>JAWMAG010000039.1:7265000-7865000 GCA_037013455.1 Ceratitis rosa
AAATAAAATAAAATAAAATAAAATAAAATAAAATAAAATAAAATAAAATAAAATAAAATAAAATAAAATAAAATAAAATAAAATAAAATAAAATAAAATAAAATAAAATGAAATATAACAAAATATAATAGAACAAAATAAAATGAAATGAAACAAAATAAAATAATATAAAATAAGTAAAAATTAAAAAATATATTGTACTACAATACAATTTTTGTTTTAAATGAATTTGATTTTATATATGTATGTATATTGCGTTACATGCAAAAACAGTGGCTATGTAAATGAGAAGCACGAGAATGGCAGGACTGCGATGTATCGTTTTACAGAAACTGAATGCAGGATTTATTACTGAGCTCTGCGTGCAAACATTTAAAGATTTACATATACATATGTATATAGCATATGTATGCATGTGGATATAAAAATGTTCGTAGTGGTTTTAAAAAAAAGAAAATAACAAATAAATGACAGTATTGAAAATCGATGGATACTTTATTTAAAAAAATATTGAATTTCAATTGTGTGATACTTAAAGGTGAATTTAATAGGCAATCACCTTGTCTTAAACATCGTCTAGTCTAACACGATAAGACTTAACTCTTTCCAACGCAGAAAGCTTTTCTGATATTTGTCATCATCAGTTTACGCAACTGTATTAGTTCTACAGGGATTTAGGTATGGTAAGAGAGATGATTCGTATTGATTCACTTCTCTAGAGTTTTTTTCCTATTTGGTATACATTAGATCTAATAATATTTGATCACTGGCCACTAGATATGTGTACACCCAAATACAACATCATAACATAGTAAACTAAATATCAGGTCTCAAAATGTGTAAAACTGATATCTCTTGTTTTTAGAACTATTATAAAATCTTACATATAATATATATATTAACACTCTTCTTAAAAAGTGATAAAATACGCGTTAGCTTTTTATATGAACTATACTTCACGGTGGTTTATTGAGAACTAAAACTAACAGAGTTTATGTACATACAATTCAGAATGAGTACAAAGTAAACTAGAAGAAGATGCACGTTGTTATAGTAATGCCAGATTTCAACACTCCTCCTCAACGTGAATGCTTCTTTTACAAATCAAAAATATACTTTTACATCAAATCAAATTCATTTGTTGTGTAAACTTAACATGTTTGATTTTCGCCAAATTCTTGGTAAATATATCGGCTGTCATCTGATCAGTAGGACAATATGATAGTACAATTTTTCCATCATTTACAAGTCCTCGTATGTGATGATACCGAACGTCAATATGCTTCGTACGATTGTGGTACACAGGATTCGTTGCCAACTTCTGCGCACCTTGGTTATCGATTTTCAAAGTTATTGGATCACCTTTCCAAAAACCGATTTCTTTCAACAATCGTTGCAAATATACAGCTTCTTTGGCTGCATTCGATGCTGCCATATATTCTGCTTCTGTACTACTTAAAGCGATCGTGTTTTGCTTCTTGGACTCCCATGATATAGCACAATTGCCATACATAAACACGAAACCAGTATATGACTTACGATCATATGCATCGCTTCCCCAGTCTGCATCTACAAAACCTTCAACACGCTTGTTTCCTGCACGATACGAAAGTTTCAAATCAACAGTTCCATTCAAGTACCTCAGAATATGTTTTGCAGCAGTCATATGTTCAATATGTGGACATGTATTTCTTTGCGACATCTTTGAAACAGAATGTAGAATGTCTGGTCTGGTAGTTATACCCAAATACATCAACGCTCCTATCAGTGATTGATACTGCGTAACATTCGCTTTGCTGCAATCTTCTTTACACGCAACTTGATATCCAGCTTCCAAAGGAATAGCTACACTCTTGCATTTATCCATACCATACGTCTTCAGCAGATCTCGAATGTATTGTTTTTGACTCAACGTAATATCACCAACTTCGCCATCTCGTTCGATCTCTATACCGAGAAAATGTTGTAATACACCTTTATCAACTACTTCAAATCTATCTGCAATAAGACCTTTGATCTTCAATAAGACTGACTTATCTTTACATGCTACAATCATGTCATCGACGTATACTGCAATCAATACCAACTCGTTTTCATACTTCATCTTATACAGGCATGGTTCAGATTCACACGCTACGAAACCAATTTTTCGCAATACTTCATCTAGTTTAAAGTTCCATTGCCGACCAGATTGTTTCAAACCATAAATAGCTTTTTGCAATTTCAATACTTTCTTTGGATTCTTCTTATCAACGAAACACTCAGGCTGTTGCATATAAATTTCGTCGACTAAATCACCATTCAAATAAGCCGTGCTTACGTCTAATTGATGCAAATGCATTTTCTCTTCAACTGCTATTGCCAAAAGCATTCGTATGGTAGCATACCGTACGACTGGTGAAAATGTTTCATGGTAATCTATACCAAATCGTTGTTCACACCCCTTTGCAACTAGTCGAGCTTTGTAGCGTTCTATGTTACCACATTTATTCCGCTTAACTGCAAAAACCCACTTGTTTTTGATCGCTTTCTTACCTGGTGGTAAATCGACACACGTCCAGGTTTTATTCTTTACCAATGCATTGAATTCAACTTTCATAGCATTCTTCCACTCGTCACGCTTCTCGCTGCGAAATGCTTCTTCAACATTCGATGGAATACTTTCAGCTACAATGCTATTTACGATATTATATTGCTTCTTAGGTCGACCACGTTCGCCTGTACGCACTATCTTTGGTCTACCTCTACCAACTCGAACATAATCGAAACTCTCCTCCTGGTTGTCGTCATCCACATCAACTTCATCTTCAATTAAGTTTTCTTCATCGGCACTATGGTATGATAACTCACTATTTGCTTCATCACGCGAATTATTCACCACATCATATCGTTCATTCTCCTCCTCGACGAAGAATTCTCCGTAATCAACGCTTATGTCAGGCTGCTTGCCATCGTCACGTATATCTTGCTTATAAAATATTTCGTTGAATAATACATCTCTCTTAATAAATATTTTATTAGATTCTTTGTCGTATAAACGATATGCCTTACACTCAGTTGAATAACCAACCATAACTAATTGTGTGCCTTTCGCTGCGAATTTTGCATGTTGCGTCTTATCTAATGCAACTGCAACTGCCCCAAATGTTTTTAAATGGCTTACTGTTGGTTTCCTCTTAAACCATATTTCATATGGCGTTTTGTTTTTAATGCATTTCGTAGGTGCCCTATTTCTTAAATATGCAGCTGTCGAAATAGCTTCTGCCCACAAATTCTGATGCACATTAGCATGCAAAATCATACAACGAGCCATTTCAACCAATGTTCGATTCGCCCGTTCAGCAACCCCATTCTGTTGTGGTGTATGCGGCACTGTTAACTCATGTCGTATACCATTTTCTCTTAAAAAATTATCGAACTCTCTGTTAACGTATTCCCTGC
The DNA here is from genome assembly GCA_037013455.1 of Ceratitis rosa. Taxonomy (NCBI): domain Eukaryota; kingdom Metazoa; phylum Arthropoda; class Insecta; order Diptera; family Tephritidae; genus Ceratitis; species Ceratitis rosa. Next base: position 7,268,442 of record JAWMAG010000039.1, read on the forward strand.
CATTGTCACTTCTGAGCGCCTTAATTTTACAACCAGTTTGTCGTTCTACGTATGCCTTATACAATTTGAATTTCTCGAATACATCACCCTTTGCTTTCAAAATATATACACATATATACCTTGATTTATCATCAATCAGTGTCAAAAAATATCGTGCGCCTCCAACAGACTTAACATTGATCGGTCCGCAAACATCAGAATGTATAAGCTCTAACACATTTTCTGTTCTACGATCTGACTCTTGAGGAAACGGTAACGCATGCACTTTACCTAACATACAGGTATTACAACATGTTTGATCAGCTGTCACAGTAAGCTTCAAACCCCGTACCATCTCATTGCTGCTCAACTCACGCAGACTCTGATAATTCAGATGACCGTATCTGTTGTGCCAAACCTCGTTGCTACTCAACGCATACAAAGTTTCTTGCTTCAATTCAACAACATACAAATTACATTCTCTAACGCTTTTAAGAATGACATCACCATGCTTGTTCTTAATCAAACCATATTCTCGCTCAAAGTTTACAGTCATACCATTTTCGACCGCTTTACTTATGGAAATAAAATTTCCCTTCAAATCAGGTGCGTATAACACATTTCTCAATCGAACTGTTCTATTCTTTGTTTGAAGTAGGACTTCTCCTTTACCTTTTGCAATAATTGACGAATTTGATGCTAACCAAATTTTCTCTTCGCAGTCGTTATATCGTACAAACATATCTCTCTTATTACACATATGAGACGTAGCTCCGCTGTCTATATACCAGCTTGATCGATTCAAAGTACTTTGCGCATCTGTAGATACGATAACGTTCATTGCTGCTTCCCCGGACTTCTGTTTCTCCTTACATTCATTCGCATAATGTCCCTTCTTGCCGCATGCAAAACATTTCCCCTTGAACTTCTTCTGTGATTTCTTACCTACGTTTTCTCGTGCTACATACGCTTGTTGCTCTCCAACTTCTTTCGGTACATTTGTCTGCTTCCTTCTTTCCCCTTCTTCGAGAACCTTCTGCTTCAAAGAATTGAAAGCCGGTAGACTATCACGCGTTTCTACCGCTATGACGAAATTTTCAAACGAAGTAGGTAAACTTGATAGCAGAATTATACTTAACAATTCATCCTGTAACGCAATTCCAATCTCCGCCAACTTTTCTGCTACTGTCGTAAATGAATTTATGTACTCCAACATATTTTCATCTTCACGCATTCGTTTATTCAAAAGCTGCTTGTATAACGCCACTTTCTGCACCGGTCCCTGCGGCTTGTGCACTTCTTGCAACTTTTGCCACGCTTCTGCTGACGTCCTGCAGTTCTTGATGTAATTCAATTGATTGGGTTTAACACTCAATAAAATCGTCGCTAACGCCTTCTCATCTTTCCCAATCCATTTCGCTAACTCGTCCGCATCTGTTGGTCTTTCCTCAGTAACTACTTTCCATATTCCGCAATGAATCAGCACACTACGCATCTGTACTGTCCATGTATCAAAGCTCGACTCATCCAGCTTCTCAATACTGTAAATTGACGACATCTTGGATATGAACTTCACACTGATACCACAATACTGAATCTCTAGGTTAGCTTGGAAGGCTCTGGTCCCATAACCTGATAAAATACGCGTTAGCTTTTTATATGAACTATACTTCACGGTGGTTTATTGAGAACTAAAACTAACAGAGTTTATGTACATACAATTCAGAATGAGTACAAAGTAAACTAGAAGAAGATGCACGTTGTTATAGTAATGCCAGATTTCAACAAAAAGAAAAAAAAATTACATGAAATTCTTCCAAGGGTATAAAAATACTTAAAATTCTGTAAAGTATATTTACATACATATATATCTTCATCAGATTCAGGAGCATTTATACATAAATATGTTGTTGAACAAAAACGGCACTTGTCAATAAAATGCAATTAAATTGCAAGGGGTGCTGCCATCACTCCGAAATCGAGCACATGTTTGTAGCATTTTGCCTAAAAATAGCTATCCACTGCGATATATGGCAAGCACGTTGCTGCAGCTGCCGCTTAAAGTGAGCTAAATGTTATTGAATTGAATTGCATGGAAAAAATTCTTTGCTGCATTTGCAAAACTTTAAAGCGCATGATTATTTTTTTTTATTTTTGTTGGAATTTTCACTTTTGCCTCCTCTATTTATTTTATTTTTTTATGTATTGTTGCAAAAAATAAAAACAAAAGTGCAAACAACGTTCACATAGCCAACCATGTAATGCGCATCTGGCATGCCACGTCACTTTCACTTGCATGCACGTGGCCAAAATTAGCAGCTAGCTTCGCATTCTGGCGTGTGCCGTGCCCGTTGAGAAATTTACAGCTTGCAAAAACAGAGAAACTATTATAAAACAAAGTCTTATTCGGTGTCTATCCGCCTGTTCGCAATAAACTCAAAAGCTGCTAAAAAAGAAAAATTTATGTATTGTACATAACTTGTAAAGTTGTGTGTACACTTTTTATATAAATTTTTTTTAAATCTAAAATGCTCATAATGGTGTAACACAAAGAGCACTTAACCGATTTTAACATTATTTTTTTTTAGAAAAATTTCTTTGCGCTACCACAGCAATTTCTGTTTTAATATTTTTGTATTGTCTGTTATTTAACACCTTTTGCATAGTGCTAAAAAATTTTAAATTTTAAATATTATAAACCCAACTTCGTAGATCAAAAAATAAAATTTTTTAAACCATTGTTAATAGTAGCTTCAATACTTAACGGCAAATTAAGAGCTGTCGAAAAGGTACCAGATTTAAATTTTATGAAGTTCTCTCTTCTCTTAATGGTCGAACGAACGAAATTTGCATATATAGTAAAACGAGGAAATATACGAAAGAGGCATCAATGATTATCATTATAAGATTGGATCCGCGGCGAAATTTTATAAGGAATTTTTATTTCATGACAGAAATGCATTCAGGGGACTTAACATTCCCTCCCGAGAGATGATCTAAATTAAAAAAATTATTTTTCTATAATTTTGGATTTTGGATAATTACTCTGCGGAACTAATTACAATATCTTAATTGAACTAAACACAAGAAAGACACAGAAAACGTGATACCGGGTCGGCTAGTATAGCGTAAATTAACCTTCAAGCGTTCGTGCTTCGTCGAATCGACCGCGCTAAATATGTTTTCCTTCATAATTATATTATTGAGTTATGTTATTTGATTTTATAATTGCCTTTTTTCTGAATTTAAGTCACGTGTTTTAGACTTTTTTGATTCTAAACATAATAATATATATAAATAAAAAAGAATATACGATCATTAGCGCGACGGCTTAATAGTTATAATCATTACTGAACGACAAAAATGATAAGTAAATATTTATATGAAATGCTAGAATGGTAATGAGAACGCCAGCGGTGCAATGAGTTATTGAAGCTTTAAACTCTTACGTTTTCCTACAAGGAACTTTCAATTGCACTTGTAACATTTTGATACACCGCAAGAACTGTTTGGTTTTCCAAAAATATACATATATAGCAATCTGATTCAGGGCGTGTAAATAGTAATTTAGATTTAAGAGAAATTGGGGGAAAATTATAAAAATAGACGTCAAAAGAATAAAAAGTAACGAGAACTTTTATGCAACTTTCTTGTAAAACTTTACAAATTTTGAGTTAAGTTGGATGCTTGCACCTCTGATAAACAGACGTCAAACTAAGGCTTGAAAACACTTATCATAAAAGTGAAATCCTAAGCCGTATAGTATGTCGGAAAGCTACTTCTGTTTTTTGATATGATCCCCAGACTATTAAGAAAAACTTCAAATAAAAATATTTCGGGAAGGTGAATTAAAAATTAAATAAAATTGTATAAATTTGTGTCTTTCTATTCGCTCGTTCTTAAGAAATTATTTGATGTGAAAAGTGTGGTTTTTATAATTTTGATTCGTTAACTGTCACAGCTAAATAGACAAGGTAGAATCATTTACAAAAGTTCACAACTACTGCCGGAAAAAATGTGAGACAGCAATAGAATTAATAGAAAATACTTATTCCCTGATAAATATAGCGAGGAAAGAGGCAATCGCAATAATTTCTAAAAGTTATAAGCAAACAAAACGGCGGCCGCGGTGACTGAGTGGTTAGCATTGCGTTCAAATCCTGGTTCAAAAATTATAGAAAATTAATTTAAATAAAAAATTAAGTTAAATTTTCCAATTGCGGTCTCCCCTCGGCAGGAGTGTATTTCTAACAAGAAATAAAGGCCTCATAAGAAACCATCAGCCCCTCGGAGGCGGCTTAGTATACCATAAACTGTAGGTCCCTCCATTTTTGTAGGAAAAACATTAAGACGCAATAACCATAAATTGGAAAAGGAGCACGGCCGGAAATCGCTCCAGCGGTTATATATATATGGTATAAGCAAACAAATCAGGAATTATTTATTTACTAAATAGCCAAGCGTGTTATAGTAAAAATTACCAGAGTATGCATTTGCTTGTGGATATATTTTAAGCAAAAACAAATTAATTTAAAAAATATAGCCATTAGCATATGTACAAACCACAGAAAAAATGTTATCGGAATCTTACCGAGCTTTAAGCTTTAGAATACATAAAATCCTTGACGCCATGGTTTATGAATTTGCTAAAAGCTTCAAAGGAGGAAAAAGTGTTACGCTTTCATTTTCAAAGCTCGCCACCTAAAGATTCTGTTATTTATAATTTATTAAGTATTTCACTCAAAAGCTTAAGTGTAATTGTTATCGTCCTTTGAACTTTATGTTAAGCAAATTGGTGGATAGCTTGATGAACTTAACGATTTTGTTCCAGACTCTTATTACATAATATAAGAAAGACATGCTATTTACCATAAATGAGATGTGTGTGCTTTTGCTATATTTTTGGGTAGACTATTTAAAATAACTTTTCAAAATAAGGAAACAAAAATATATGCATATACATATATATATATATATAGGTATATGTATATATATATTTATGCAAAATGCCATACGTACCACCCTATAGCGTCATCAATGCGCACACCAAAATCCAAAATTAAAGCGGTCGCCCTGTGTCCGGGAATATTAATGATGTCAACTCTTTCGAATGCATTTCGGCCTGAAATAAGAAGCTTCTCAAAAAAGTCTTAGAATTAATTGTATGTCCCTCTAATTGTTGGAAAAAAATTAAGACGCACCGCAGAAAAAAGGGAAGAAACTATTTATTCATTAAAAATATATAAAATCAATTACATTAAAATTAGTAAATTTTTTGTTACATTTATTATTTTTTTTTTAAAGGAAAAAATTATATTTATTTTGATGCTAAATATCTACACATCTCACATTACAGTGGCACCTCTTCGGGCACTCATTCTTAAATATGTGTAGTTTGCTTTAAGCTGGCAACAGCGACCGTTTATATTTTTCGCCAGTTTGTCGTGCAGCCGTATAAATACTATCGACTTAAGAGGGTTGTAAATATATCGACAGGTGGCGCTTGTTGTACCGTGATGATAGCTAGTCGCCGCGATGCCACCAATGTCGTTGTTCCCGTCGCCTGCATCATTTGCCACCCTTGTAGCCAAACAGCCTGTTTCTGTTTCACAACAAAGTACATATGCGCATGGCTTCATATCGGCAAATGGTTATCTCAGCCAATAATTTTGTTTTCTTTTTTCCAATCCAGTTGAGAATCTTACCGTCATTTACTGCTGACTATGGTCGCTTGAGGGAGCATTCACACAACCGAAGTCATACTACATAACCACACGGTACGAAGACGACACTCTCTTTATTAATATAAAATAAATACATATATATATATACATATGATGTTTTGCAATAACTGGAGGCACCAAGCGCTTCCGAACGGCCAGTGTTCCCGTAAGATTTCTGAATATTCAATGAGCTTATAAGATGGAGAAACCATTATGAGCTGATTATGTAGATCACTTTGACCGATGAATATAACTTTCAAGGACGGCGAGGTTATCTTAGAAAATCTAAAAAGAGATGAATATACTAAACAATTAAAAGCTAGATTAAATATAAAAACTTTCAGAATTATGTTTAGAGTTGAAAATGGAGGTAAATGTAATATTTCCAGAACTAATATCATGAGCACGTCTGTCGCTTTTCTAGACTATAAGAATCTTTACAGCTTTAGGGAGACCCAGTTGTAAAAAGTATTCCAAAGAGGTAAATGTTTTTTTTTTGTCAATCCGACTAGGGGAAACTAACATATGGTATATCTTAAAGCTTTTATTTCAAGTAGAAATTTTTCGTGAAGGTAATTCTGTAAATTCAAAATGTGTGAAATTTCCGAAGAAAACGGTGCTTTTTTACTGTGGAAATTTACGGATAGTTCAAAGATTTTGATGCACCCATCATATATTCCGAACTTTACACTCTCTAACAACCGTTTATTGTAGTCTATGCAATACTGTTTTAATGGTAAAAGTCCCACTAGCCCAGGTAACCGAAAAATGTCGAAAGCGATATGGAAACACAATGCGGAGTACATCTTCATCATCTCTAAATAACAATAAATTCACTAAGACATGGCAAGAGGGATTAGTTTCTTACCATCTCTAAACGTTTGATCTAATGTGAAATGTGAGAGTCAGTAGCTTCTCAACTTCGATTGGTACATGAAATAGAAATTAGTACCTTATACACAATCAAATGATATCTCTCGCTCTGTAGCGTTTGCTTCACGACTCCTTGCTATATGGTCTTTCTAGCCGCGGACACTTAGTTTTGCCAGAGTGCATATTACTTTATTTAAGTTATTAGTTTGAAATGTTAATCGGTTTGGCCATATGTATGTATTTCATATTGCTACTTGTGATGAATGTAAATTGCGAGAAGTTGTTCTGTTGATGTGCTGTGATGTGATATTGATGCGATGATGTGTTGATGTGATGTGATATGTTCATGTGAACTCATCATAGTTTTTGCTATTATTGTGCAAGCTACAAAGCCCTGACCGTTCATCTACTTCAAATTCTGACCGAGCAGACTAATATGCAAAGGAATCGGACAAAATTCAACAAATTAAAAAAAAAATAATTATTTTTGCTTTTTGTTGTTTAATCCAGATTACAATGGTATATGGTTTGAACGGACTTCAGAATCGAATTCAATTGTTTGAAATATATGTCCCCATAAAATAAACCAATATACATAAAGAAAACACCAAAATTGTTCCAGTTACAACCAACTATCTGAATACATATATTTGTACACACAATTACTGAGATAACTGTGAAATTGGCGGTGACAAAAGCTGGTTTTGGTAACGGTGTCGAAATTGAGTGATCAAAATTAATGAAGCCCATATTTGTTTACTGAATAAAATTCATTTATGAATACATGCATATACATATATGTATATGTATATTGTACGAGAATGTAATATGAAACAAAATCATACCCAAATGCATAATTAAGAATTACATGTACAAATATGAGTATACAAACCCTATAGGAACAGATACTAGTTGTTAACTACAATGCCAATAATTTGCATTTTTGTACTACTTAGTTCAACTTCTATATTTTTTCCGTTTGACAAAACTAATTTAAAACTAGTTCATCAATGCATTTAAAGTTACTAATGAGCAGAAGCAAGAAAAAAAAGAAAAAACTAAGACAGCGGAGATATTAATCAGCTTTCATCACTATGGTACCAGAAAAATATCAGAGGTTGAGCTTACAAAGTATGGAGATGAGAAAACACGAGACAGCTGATGATAGTTCAGACGAAATTCCATCACCAACGCAAACAGAAAATCGCCATGTGATTCTCTTCGGGTTTCGGCGTATTTACAGCCAATAGAAATTTCAGACCAGAAATTTTTCCGTAGAGGACGAGCCCCGAGAAGGAATACACGAACAAATAGGCTCAAAGGGTACCACGAATTTTAATGAGGCCCATCTACCGAAACGTCAAGTAGAGAACATTTCTTGTCAAACTTGAAGCAGAGTTAACACCATGATCAGAAGAAAGTTACACCAGCAATTTAAGCAAATATTAGAAAAAGGTAGGGACTTTATATTTATCTGTAAGATAACCAAACAAAATGGCAGAAAAGCGTAAATAAGGATTATAGCCGCATTAGCTGAATAGTTAACGAGTCATACCACTATCTAAAAATATAAAAATATAAAAAAGTTATGGAATTTTAGTATGCAACTACTAGCCTTTCCTACAGGGCAATTAAGCAACCATATAGGTATACATATATGTACGTATGAGCACTGCGATACAAATTTGAATATGGAAATGTGACTACACATACTAAGTTTACCATAAAAGCTCATATAAAATTCATAAAACTTCTATGCTGTCTGAACTCACCAAAGAATTTACACACGCATAAATACATACCATACACGAACGGTGGCCTAGAATGCCCCAACAGCTACTAATCAACAATATGCAAATCTGAGTGTGATTATGACATGATCAATAAACATTTTTTTCCAATTTCTTTTTTTTTATCAAATGTTTAATGGCAACCACGAAACTAAATTTCACATTTATTAATGCTGCTTACGTATATCTGTGTGTTTAGTTTGGGTATCGGCAAATAATTTCAATTTTAGGTTATTTGCATTTCATGTTGGTTTGCACACTCTGAATGCCACTCTACACTGTGCTTGCTCCTGTTGTATTGCCGTGAACAGACTATCTGAGATCATTAGGTGCAATGATGCGCTATTAAGCGGAAGTGAAATAGAATTTAGAAGCTACGAAAAGCCAGCTTTTAGGCGCTCAATGTATTACATTTGAATGATTTTCAATGGAAATCATGATTCAGCCACCTATATAAAGGGTGGTTAAATTTTCAAGGGGCGATGTTGATTTTGAATAAAACACAAACTATTTAGGAAATTATTGAAATTTTATTTTATTATGATATATTGGTATTACTCAATTATGTATGTAACAAAATATCGGCCAAATGAGCGCCGCGACCTCGGCGGCACACCTCCATACGATGGTCCAAATTTTCGATGACGCTGAGGCATAATGGAGTTTCTATGCCGTTAATGTGCCGAATTATCTCATCCTTTAGCTCTTGAATTGTTGCTGGCTTATCGACGTACACCTTTTCTTTCAAATAACCCCAGAGAAAAAAGTCCAACGGTGTCAAATCACATGATCTTGGGGGCCAATTGACATCGTCATTACGTGAGATAACACGGCCATTGAATTTGTTGCGCAAAAGAGCCATTGTTTCGTTAGCTGTGTGGCAAGTGGCACCGTCCTGCTGAAACCACATATCGTCCACATCCATATCTTCCAATTGTGGCCATAAAAAATTCGTTATCATCTCACGATAGCGAACACCATTCACAGTAACTGCCTGACCGGCCTCATTTTGGAAAAAATACGGCCCGATGATGCCGCCAGCCCATAAACCGCACCAAACAGTCACTCTTTGTGGGTGCATTGGTTTTTCGACAATCACTCTTGGATTCTCATTCGCCCAAATGCGGCAATTCTGTTTATGGACGAATCCACTGAGGTGAAAATGTGCCTCATCACTGAAGATGATTTTCTTCGAAAATTTTCATAATAAGTCTGGATAACTTTAACACGTTGTTGGATTGTGTATCTCTCCATGGTTCAAATTGAGTAAGTCTGAAATAGAGAAATGTCAAATTAAATTCGGAAAAAAACTTGGCGTTTAGGTGTGGTTCACATTAAACATCGGCCCTTACAATTTAACCACCCTTTATATTCAATATGTATACAATTGTGTGTCTTTAGTTGAAGTTAGCACCTACAAGGTGGGAAAATATGAACCGTAAGTAGTCATATTTATTTAAGAGAGATAGCCGCTGAACTTTTTATACTTCGCGAAATAATTCTTACCATTACAATTAAAATGTAAGGTTTCCAAAAAGCATGCATTTTCTTCGAAAACTCAACACCGTTAGAATTTCTAGAGATATGCTATAGCGAGTATGTTTCGACTCTACATTCAGGAAAAGCACGGTCCATAAGGCAAGGGTTTAAGAGTTAAGCAAACTTTTAAACAAGCTTCGGAGTGAAGACTACAAACTGAACCAAAACCGAAGAATCTACGTCAATCAAAGTCGATCAAAAATTAAGTTTACGAGAAGAGTTTTGAAAGCCTATTCACGTTCAAACTAAATCAAGCGACAAAAGTAATTTTCAAAACTCTCCAGCAGAATTTCTGAAAACTCAACTATCGGTTTTGAATTTTTTGGCACATATATATATTTTTTTTTACATATATATTACTCCTCCTTACAGATTGCCAATTCTTATTTTTATTTTTTGTAAAAACAGCGTTAAAGCACATAAAGTTCGGTTGTTGGCCATTTCGTTGGAATTCTAGCAAATTAAATATGATGCATGTAAAATACAATAAATTTTTTGGTTTTATGCAGATTTTTTGTGATAGTCTTTTTTTTGCATTTTGTAAAATATTTTAAATGGTACTTAAATTGATTATATGGTACATACTTGTTTAATGTTTGTCATATTTGCTAACACTCGACATAATAGCTTTATTGTGAAATAATTTAGTATATTGTTGTTAGAATATTTTGGAATTTAGTTATTACATTTTAAAATATTACTAAAAACTTTTAATTCGTATACCTTCTTATGTGCCGACGAAACAATCCCCTTGTTCACCTAGCAGACTAACGTAGCTGGAAAATAGGTGGCAACTCTAACCAAAAAGTAATACATAACACCATTTCTTTGAAATAAAAAAATTTTAAGCACTCATACTATAATATAATTCCTAAGCCCACTTGAGCACATTTTTATCAAAATTGGTTAAGTCATCGAACTCATTCACAGAAGATATTTATATATGAATCATTTCAAAACAGGTGCCAGCTCTGTTGAATTATATATTTCCTATTATGGAATTTTTTTGAAGATTCGTTTATACACATAAGGATAATAGAGCTGTCACTCACCCTTTCCCGAATTCGTGAAAACATACAGGTGCATGACAGCCCAAATACGCTGTATCAATTTTTTCCGAAGATTTATTGGTTTAATTGATTGATTGGTTTATTTGATTGAAAAATTAAAAATCACCACAAGTGACGACACTTAAGGACCTATGTATTTGGCTATTGACGAGAATGAAAAAAGACACCGTACTCTGTCTACAAAGCATCTATCTTCTAATCACCTAGTGCAGACTCATCGGATGTTGTCATCGTCTCTGCAGTGCACTTTCATTTGCTTACTCAGCCCAAAATAGTTGTTGGAAAGAGTAACTCAGCGTTGAATTTCAAGACTTACATTTCATATGCTGATTCCAAGATAGACAAAATTATTTACTTCAAAGTTATAAATATCTATGGTTGCCCAAAGAGAATGTGCGCTCACTGTTTGTTTGATTATAGAAGATATTTCGGCTTGCTCAAGTTCACTGCCAGACCCTTTCTCTATGTTCAGCCTGCAGAAAGGAGAAGCATAAGCCTGTTTGTTGAGACTAACTTTTATACAAAATTATCCTACTATATTGCGCTCTGCAGCTTTTGTTTATTGCTTGTGAATATGGTCGGACAAAAATATATCTGACTAATTGACTATCCTCAGGTCAAGCCAAAAGGAGTGAAACTTTGCAATCTGCCACGATCGGATTAGCCCTCTCAATGCACCGTTAACAACCTCATTAGGCATCATCTGTTTTGTTTCAAATACATTATTTATTGAACTCACGCCGAGAGCTTGAACTTGTTAAAAATGTCAACCCTTTTAAGACTATTACTTGTCGCTACGCTACTAAAGCAAAGTATTTTTAGATAAAAGTTGTTAAGGCTCCAAAGTAGAAATTAATTCTCCTTTAGTCTACAAATTTCGAAAATCGCTTCTCCAACACAAAATAAGGGGAAATATATTTTCTCATATGACGTATCCTGCAGCTCGCGAGAGTACATCCTTTTTAAAACATGCGCAGTAGCTTGCACTCTATCTTTACTAAGCACTGGGAAACCGTGTCGCTGTAAACAGTTTGCTCATACGAAATGGCAATTTCACTCGTGCATTAGACACACGAGGCCATTTCCGCTGTTCCGAACTCTCGGCATTTGCAAGGCGCTTTCATCAGTTGATGTTCGATATTTGTGTTGTTTGGTATGGATGTACACATACAGACGGCGGGTACGCGTAGCGCATTGACGGCGCTTAGTAGAAAATTGTGTATAAAAACGGAAAACGGAAAAAACTAAATAATTTTTGTGAATTTTTCAAAGAAAAAAAAGGAATAATTTTAAGCGTAGTTGAGCGTGGCACGAAAATATTATATATATCGGTTTATACCAAAGCGTATTCTGCCGTGTGGTAAAAAAAAAATATGTGAAAAATCGAATTCATCATTCATTCATTTTAATGCCGAAACTGGCAAGTGAATTTTGCTTAAAAACTTGTTAAGGTATCAATTAAATTGCCGAAAAGTTGAAATAAGCTCTAAAGCTGTACGTTAATGGTTTTTACCAACTGCGACGTGGCTGTGAACCCTTAGTCACTTTGACGAGTTCACTGCAGCAATAATAATAACATCAACAGCAAAATAAAGAAAATCACTTGCTGTTATCGGCGTAAATTTGTGGCTGTTTTGAAAATTCTACTTGAAACTCACACACTTGCGCTTCAATACACCGGCATTTACATACATATACAATATGTAGCTACATATGTTCATGCAACACGAAGGCGGTGTGTGTACTGACTAGGCCAACCGGTACGTATGAGTGCTCATTTACAACAATTTGGTCAGCAATCTTTAAAAGCAAATCAATTAAGTGTGTGTGTTGTTTGTGCGTATGTGTAAAAGCAGCTGCTCCAACTTGGTATGAAACCCTATACAAGTTGAAGGGTTTGAAGTAGGCAAACAGGCATTCAATTAAAGTGTACCCATTCGTGCGCGTGTGCGTGTTTACTGGCGTGTTTCCGTTGCTTGGCGTGTTCAAGGCGCCACTCTGTCGTCCTTGCATTGTCACGCCTAGCCAACTTGAATGTCTGACACACTGAGGCTGAGGCTGAAGCTGAGTTTTCGTCGTAAAAGTCACACATTTGTGTTGTACCAAGTGTAATTCGGTCGGTTTGCTGGTGACTGTGTCGCACTTTCAGACACAATAAGCCTAACTGGTACCCCCACATGTCCTACCATATTCAGAAGTAGTGTAGTGCTTATTTGTAATCGCCATTATAACCGCTAAGCAGCTGAGTAGTCAACCGATACAGCACATGTATGCCTCACTATGCGTACGGGTATAACAATCTTCTACTAAACCCATTCGTGTAACAAAGTTTGTGTTTGTAGGCGTACGTGGTGTTGATAAATATTGTGACTGTGCACTACCGTAGAAAAATAAAATACCATAACACCAGTATAAATATATATAGATGATGCGAGCCTTGCTTGGTATTGGCAACATGTGCAAATGAAAGGACTAAATCTAAAAAAAATTGGGAAAAAAATTAATCTAAAGAAGTGTATTGTGAAAAATGTCACAGTTACCTTTTTGTCAATTTTCGGCATTGCCATTGACAGATGTATCTTGCCAGAAGCTACGTGAAAGGCATGCTCAATAAGCCACTGTATTAAAGTGCTAAGGAATGGGGAAAAATAAACCTTAGGAGAGTTGCAAAAAAGTGTAAGAACAAATTGTAGGTGCTAAAAAACTATTACGAGCGGAATATATAAAAAATCAAGTGATTTTATCAACAAAAAAAGCAACAAAATATTAATAAAAGGGTCATAAATTAAAAAAAAAATTTTAAGAAATAAAATATCAAATTTAAGCTGTCATTGAACCACCAACCTAACTTGTGGCTGGCTAAAAATTCTAAGTATGCGTTTATGTGTCGCAACATCTGATAATGTGTGCGCTGAAAACGTGTCAGGAATAAGTGAAGTGAAATGTAATTAAATTTCGGGAAAGTCAAACGGAAGTAAAGAAAATTATGTGCGAGAAAATCTGAAAAAATAAGTGTAACAGCGGCAGTAAAAAAAAAAATTAAAAGAAATAAAAAGATGTGAAAAATATGACAAAATTGAAAGCGAAGTTAAAGTATGAGAAACAGAATTCTTGCTCGCTGCACCTATGAAAAAAAAAACAAATAGGTAAGATCAGTTTTTGGTAACTAATTAAAAGTTTAAAAAATTCAAACGCGAAATGTAAATAAATAACTTCAATAAAATACACTCGCTAAACCGTTAAAGTAATTTTACGAAAATTATCAACTTGTTTGTGTTCTACTAAAGATGAGAAGGAGGTGTGATCTTGAGACGTGTTATTGTATTATGTGTTCCTATATTAATGGTTCGTTATGTGAAACAGATCCCTAAATATTATATAAATGTTTGGTCTAGTTAAAAGTAATCTATTATTTTTGCCATTTTGATGGTAATGCTATTATGCCTTTCTCAGAAAAATCCTTGCCCCCATTGGCAAAAAAATCTACGATCTATTTACATCGGCTTCTCATGACGATAAGTATAGTGGATTGACTCCTGTAGGGTAAAGCTAACATTATTTTCTTAAATATTGGGACCAAAATGGTATTTCGTTGATGCTAGTTCCAGATCTCTCCCTTTTTGGAATAAACAAATAATATTACCAAATAAAATGGTATAACCAGATAATATAAGAAGGAAAATATGTTTTCAGCATCTTGTCAAGTGATTGATCGAATAGGCAAATATATTTTATGTGACAGTAGTAGCTTTTAAAAAATATCAGACTTATATCCGATGATGAGTTTAGAAAAGAGATTATATTTCAAATTTTAGTAATTTTAGTTTTAAAGCATATAATGATGAAGACACAGTTGTAATTCTTATCTAGTAAATAATTTTTATTTTTTAACTTTTAAAATCGGTACGACATATTTAAAAGGTCAATAATACAATAGTTCCGATTTTTTTTTAACTTTCAATATATCGTGTAAATATGAAATATAATATAATTTATTCCTGTGAGTAAAAAAAAAAATTAAAGCAATAAATTTCCATTCAAATTTTACTGGACTCAAATAAAAAAGAAATTAAATACTTAACTGTTGGAAAAATATTTTAACATTTTCTCAAGTATGGAATTTTGGTCAGTCTAATTTTAGCAACATAAACTATAAATATTTTGAAATGCTGAATCATTCATTCACTGTTTACAACAAAACTGCCCACTCATTGTCAACTTAATAAGGAAAATGCTTGTCATATAAAAATCCCACATTATGATTGTAGTCTCAGAAATCAGTCTACATACTTACAAGTACAAGTATATGCGGACAATCGCTAATTACACATAATACCAGACATTTATGCTCTCTCATGTTTAGTTGGGAAATAAACTACTAAAAAGGACTGTGATGTATTGTTGATATTACTCTTTATTCTACGACTGTAGTGGAAGGTAGTATTAATCTTTTTCTAGCGAAAGCTAAGATTAGAACAAAAAATCCTGTTGTTGCAGCTTCTCTCATTGAATCTGTTAAATGCGCTTATCATTTATTGTAGAAATTTATAAGTATAAGCTTATGAAGAATTTAACATTTTTGCCTCGTGCTATAAGTGTAGTAGAATTAAAGTAGAAAAATAAAAACGCACACGTATAAATAAACGAACTCCGCAATTTGCTTTCTTCGTCTTAACTATGATCAATCACTATAGCAATCACTGACATTGTCGTTATTATCACAATCATCAGCGACTTGTATACTTATAATATACTTATACATACATATATATGTATTTACACATCGATATTCATTTACTTCGCCTGTAAGGTTTTAAACCATGCTTCAATACGTACGTGTACGTACGTACAAATTATATGAGCAACCAATCAGACAACCATTCATGCCTATGCATCTGGTAATTTTATTTTCTTCTTGTTAAATTGAGTTTCATTAAAGTTTACTGCCGCTGTTTTTGCTTCATTGATTTTTCTATAAATATAATAAATACTAAATTGTTCCAATGAGCGCCTCGCAAAGTTTTGCAAACCTCGATCAATTGGAAGTAGTTTTCCATATCGTTTTGACACTTGTGGGGGGTATGTAGCCAGAACTTAACGAATGGTGAGTTTAGAGACATAGCGCACTATCATGGTGGCCAATTGACATCGCCAAGACGAGTGTTTCCACGCTCGAGAAATTTTTTCCAATAAAACCATATTCGCCCGTGTTGTATGTCATGTGACACCAACTTATTGTCTGCCTAACTCATGTTTCTCAAGACCAATAAATCATACGACCATAGCGTTCCAAATTACCAATGACAGTCTCGTCGTTGCCATTTTCAAAGAAGTTAGATTCAATCACACCTGCGGACCAAAGACCGCACCAGACAGTAAGTTTTTTTAGGTTGTAATAGTCTCTATTAAATAATTTGATTATTCTCGGAACACCGAATTCGAAACATTTGCTTATGTACGTATCTCATGGCTGAAGAAACCTTTTTTCGAAAAATCGCCAACCACTTTTTGTTGTTCAAGCACCCGATCGAGATATGTACGACATTGTGAATGGGTCAACTGGCTTCAGTTGTTGCGTGAGCTGAACTTTGTATGTTTGTAGGCGTAAATCCAAGTGCTAAATATTGTACCATAAGAAAGTACCAGATCTTAAGAGAGTCCAGAAATAGCCTCATTCGGGCCTTCGGCGACACTTTAACGTACAGTACAGCGGTATTTGAGTCGGAACGAGGTAATCGATGATGCACAGTTCTTACAATATCTGCATCCTTTCCGGGCTTTTTGAATTCCTTTAAAATTTTATCAATTGCTTGAGTAGTTGGACGATTATATGCACCATAATCTATTCTTAAATGGAATGTCAACCCCTCCGAGTATAATTTTGACATGAAATAAAGGCTGCTTATAAAAAACCAATACCGTTCGGAAGCGGCGTAGCATAAACTGTAGGTCCCTCCAATTGCTGGAAACACATCAAGATGCAAACCCGAGCTCGGCCAAAATCGCTTTAGCGGCTACAAAGCGCCAATTATGGTATAATCTCCTCTTAAAGCCGAAACTTGTGATTCACTATCTTGTAGATTTTAACAACTTTTACGCGTTTTGGGATTATTAGGCGATCCATTTACATATATGCCAGACTTTTTACTAAAGCAAAACATGTTTGGTTTGACTGTTGAGTTTGGCAGATTTCAAAATACAGCCCTGCATTTTTTTAAGCCCTAAAATGGATATACATACCTACATATACCATATACTATACTATAGTACATATATAACAATAAGCGTTGGTGTATGATATGTAGCTAAAAAATATACACCATACATATAAAATTTCTCACGAATGACATATAATATTTTATGCATTTGTTTTTTTTTTAAATTAATTTTTTTATTAATTCTACTTATTGAAGATTTAATTTTACATAACATTAGATAGGAATTAACTAAGATTAAAAAAAACGTTTTTTTCCACAGATTAAAGTAAGTTCTTTTATAGATAAAAATGAAATTTTTTGGAAAAAGGATATCAGTACAAATAGACATATTAATATTAATATATTTCCCGCAAAAATTTAAAAGAAATTTCTGTAATCGGATTTCCTAGTTTTTATGGATTAATTTTAAGCTGCATTTATTTTTATTTTTAAATTTCCTTCGTTAAAAAATAAAAATTGGTTATTGCAGATTTTTATATCATACTATATATTCTATGTGAATTAAGTGTCATTCTTTAAAGTGGATGTTGTTTAGTCTAACTTAATATTGTCAAAGAAAAATCTTTCAAAATTCAATCTACTTTCAAACAAATAGATTATGTGTGTCGTATCGTTTGCATCAAAATGAAACTTTAAGAGAGCAAAGCTCAGGTTATACATACTCGTATACTTTTATATTATGTATGCACATCTATAGCGAGGTTTATATGTGCATCTATCAACCATTTTATTCATAAATGTATGCACGTAAGCAAATAAATAAAAATTCAGTGTATTATTACTAAATATTTATAAGTTCAGAGTGTGTGACTGCATTTCGCATAATAACGACTTCTCTTTGCTTTGCATAATAATTTCATACAATCGGAGGTGACTGTATGACTGCATATAACTGTTTGGACATGCATATACGTATACGCGTAGGTATGTACATATGTGTGCGCATACGAAAGTGCATGCATGGAATTGTGTACACATTAACCTATTTGAATATATTGCTGCTCTACCTGAATATTCATGCGCCACTAGGAATATGAGCAAATGTATGATTTATACATAAAATATATGTTTTGAAAAATATATAGGTATATTAAAGAATTTTTTAAATTGATGTATGTATATTTGTATGCGTCTGAAAATGTCATAGTCCACAATATCACGAAGTAGAAAAAAGGCAATAAAAACTTGTGTTTAGAATTTTTAATACAAACAAATTTAATTAAGTTTTATTTTTATGCAATTCACATTCATTTCACGGCTTCAAAATTCGAAATTGATGCGCATTATATGTGTGTAGAAAATTTTCATCTCGTTTTCATTTTCGAGTCATAAAATAAATGCAAATATTTCTTGAATATCTTTATAATTATTTCACAGGTATAAACAGATATATGAAATAATTTTTGTAGTTTCATTTTAACTAAAAATTTTATTTTTAAATTATTTGAAAATAGATAGATGTTAAATTCTTTGCATAAATCTACGCTTGGCTTATTGTCTTCCGCCATGTGTGCAATTCTTAAATGGACTTGATTTAATATGGCTAAAGAGCCTACTCTTTTATGACTTTTCATTTATTTTTTTCGATTGCAAATGCGTTTAATGCCTGCATTGTACTAGGTGCCTTACTATTGAATAAACTATTTGGCTCAGTTTCAGTATCTTAAGATTCGGGAGCGTAACGATT
The DNA here is from genome assembly GCA_037013455.1 of Ceratitis rosa. Lineage (NCBI taxonomy): Eukaryota > Metazoa > Arthropoda > Insecta > Diptera > Tephritidae > Ceratitis > Ceratitis rosa. The sequence goes on from JAWMAG010000039.1 coordinate 7,287,321, forward strand.
TATTCTTTTCACTTCTAACTAACCACAAATTAATTTTCTAATTGCAAATTAACCTATTTTACTTATTTTTTTTTTGAAAATTTATTTAAAGAATGTTTTATTTAAACTTGCAGTACTCGCTGGACACGAATACTTGCTGGCGGGTAATAAATATTGCAGGTTTAATCTACAGCTGTTTACAAAAATAACTAGGAATTTCAAAGTTTTATCTAATATTATTTATAATAGTTTGAAAGATAAAACAGCAAATGGAATTTTCAATATCTATTTAGTATGAGATTGAAGCTTCTTCCAATAAGTTATAGCAAAAATATTAACTTTTTTTTGGTTCAATCTCAGAAAAATCAAAAAAAAAATTTCTTTGGAACTACTCAATGACGAGTTCAATATCCAAAAACAAGACCTAATACGCATAAAATAATAATACTTTCCTAATAATTGAAATTTGAGAAAATAAACTTTAAAAAGTGTGATAAATATTGCTTTATATGAACATAGAAAATCCCACAGAAATAGGTTGTGTGCTTTTTGCATATTTTTTGAACTTAAATTGAACCAATTATACGATTATCCGAATAGGCCAGTCCCTGATCCACTTCAGAAACTATAGAGGCAATCTGAAAAGTTTTAAGTCGGTAGCTTTTGGAACACTTTACAAACGGACATACAATTTCTATAAATAAGATTATATAATAAAACTAAAGCTAATTTACAGATACTTAAAGAAAACTATAAATATTTTTTGCTTATACTACATATATAATATAGGTATAATAATATAAATGCTACAATTGATCCCGCCTTGTACATACTTACATATAATGAATAATAACACAGGCAAAGTATTTATTGTCCAGATGATATATGATAAGAATAAATAATAATTAAATCAATAAAATTGAGTAAAAAGTTTGTTTATACAAAACAACAAAAAATAAATAAATAAGTAAATATATGTGCTGTATATACACGTATTTTATATGTATTCGTTACTACTCAATTGTGAGAGACAATTCACGAAATGAAATGAGACTCCTTAGCAATTAATACACATATATGTATATTATCTGATATCCTGGAATGTGTTGCCGGGGTAGCAAATATGTATACTTAACATAACAGCAGCGCTAATAAAAGGGACAAGTAAATTGAGTAATTATGTACTGAGATAATAGAAGAGCGTGACTATTAATCAAAGACCACAGAATTGTGTGGCAAAAGTCTACCATGACGGTACTTCATTAGACAAACATACGTGTATGTACATATATGCAATTATATATACAAGTGTACATTTGTGAGCCGTTCGACCGAGACTGTGGCCTGGTTTTGATGTTTTGAATCTGAAGTAAGAGCTAGAAAAAATTGTCTAGTTATCAACGAAAAATAAAAAAAATATACGGACTTTTGTATGTAAGTACATATATCCATAAAATGACTCGTATACATGCACATGTAGGCATATGTGGACCGAAGTTGAACATGCATATAAATTCATTCATGGCTGCCTACACAAGTGAAACCAAACATATATGCTTACATAATTATTCACAGCATTTATAGAGGGTGAATAAAAAGAAAATGATGCGAGTAATTTATGTGGAAGTTAACAAGCAATGAAAAAGGATATGGGGATTTTAAGGAAAAATATAAATGGGAAAAATTCAGTTCGTATAATTTAAAAATGATAAATATAAAATTTTCCTGCAATTACAATTAATTCACTGCGTTGTTTTAAATCGACACAATTCTCAATACAAGAATCAAAATGAATTCTTGTAATTTGTTAGTGCAAATGTGGTGATATGTAGGAACAATTAAATATATTTATACTTGTTTTTATATATAAATACGTATTTGTGCGTAATTTCAATTTGTTATCTTCGCCCTTGTTCATCTTCAACAATACTATACATATACAAATATGTATTTATATACTAACATTGTATACACCTACATATACATATGTACATGTATGAAACTTAAGGGCGGCGGGACAAAAAATAATAAATTAATCATACGTCTAGTACACTTCACTTGAGTGGTCAACACAGCAGTGAGCATAGTTACTAATTGCGTACAAATCACGAGTGGTATGTGTAACACAGAAACTAAATATGGGTAGATTTAAAAGCGTGGAGAAACTAGGTCTTATCACATGAAGTGAACATTTATTAAAATAAGCAAAAAATATTTCAGCAGAATGACGTTCAAAAAAAGGCACTACATAATCTATAGCCTACTTAATTTATTTGGAAATCCCTATAGTGCGTATTTCTGTTTCATAAAAGTGCGAAAAGAGTTTATTTCTGCTTACGAAAGGGTAACCAAAATGACAACTGTGAAATCATCAGAATCATCAATATAAGAATGGAAGTAGAACGAAAGGTTTCTTTATTTTTGAATGAAAAGATTATGTACATAAATATTATTCATTAAAAGGGTTAGATTACATAAGAGAGGAATATTTTTGGAAAAGTTCTCATTAATAATAAAATAAAAAAAATTAAATTAGTCTGTTTTCTAAGCCACAAACTTTTTGTTCTATGGGCAAAGACATAGACGGAGCTACACAGAAAATACAAAGCCCAATAAAATAAAATAAAATAAAATAAAATCAAATAACATAAAATAAAATAAAATAAAATAAAATAATATAAAATAAAATAAAATAAAATAAAATAAAATAAAATAAAATAAAATAAAATAAATTAAAATAAAATAAAATAAAATAAAATAAAATAAAATAAAATAAAATAAAATAAAATAAAATAAAATAAAATAAAATAAAATAAAATAAAATAAAATAAAATAAAATAAAATAAAATAAAATAAAATAAAATAAAATAAATTAAAATAAAATAAAATAAAATAAAATAAAATATAATAAAATAAAATAAAATAAAATAAAATAAAATAAAATAATATAAAATCAAATAAAATAAAATAAAAAAATAAAATAAAATAAAATAAAGTAAAATAAAATAATATAAAATAAAATAAAATAAAATAAAATAAAATAAGATAAAATAAAATAACATAAAATAAAATAAAATAAAATAAATAAAATAAAATAAAATAAAATAAAATAAAATAAAATAAAATAAAATAAAATAAAATAAAATAAAATAAAATAAAATAAAATAAAATAAAATAAAATAAAATAAAATAAAATAAAATAAAATAAAATAAAATAAAATAAAATAAAATAAAATAAAATAACATAAAATAAAATAAAATATAATAAAATAAAATAAAATAAAATAAAATAAAATAATATAAAATCAAATAAAATAAAATAAAAAAATAAAATAAAATAAAATAAAGTAAAATAAAATAAAATAAAATAAAATAAAATAAAATAAAATAAAATAAGATAAAATAAATTAAAATAAAATAAAATAAAATTAAACAAATAAAATAAAATAAAATAAAATAAAATAAAATGAAATAAAATAAAATAAAATAAAATAAAATAAAATAAAATAAAACAAAACAAAATAAAATAAAACAAAATAAAGTAAAATAAAATAAAATAATATAAATTAAAATAAAGTAAAATAAAATAAAATAAAATAAAATAAAATAAAATAAAATAAAATAAAATAAAATAAAATAAAATAAAATAAAATAAAATAAAATAAAATAAAATAAAATAAAATAAAATAAAATAAAATAAAATAAAATAAAATAAAATAAAATAAAACAAAACAAAATAAAATTAAATTAAATAAAGTTAAATAAAAGTAAATAAAATAAAATAAATTTAAATAAAATAAAAAAAAAAATAAATTAAAAAAAAATTTAATATAATAAAATAAAATAAAATAATCGTAGTAAAATGAAACAAAATAAAATTAAATAAAGTCAAATATGTTAAGCAAAATAAAAGAAAATTTAAGGAAATGAAATAAAGTAAAAAAAAATAAGTCATATTACATAAAGAAAGTAAAATAAAACAAAATTAAAGAAAATCAAGCATATATGTACAAAGAAACAAAAAACGTTTTTATAACTTTAAATTAAATTGTATGAAAATCTTTAAATGAATCCAGGCGAAAAATAGATATAATTGGCGCTTTGTAACCGCTTAAGCGATTTTCGGCCGAGCTCCTTCTTCAATTTTTTGTATGTGTCTTCATGTTTTTCTCACAAATGGAGGGACCTACAGATTTTACTAAGCCGCCTCCGAACGGCCGATGGTTTTCTATGAGGAGCCTTTTTATCATGTCAGAAATAGACCCCAGAGGTGTTGGCATTCCCTGCCGAGAAGCGACCGCAATTAGAAATTTTAACTATTTTTTTTAAATTAATTTTTTATAACCTTTTGGATGTTAGTACGACGCCAGGCTTTGAACTCGGTCCTTTCGAATGGCCGTACGCAATGCTAACAATTTCGCGGCCAAAAACTCTAAAACCTTTTTGTTTAAGGATAACTAAGTTTTTCTAATTATTTTTTCGCGTGTTGGAAAATTTGCATGTTCCTTGTTCATCTGCTGTTTAAATTCTTTTCCTGAAAAAGGGGAAATAGGCGGAGAAGAAAGTGTACGAGCAACTTAAGTGCTCAGCAATGAAATCTTATCGCGTAATTACTTTTTTAGCCAACGGCTTTACTCTACATAGTTTCATAAATACTGAAAGTGTATGGCAGGATTTAATGAATCATCAAAGTAAATGTGTTATTTATTATTATTATTCCTTTTTTTCAAAGAAACTTTCTCTTTGCAAAAATGTCACGGAATTCCTTGACAAAATCACAAGCTTTAGCAATTCTATAACTAATTTAACTGCTTGTTTCACTTCTATTTCCCTGCATCGTGCTGTGTCATGCACTCTAATGTGTTAACCCAAAATACTATTACTATGTAGCGGGTGGGCGATATGAGGTTTTTCCTATAAATAAATGCTGAAATAGTTCCCCATACTCTTCCGCTAAACTAAGCCGTGCCATGAAAAGTCCTTTGCAATAGTCAAATCACGCTAACAACAGCTAAAAAATATATATTTGTGTGTTTAAATGTATAGAAAAATTTCACTTTACGCAAATTTATGACAACACCAAAATTAATAAAAGAAATTGTCGCACATTTCAGATTCAGCAAACAAACCACTGAAATCTTAATGAAATTGAGCTTAGATTGCTGGTTGAGTTTTGTAATTATTTTTAATAACTGACTGTATTCCGTGACTTGAAACAATTAACAATATCGCATTTGGTGATAATAAAATAATATAAAGCTGTAAATTAAGGCAATATTTTATCCCTATTTTATGCGTGCGTTTTTACACGATTAGATTTTATAACGTGTGTAACGATTTTGTTTTTATATTGTGTATACACACAATTTTTAACTGATTATATGACATTAAAACGCATATTTTACACTATAGTATATACATTCAGTATTATAAATATTTAACTAAAATAATAAAAAAAAATTGAAAAATCTAGGGCAAAAAGCGTGACGTTTTTACGGGTTATTCTGAAATTTTATTTGTCAATAATTACATGGGCCTAAATAAAGGTATAAACTATTGTACATAACTGAGTGAAAAACATTAATTTCACAAGAAATATTTTTGAAGAGCAAATTAACCCTTGAGTACCCTTAGTAGTTTCGACTCCTACTTCCAGAAGTTCCTAAAAAATCGAAAGACCTTTAAAATGTTTTATAAAAATTTTAGATAACTTATTAGAGGTATCCTTGGAAGAAACCTTTATAAGAAGGATATTAAAGTCCTTCACTTTGGCTATCTTTAAGCAAAATATTTTTGTAATTCTCTTAATATCGTTTTTCCTCGAATCAATAAAATTAATTTTAAATTTTAATCTATCCTACAAAGCAGCTTATAAATTGATAGAATAATAATGAGGCGCAAGTTAGGCAGACTGAGTTTCAGTAGAACCGAACATTAGATATTTGGTTGAGATTTATACTTAACTCTCTACAATTACAATAACCACAAATTAAAATCAAATTTTCTCAATAAATGCCTTAAATGTCTATTTGCATAAGTCCTCTTATCATTTAGTCTGTTGTATGGACTTTCGTGCTTTTTAAAATCGCCGTTTTACGTGAACTTGATGTAATTTCATCCATTTGTCATGGTTCTTATTTGTACCAAGATATATCGAAGTAATTTGATTATCATTAGAGTTTTCGTGTACACAGATCGACGGGCGGAGAGACGACATACGGATGGGTAGATAGACATGACTAAATCAATTCGTTTCGTCGTTCCAAAAAGTTTAATATATTTATGTTCTTATCTATTTTAATAATTTCGTACATTTACATACCACCGTTACCGGAAGAAACTTGAGATACTTTGAATATATAGTACAGCTGCGTACAAAAATAAAGATTAAATAGTAAATCGCATTTTATAGGAAAGAAAAATGACAACTAACCACAAAGTATTAAGTCAGATATACATATTGAAATATTTTTATTAAAATTTTGCTTGTAGATAAAATATTTGCAATGCTTTTGAAAGCAGACATTTAAAAAACTCATTTCCTACATTAAATAATTTACCTAAAAGAAAATTACTCATACGCCATGGCGCGATAACAACGACATATTTGCTTAACTGCGCAGCTGGGCGCAAATGGGTGATTGGTGAATACAATAAGGCATTTATACCCGCACACACATTTATGTGTTCGTATATAAGAAAGAGTGTCTCCCATGAAGAATGTGCGTAGCGGCATATGGACTCACCACCATAAATGTGCCGTAATTAATTGTTTACTCATACATAAACGATTTTAACGATAATTATTTTTGCTGTTCTTTGTTCTTTTTTGCACAACTGCACTTATATACATATGTATGCAGTATGTAGTTGCTGTGTTTTTTGTCACTCTCCATTGGCGGTAATGGTAATATTGGCTTTATTTCATTTATTGGAATTTAACATTGTTGAAATTTAATGCGCTTTTTTATCTTTTTATGAAATGGCTTTCGGTAATGCGGTGATTGTTTTGTATACGTATTAATTTTTATTATTTATTTAAATCATTTTCTTTTACATTTATTTATAAAGAGACAAGCATATATATTTCACATGATTTTCATACAGGTCAGCGTCCATTATGAGTTTTGTTCTGTTTTTTAAATTGTAAGTTGGTATTGTTGTCGTTGCTGTTTTTTATGCAGTCGTCATTTAGGCCGTTGCAACTGCTGTTGATGTTATTTTTGATATTTTTTATAGACTTTTTTGTTTGTACGAGCTGTCGAGTTTATTGTTAATCGATAGTACTTTTATATATTTTTTTCCCTCCGACTCTTTTGTTTTGCTGTTATTATTTAGTTATTGTATTCGTTGCAAAAGGCAATTAATTGCACGCTTTTAATAGCTATTGAACGGCGCTGATGGAAAAAGTTTCGAAAGCTGTGCTAATATAAAGTAGACCGAGATAAAATTACTTTAACAAATATTTGTATGTCATGTGCTGGTGTATCAGTTCTCTCAGGCGTAACATAATATTAGTGCGCCGATATTATTGCATATAACATACCACCATACTACAAATTCCATTAATGTTTCCTACTACAACTACCATTATGATCTGCGCAAAAAAGGGAAATTAATTAATGACATAAACAGCATGCAGGCATTAAGAGTACATAGCGAAAATATTTGCAAGAAAGCATCATCTGCACTGTTTCGATGGAAAATTTTTTGTGAAAATATCAATAACAACAAATATATAATTAAATTAGATACATAATAGTAGAAATAGTTGTGTATATTAGTGCTCTTAATCATAATATACCAGCAACCCAGTTGATGCCATAAAACTATATTAATAATTCTGCTATATGTGACATATGTATACATATATGTATTTCCATTACAAATACAGAAAAATTGCACAAGAAAAGTTCACAAGCAATTGTGTTTTTCTGTATACTAGTACTACATGATCCCTTTCAAAATCTGCGTTTTTTAAATAAAATTAAATATATATGTTTCAAAAATTTTGGAAATTATCCCCCAAAGTCCACACACTTGTCAAAGTTAAATAATCTTTTTTTATAAAATTCTTTAATATTTTCAAAGACTTTAGAATCTTAGCTGCTGCAAACTATACTTTTAGGCTTTTCTAGCACTTCTAAAAAAAGAAAAAAAATTAATCATTTGTTAGCGAAAACATTCTACTTAGGTCTTTTATGTCAGAAATGGTTATGCGCAGAGTTTAGTATATATATATATACATACACATATGTATTTTTTAATCTCTTTCTGTGTTCATTCATTCTGTACTTTTTTTCATTGGCATTAATATACAGACCACAAGCTGTTTTAGTGACCATATTTGAATATGTGTATATGTAAATGGAGGGTAATGAAACTAAGAAACCAAGAACCACCTCCTGAGGTGCTATTATAAATCTAAAAACTCTCAACTTAACGATCTTGATTTCCATTTTAAAAATGTTTAATGTTTATTCGAATAAATCAAAATGCAACAAAATCTCGAATTTGAAGCAAGAATACAATTTTGCAAACAAATATCCACTGTAATCTGACTAAATTAAAATTGCCAAAATAAAACATTAAAAAATGAGCAACAAATTACCAACAAAAATAGAAACCCTCTAGGTGTTACATTTTTTATATTCTGTTTACTTTGTTCTATTTTATTTAATTTTATTTTATTTTATTTTATTTTATTTTATTTTATTTTTTTTTTCTTTTATTTTGTTTTATTTTATTTTATTTTATTTTATTTTTTTTTTTTCTTTTATTTTGTTTTATTTTATTTTATTTTATTTTATTTTATTTTATTTTATTTTATTTTATTTTATTTTATTTTATTTTATTTTATTTTATTTAATTTTACTTTATTTTATTTTCTTTATTTTATTTTATTTTAATTTATTTTATTTTATTTTATTTTATTTTATTTAATTTTACTTTATTTTATTTTGTTTTATTTTATTTTATTTTATTTTATTTTTTTTTTTTTCTTTTATTTTGTTTTATTTTATTTTATTTTATTTTATTTTATTTTATTTTATTTTATTTTATTTTATTTTATTTTGTTTTATTTTATTTTATTTTATTTTATTTAATTTTACTTTATTTTATTTTCTTTATTTTATTTTATTTTAATTTATTTTATTTTATTTTATTTTATTTTATTTAATTTTACTTTATTTTATTTTTTTTATTTTATTTTATTTTAATTTATTTTATTTTATTTTATTTTATTTTATTTTATTTTATTTTATTTTAATTTATTTTATATTATTTTATTTTATTTTATTTTATTTTATTTTATTTTATTTTATTTTATTTCATTTTTTTATTTTATTTTATTTTAATTTATTTTATTTTATTTTATTTTATTTTATTTTATTTTATTTCATTTTATTTTATTTTATATTATTTTTATTATTTTTTTTAATATTATTTTTTTATATTTTATTTTGTTCTATTTTATTATATTTTTTTAATTAATTTAGTCTTATTTTAATTTATTTTATTTTATTCTATTTGATTTTATGTTATCTTATTCTATTTGACCTTTTTGGATTTGATTTGCTTTTATTTTAGTTTATATTCTATACAATTAATATTTTCTATTATTTTATTTAGCCTAATTCTACTAATTCCAATTAATCATTCATTCAAATTATAACCAATAATATTAAATTTTTTACATTTTCCTTTCAAAATTATATACAACGTAAACACCTAATTTCAGTTTTATTAATTAATTTAATTAATTGAACGAACGAACCAACATCAATTTAGAGTGTTCTTTTTTTCGGAAAATACTACCAATACTAAATAGCTCAAAGGAAACTGAGCCGTATTTTTGTTCCGTATGTCTTTATTTATATACAAAGCTATAGCTACCGACACCCACTTTTGATAACTTTGACAGTCGATAAAGATAAATTATTCAAAATATCCGGCCATTTCAAGCTGTTCCGGCTATTCATGCGCGTCATTACGCATCCTTTCTGATATAATTAGTAATTTTGCCAATGCAGAAAAACGTATGCTAAACATTGTTTTATGTATTGTACATACATATTTCATTCGCACGTGCACAAATAAATGAAACGAAGTGTGGTTTGCAAAGTTGCGAACGAAAGAAAGTAAAAGCAGAAGAGATATTGCTTCGCTTTCAGCAGGACAGCAAATTAAGGTCATTGAAAGCATATAAGGATAGTAGGATGTGGTGTTGAGTGGAATTTGAATTGATACAGGGCTTTACTTGGGAAAATGAGACATTGGCAGTTAGAAAATTTTATACCAAACGCTTTTGTATTTATAGCTTTTGAGGTGCATCAGGATAAAAAACTCATGATATTGCATATCCATTTAATTAAATGAGACTTTAGAAAGCTTTCAGCAACTTACGTGTATGTAAATAATTCCATATTTGAACTATATACACGTATGTAATATTTTTTATGAAGTTAACAAACTCAGGAGTTGGTTAACGTTAAATTCTAAAGTTAAATAAAGCATTAAATACTTATACTTTAAAATTTGTTTATTTTATTTAAATATATACTCGTGTGTGAGCAAGAACTAATTCAATAAAATGCTCAAGCGTGGAATACTTATTTTTAATAAATGATCTATTTCTATTTAAAAAAAATTTAAAATAATCAATTACATATTTTATTGAATGCATTTATATAAGCAAACTGATCATTAAGGAAAAATAATGTGTTTACCACTTTTTAGCTATGAGAAAAAATTAACTGAAAAATGTATTATTTATTTTTAATTCCTAAAGAACGCGTGATCTATTTCCATTTTTTTTTTGTACCAGTAACCATTATTTTTTTATAAATTTTGCCATAATAATTTTTTCCAGTTCTTTTCAATAATTTAACTCATCTGATTTTTTTTAATTCGCATTGTTTAAAGAAATATAACACTTAAGTTAATAGCTGCGTGTGCAGTGAAAGAGTGCTGCGGCAACTGAGTGATGATATTCGAGTGGTTTCTGTTGGTGATGATGGTAGAAATATTGGCTTGAGGGTTTCAGAGGACTCAGCTCCGATTTTGTTGCCTTTCGTGCAGAGTTTCCAGCCCTATACATTCTTGTTGTAGCTTTAATTGCTTTTTATTGCTGCTGATGCCAGTGTTGTTGTGTGCGGTATTTATTTTAACATTTTATTTCCTAGCTCTTGAACTGTTGTTTTTAATTATTCTGCTCGCAGACTCAACGTCAGTGCCGCAGCTGTCAATTTGGTATTTTTTTATAATATATATTTTTTTATTACGCTACCAAGCCACAAGTAGCAGCAGCACTACAGAGCGGTAGCTGGATATGGTAGAAGCACCATTAACGGTAATGGTGGGTGATGTAGCAACTTTGGTAAGCAATCTTATATATACGTATATGTATACCACTTTATGGCTTGATTTCGCCAATGCAAAAAAGCTGACGTTCAACCGTGTACACATGTATCTGTGCATGTGGCTGTGTGTGTTTAAGAGAGAATTTGTGAAATTTCATCATTATTTTTAAGCCTTCGCCCACTTTTCTGTAGATTGCTTTCGGTACGTTCATGCTTTAAATTTTATTTACGTAGGTATATATATATTTATTTATTTATTAGGCAGCTACTTGCGTAGTCAAACCCCGAATGGGTTGAGTAACTTACTGACAGACAGTCGATGGCGAAGGCGTTTGAGATCACATTAATCTGTGTGTAAAAGTATTTAAGCCTTTCGCATGAGAAAACACAGACACACACGTGCGTAATGCTCTGTCTACTCTCACACATTAACCGCGAATTTATTTCATTTCTCTCATTTATTACTTTTCAGCAGTTTGTGGGGATTTTTTATAATGACTTTGCAAGTAAAATTGTGCATTTTTTGTTTATTTTCTTTAACGGTTTTTTTGCCGTTGCGGTCGTAAAGGATTATAAATTGTCTAAATTAAATAAAAAGAATCCATTTCGCACATTTACCGCTTTTCACCATAGAATGAAGAAAAACTAAAAGTGATTATTTTGCATTTTGGTGGAAAATTTCATTATAAATATACATACATATAAAAATGTTGAATTGCAAAAATAAAAATAAGTATTAGGTAGTTGAATGAGTATATTTGATTGTAAATATTCCATTACGTTGTTTTTTCTTAGTTAAACATAAACTTATATCATTATTTAAATTCGCTGTAGTTCATCGAATTTGGATAATTTTAGTAAATACAGAATGAATGAAATTTTACGGTACTTTATTTTGCGATATCTGTAAAAAAAAAATTATAATACCAAAAAAAGGTAAATTAAATTATGTTATGTTGAACTGGCTGACTGCTTGGTGATGGTGTAGATGGTGTTGCCAAATGCTGGAGACTCATATTCGTAGATTACGTACTTATTTTCTACACAAATATTATGTATTTAATGTTCGCAAACTGCGACGCCAAAGGGACCTCTTTTTACTAATATTCTTCGGCAGATTGTTTGTTCCAAAAATCTGTTAAATGTTGTCTTTGGTAAGTGAATATTTACATTCTGTTATCATTGCTTTTGATGACCACGTGTCCTCGTACCCAAAAAAATTTAACTTATCTCTTTCTCAGGCAGTCTTCTGATCACCTACTTCTACAGTTCTCTTATTATCTTTTAATTATCAGCAATGAAACAAACTCAATGAGCTTCTTATGACTAGTTGACTGAACCTAATGGTGACAAGCACATCGCATTTCATTCTAAAACCATCTGTAAAGCTAAAATGCAAAATTTTTATTCTTTCCTCCATCCGTCTGCCCCTATTGTGGCTGCCAGATTCTTTTCAAAAGTTAACCGTAGTACAACGCAGTCTTAGCATATTCCTAAGGATAACATTAGTGTTGGTGGTACATTAAAAAGTTCAAGAAGGTAAATGAAAGGCCCCAGAAGCTGATTAGTACTTTGCTTGGACTATAAAATGGTTCTTCCCATTTTTGGTTTAGTTTAAATTTGAGTTTTATCTTCGGGAAGACTTTAACTGATACCTTTATTTAAATATATTCTCGTTGGTTTTTATTTACGACTTGGTTGTGAGTTCTTACCAGCGTTCATTATTGAGAGCACCCACCTCAACAGATAGTGCTAGTGGTTTATGGAAAAGTGAAGGCTAACACAAAGAATTCATTCCAACTTAGATTGGAGCAATAAGCAGTGGCATTAATTACTTCAATAATAAATAATAGAAATTTTTTGTTTTATAAGTTTAATAAATATCAAATTTTATCATTCGAACTTCAGTTTACTTCACACGAAATGTAAATAAGAAATACACTTGCCAGCGAAAATAAATATGTAAATATTCTTCAAATTACAATCACTGCTTAATTTTTCAGTCACTTGCCATTACACTCATGATATTTAATTTACACTCACTTAATCGTGACAAGAGCATTTCATCGCAACTGGCAAGTAATTCAATACTAATTCAATTGGTGGAGAAGAAATTCGCAGTCGGAGCAAAATTCACCCTCCATTTAATTCTGAGCATGTTTTTCCGAATGGAAAAAGTTCGTTTACCAAAATCAAATGGAAAACGATTGTAATGTTTTTATTATTTCACATTTGTAGCATACCAAACAAATATGAAAAATGATTTGAAGGGATTATTTTACCAAATGACATTTGTATTTACATATACAAATTACAGTGAAAATTAAGAAAAATCGGCTGATGGAGATATGCATAGGAGAAATTTCCATTTAAATGAACACAGTACACTCAGTTCCCGGCATTTTCTCAGAATACTACGATTTTCGGTTTAATTTTTTTTGTAGATACAAATGAATATTATAAAATTATATGTTCTTAGATGCTTTTTTCATCGTATATATGTGTATGCTATAGTGGTCAGAACTAACCGGTTCCGACAAATAATAGTTAAAATGTACTAGATTATCAGGGTGCCAAATTTGGTTAAAACATCTTCAGATCAAAAGGTGAGGGACACACAGACATAACTTAATCAACTCAACTCGTTATTCCGATCCGATCAGCTTAAATTTTGATGGCTTCTTCTCCCTCTGGTACTCACATACTTCGGACCAAAAAAGTTGAACAAATATGCTATGAGAACATTTGCGGTGGGAGGTAGAAAGCCTGTCATAATAAAAATAAAATTAAAAGAAAAAACGAACAAATTTATTCTCCATAAGCTCAAAATAACCAAAAATAAAAATATTTGAGAAATAATTTTTTCCGACATATTCATCTCGAATTCGAGACGATGATGTTTTGATTTTTCTGTTTATTATGTAACAATATAAATCCCATGCGCTTGTGTTAGTATCGAGTTTTGTGTGTCTTTTAGATGCATTTATCCCAAAAAAAATCGAATATATATACATGCAATATGTTACAAAATTGTATATATTATATTTAAACGAATACATGTCTCTGATAGTTTGTTTGTCTTCATAAAACAAAAACATTTTTGTTTATTAATATTTATATAATATATATATATAGATAAATCTACTCAAGTTGCTACTTCCGTATGCTCAAACAAATAGAATATGAAATTGAAATGTGCGTATGTAAATGTGCGTCTACACATGTGTCACTCATCATCGTCCTTGATGTAAAATACATTAACTGCGCATACAAACATACACGTATATATATATAAAACGTATAGTCGGCTGTTTATCTCAGTGAAAGACAAATAACCAGTCGCTCTAAAAATATCTGTCCCAGTAAGACATTTTGCTAACAATATTCGAATCTGTATGACTTTATTCTAGATTTGATCGTCTTCACTCAAAAAAATAGCGCTCTTATATCTCAAATGATATTTCACAGAAACAATTTTAGAGTTTAATTAAAAAAAAAAGATGATTGTACTCTATGAATGTTGGCAAAATTAAAAACAAAGCGTCAGTTTCACAAGAATTTAATGTGTGGCAATATTTTAAATAATTCTGCACGCAAATTGTATTATAAATATTTTTTGCATGTTGGGGTATTATTATGAACATTCAAAGCAGAATACACAATAATTCATATAACTGTATACAAACGTGATGTATTTACTTGCACACAATAGTCACAAAACCGTATTATTTGTAGGGATAATGTTTATTGCTTCTTCTACCCGGCTGTCTTCTTTGCCTATGTATATTTTTCAAGCAAACATAGCTATGTATGTACGTATTTTATTCGGAACTTCAGCTCTTTATTATGCTGTCCTTCATCACTTGACTAATTCGTTTACACTCATGCTTTTGTCTATTGTTGTTTATGTATTTGCCTATGTAAAAATGTACTCTGAAAAGAAAAAAAAATCATATAACATACATATGTCCTTGGGTATCCTTTTAAAACTACTTTCAAAGCAGTAGTTCATTAAATAGCTCAGAAAAAGTTATGAAATGAGCTGCCTGGGACAGAAAAAAATCAATGAATTATTAAAGCAAATTCTTTTTTTTTAAGTAGGGACTGCAATTTTAACTAAAAGCAACGCAATCATGTACAATGAGGAAAAGAATTTATATACATCGGAGGAAAATGACGAGCTGAATTAATTAAGCCATGTCTTTCTGTTCATCTATCTGTACGCAACAGTCCGTCAGTTATTTAGATTTTACAACTAAACTTGCTTAGCAGAAGTCTTTTTAAACCATCTTGGTCATATGTCGGAATCAGCAATATCGGATTACATATGATCTCCATATAACCAACTATTTCAATTAAAATATAATGAGTAAAAATGCGTATAAAAGTACCTGAGAAAGTGAAATTTAATAAACTATTAAAATTTAATAATTAAAATTAATATACTAATGAAAGGTACGGCCGACAAACATCACTTCTTTATTGTTTCTTTTTTTTAACTGACCCACTTCTTCAAAAGAACAATGTTTCTATTGAACAGATCATTCTCTAATCCACTTGACGAAAAAAATTTCGTTTAAACCATTCTCGAATCTACTTTAACACACATTAAGAATTTCATCAATATTTATCCAGAGTTTAAAAGGAATAAATACATTTTTTGTGGGTCGGTATCTGATCTGTGTCTTGGAAGAAAATATAGCTCTTATGTTAATTTAAATCAAAAACCCGATATTTATAGGTCGGTGCATGCTCCATTCTGGAATTTATTGGAACACACTCAAATTACAGTTCCATGGTGCCATGTACAATCAGCTTTTGGTAAGAGGACAAATTTTAAAATATTTTTTTATTGAAATGCTCTTAAATACCCATTTCAAATATCAGACCTGGTTGTCATTTAAGTCAATTTGATTCATTCTTACAGAATCCAAATATTTGAAAAATGTCAAAAATTCACAAGAAAACTGTTCCTAAAATTTTCAAAATAAAAAAGGTTTGTTTGATTTCGAATAGATTTATACATAAATCGTCCTTAATATCATATAATTTATTATATAAAGAAACCAATGAAGCCCTTAAAACTCCACCACATTTTAAACAATTTTCTGAACCTAACTCAAAATCTTTCACCACATTCTTGCGTTGGTCCCCTACTACATTACAGAAGAGCATTTTAAAACTAATACAATAAATGGCGTAATTCTTTTTCGAGGCTTACGCAACTATGAACACATAGATACATATGTATTTATAATTATAGTCATATTGACATTATGCCATTTGTATGATTTTGTTGTTTTCATATAGACAAATTGGTATCTCTTCATTTTCATTTCCATTTTTATTACGTAACACATACTCGTATGTATATGATGAGCACACGCAGACGCAGCATAAAACTTAGGGGTTACGGCGGTTAATGTCAATAATAAAAATATCATCGGTGAATGGTGAATCGAATTACTCGTTTTTTTTTTGTTCTGATGGAGTTGTTAATATTATTCAACGTTGACTTACATAGCCAAATTAGTAATGCGGGAATACGAAATTCAGACATAGCGACGTGCAATCAAGGGTCGACTACTAAATTGACGGCCAATATAGGTATGTCTTCTGGTCTAAAGCCATATTGATTGGGCCCAATTAGGATCGTCCATAGTGGGGCTTATTTCTTCACATTGTGCGCTAAATTAGATTTTATCTGCGTTATTGAGAAAACTTCACCCGTGACATTTGATGCAGACTGTGAACATTTTTATGAGAAAACAGAACGTACTAGTTGGTAATGCAACGGTTTCCGTGGCTTGGGTGTTTTTCAGACAAGTAACTTCTATCTACGTATTTCGGCAAAGTCGGTTGAGGAATTTTTATTCCATCGTCATCCATTGGAGATGTGCTCCCTCCATAACCTTAACATGCTCTGAATATGGCTTACCTCTCTTAAGTACCTGAGTAATATTTCCTCTTGAAATCTTCAAATTATAATATTTGTAATATGTTAAGCTCGACACAATCTTTTTAAGTCTAAATTCATTATTATCAAGAATTTATTGATGATTATGGAAATATTTTCATCCGAGCTTTTCTTAGCAAAGTGAGATTCCTCTTAATGTTTCATCCAACAAATGGAAGACGGTTTAAGTCCTCCTCTTAAGGGGTTATTTCCACTTGCAAAACAAAATAAATGCTTTTCTTGTATTTTTTTTTTGAGAGGTATTTTATTCTATAAATTAGTAGGAAAAAATGTTAATAGATAGAATTTAATGCAGTTTAACAATAAATGATTAATTTTAATGTATATTGGATCTCCTTGACGTTGTAGGAAAATCCCAGAAGGGCCTCCAAAAAAAGGTATATGGCTGCGAGGAAGATATTTCTACTTCACATTATTTGAAGCCCGAAACCCAAAAAAATGTGTACTAAGTTAAACCACTCCGCCTTTAGCTTTGTCTACTTTCGAACGACACGAGATATCCTTAATGACACGATATTATCTCCGAGGCTGTTTGTTGGATCAACTTTAGATTTTCGGAAAATATTATCAAATATATGTATGTGCATTCGAAAAATTAAAAAAGAAATGGATTGAAGTACATTTTAATGCACATTTTGCTTCGAACGAAAATCACTCTTAACAAAATTCATCCCAGATTAATCAGAATTACAATTGGATAATAATACGAATGAGCCTACAACAAAAAACTGCACAACAATCAATAAACATATTTACATTTCTTATTTGCCATTCCTAAGTCTATTGTTTCAGCCTTACAATTAACAACAGTAAATAAAGATGTAATCAATAATAAAAACATTAATTAAAAATAAAATAAAAATTGAAAATATTGATTAATATGCTATACACAAACACATAACTACTGTTTTACTTCTAGTGTGTGGTCCGTATTTTATATTGTGGTCTGACCTTGAGAAAAACCGCAAAAAAGTTACAGTTTACAAGTGAATTGCAAAGATATGTGTATTGATATTTATGTAGTCCCTACATTAGATATGTATTTTCCAATGAGCTGATTTCTTTTTAGGGCAAGGACATTCCGTATGATAACTCAACATATGCACACATATGTACATATGTATTTTGTGCACTTATACATGTACATATCTACATGCCTAGTAGTACTCTATTTTCGCAATCGTAATACTACATATGCATGGGTATTTGAAATGATTTTCCATTGTTTTGATATAAACAAAGCTTAGCTAAACCGAACTACTGTAAAATGGGTAGATAATGAGAAAAAGCTGAACTAGGTTAACATGTATTGTGTGCGTTTTGTGCTAGGGTTAGCTACACAAGCAGTCGAGTTGCTACTTTATATTTTCAATATTTTTCAAACAAGGTTGCCACGTATTTGGAAATCTATAACAGTTAAATATAATATATGTATGTGCTGTATTGGGTAGGCCAGAGTACGAGTCTTGGTTCGACCAACCTTAAAAATTTATAGAAAATTAATTAAAATAGAATATTTTGTTAATTTTCTAATTGCCAGCACCCCTCGGCATGGAATGTCAGCTCCTTCGAGTGTATTTTTGACATGAAATAAATGCTTCTCATAAAAAAACCAGTACGAAATGTTAGTTTTCTATAATTTTGGATGTTAGTCGAACCTAGACTCGAACCCTAGCCTTCAGAGTGACATTATGCAGCGCTAAGCACTAGGATATTGCATTCGAATATATAGGTTTTTCCATTTCGTGAATTCAAAAAAAAGGCTGTATTTTGACATTTGCCAAACAAAAACTTTTAGTTAAAAACCTAAGCTACAAAAAATGACTCAAACGTTGCCACCTTTCGCCCTTCAGGAGAAGATTATGGTGCACATAATCGTCCAGCTACTCAAGCAATTGGTAAAATTTTAAAGCGTTTTTAAAATATGAATGAGTTACATTTATTGAAAGCCAATTTTGTTTATTCCATTTCAAAATCGATAAGGTAAGTGAAAGTGTAGTCAAAGAGCCTAATGTATTTATTTCTCGACGTTCTCAAGGACTGGGTGTTTCTTTCGGCATATTATGGCATATTTTGAAATAGGACTCAAATCTACATCCGTATAAAGTTCAGTCCACGCAACAACTGAGGCCATTGTTCATTCACAATGCCGTGCTTACGTCGATTGGCTGGTTGAACCACAAGCCGCGACTTTTCGAACATAGTTTTCTTCGTACCAAAAAACTTACTGTTTGGTGCGCTCTTTGATCCATAGGTATGGTCGGATATTACGTCTTTGGAAACGACAGCGGCGAGACTGTCACAGTCACTTCGGTGTACTATGGTCGTATGATAACCATCTTTTTCTGGTCTGAAATTGAAGAACATGACTTGGACAATATTTGGTTTCAAAAAGATGGTGGCACATGCCACACAACCCGAACGAATATGGCTTGAATTCGAGGAAAATTTCACGGCAAAAGTATTTATTAATTTTGTACACATATGACTTCATTCATTTTAATAAGCTCACATGGACGGTGTAAGAGCATTAATTTTTCGTTTGTTGCCCATGTTTATGAATATACGTATAGATTTTCCTTTTAATGAGTGTGTGGAATTATTATTTTAGCGAATTAGAGTTTGTGGTAAATGCGCAAACTATATATAATATAATATGTACATACACGTATTTAGGAAAATTCTGAATATTGTAATAAACACATGCAAACATTTACGATGCATTAATTGTTTTTAGCATTTGAAATAAAGAACAATAGATAACGTTTTTACAAAGAATAAATTTAAATTACAGAATACTGAATGCGGGCATTTTCTCAATTCTATTTGAGTAACAAATAAAATATGAATAAGTAAATATCAACCATATAAGTATTGAACAAAATTGATTTCTATGTATATACGAGCATGTATTATATAACAGCAGAACTCAGCATACTTTTATGCATTATTTATTGTCCACTAGACAAATATTTATATTGTATACATGTATATGCGTGCCGTAGCGCGTTCGAGTAATCCAGCTCAGCAGTCAATCTGTACCTACCGTCAATGGCAAAAGGTTCTCATTCTACATATTTTCACTCTTTGAATATATGTATACATTTTCCTTCTATATAAAACTACATAGATAGATTTACTTCAGCGAAAAAGCAAACTAGTTCTGAACTGCTATTTAAAGTATAAAATCGTACCAGTTTGCAGATTTCAGGCAAATATGTAGCAAATGACCTTTAGTGTCTAATAAGATCAATTAGTTGCCAGTATCAAGGCTCTAAAAATACCAGCCGCCATCATAGTGGGAAGTCAAAATGGACTAGTTATTGTAAAATCACAAACTCGTTACTTTCATGCAAACCATAGATACTATCACTTTTTCATGCAGTGAACGCATAGCCAAGCAAGTACATATGTTTCTCCCTACATGTACATACATATATGCATCTACACGAAAAGTAAATCCACAACAAGTCTGTGATATGAAATAAAATCCAAGGGATTTTCTCTTGGCTCCACTACTCCACCCATGACCATTGTTACACTGCCCGTTTGTTGGTTTGCTTGCTTGTCTGTCTGTCTGTCTGTCTGTGGAACTGCTTTCCGTCCAATGATCCCACTTTCGCATCGTTTTTGTACTCATCGTTTTTTATTTTATTTCATCCACAACTATCAGTTCGTGGCGATCGAAAATAAATTACAATGACAATAGATTGAATAAAAAAAAGCCAAAAAAATATATATATATATGTATTTTAAAAATACGAAAAAGTGACTTAAGGAAATATATTTATTTTTGTTGTTTCCGATAGTGATTGCGGAAAATTTTATTTGCACAAATGGCTGGTATTGGCTTATTGCAAGCATCTTTGATTTCATAGCAGTAAAGCGATACGAACGAATTTTTTATTGAAAAGATGGTAGCCATGTTTCTATTAAAATGGATAATATGAAATTAAATATAAAAATAGTAAACAAAAAATCATTGTGCAATAAATAACTACGAGTATTATATGATTAAAGTCCAGCTAGCCCAAAAATTTTCAAGTATTATGTTGTCAATGTTTTAATACGCCTTTACTTTTTATATATATCGATAAGAGATATTTCAACCTAAAAAATTCGATTTTTAATAAAATTTTCATATCTTCTAAGGCACTTTCGCGTTCTCAAGGTATGGCGTCTAAAGCCCTCGATTTTAAATACAGCACTGTTCACACCACTAACACCAATCGTTCAAATCGTCTATTAAAATTCGTCACAAGAGATATCTATATAAATATAATGTAATATGTAAAATTATATATACAAAATAAGTGGCGGGTTAACACGATCAGCTTAAACCACTCATCGTTGAAATTTAAAACACTGTGAGGTATGTTCCAAGTATTACTAAAACGATGAAAAGATCTTTTCGAAAGCCTAGTATTTGTTGTTCGGTTTGCTTAATTTTTGAAACATATATAGCTCTTAGCACAGGTAAATACCATATATATAGAGTTCCCAAACTGCCTAATCGATTTTGAATAAATTTGGTAATCACTAGTGATTTGGCCCATCCTTAAAGAAATTATGACTTTTCCGGTAAGTTTGTTTGAAATATGTTTTATTTCTTTGTCTCGATTTAATAATGTTATCATAAAATAAAAGTGAAGTCACGGTCAGAAGTTAGTTGTCAATATCGTCGATCATCCGCGGAATGATGTGTAATCGATAAGAGAATGAAATCACATGAAATTGTGGAGCTTGTTTAAATATCCAATCATAATACATCAGACATCAAAATACAATTAATACGGTGAGCTCCTACGGATGAATGTCCAACAGAGAAGGCTAAAATGGTGATTGTCTGCCGAGCTCTAATATCCAATTTGTGGAGCGCGCCAAATGGATGGACCTACGGCGGATGTATTTTTAAGAGAAGCTTTAATTTTATATCACAAATTTACTTGGTGTGACCGCAATTTTATTTTATTTTTTTTTTCATTAAAGATATTAAAATCTGAAGTGTTCAAAAAACTTCTTTGATGGTTTCACATGGAATTGGTGAGACAAGTATTTTTAAATACCTTGCAATATAGATTTCTTGAGTGCATTTTGTTATGCTTTAAACTCCCTATTAATAATTCTTAATATTCATAGAGAAACGATTCAATTAAAAAGGCACTAAAACTGTATTGGGGGCATGACTTATTTTGGTTTAAAAGCCAAAATTTTGGTCGAGCTTCCGTGCCAATTTACAATATATGCATGCTCGTCAATTTATTTGCTAGTTTCTTTCTAAAGCTTTGTCGAAACTAAACTGAAAGCGTGAAAGCTTGTCATTTCGACAGGTACAAATTTAAGCGTCCAAGTTATTCCGTAACAACAGACGCCAGCAGGCATAAGTATAGCCTAACAAGTGTCAAGATGAAAGACATGAGTATGTATGGATATAATGCAACCCAAGCATGATTAACCATATGTCAATCAGATAACAGTAGCTCGCCCACTCATAGGACAATCTAAAAAACAGGCAACAAAAAGCAAATTTAAGATAGAAAATAGACAACACGAATAGATTGTTTGAACACTAGACACGTAGGCTCATATACCATATACGAGTATACGCTGCAGACAGATGTGTATTTGTGTGTGTATTTGTAAGTATTTTTGTTGTCCTCCGTGTTTGTTGTCCTTGGTGTACACATACAAAATCGTACTCGTGTACTCGTACATGTGAATGTATGTTTGGTTAAGCAATGACTAAGTGTGTGACTTAACATTCCCTCACACGTCAAATGTGTTTGTATGTATAATATATGTGCAATCAAATTCACATAAATACACTTATGGAAATGTACATACATAATACATACATATACGTGTATAGTGGGTAAGTATGTTCCAATTTTTTGTTTTTGTCTATGTCTCATCCATCGAACTTTTTATCGACCTAAATTGGTGTAAAAAATCGGAAAATTGAATAAAACAAATTGATTGCTTGTATGTTTTTCTGTACTAAAAAAAAACAGAAGATAACAAATTGTTCGATTGATGAAGTATCGAGCAGAAATGAAGAAACATGTATAATTTTTATTTTCTGTACAAACTATGTTTTAAGTTTAAGTAAAGACTCCTTCTGATGACATCTGATGAGTCGGTGTTTAGGGATTTCTTGCCTAAGATTTATGGTACTCTCCGCGTTGGGAACGGCAAATACAGAAACCGATAGAACGATTAACTGTACGAGTTATACGATGATATTGAAAATTTGGCGCCGAACAGCGAAGAAAAAAATAAATGGCGCAATGTCATTAACTCACTGTGACGACCGCAACAAAAGAGACTCTGTTATTCCACTACATGGAAACTGGTCTAAAGAATTTGGGCGTGAAATTTTTTGAAATAAAGCTGCTGCAAGAATTGAAGCTGCACGACCTACCACAACGGGTTGTTGAATGGAAGTTGAACGAAAATCCACTTTTTTTATCGAAACTCATTTCTAGTTGCATGGATAGGTGAAATAGCATAATTGCCGTATGTGGTGGAAAGACAGAACCAGAAGCACTGCAAGGACTACCCATACATCCCGACAAAGCTACTATTTGGGCGACGGCATCATTTGGCCGTACTTTTTCAAAACACGAAAAAAGCCGTAATGTGGCGAACGCTTCCGTGCAATGATTAAAAACTTTTTGTTGAGAAAATTCAAGAGCTGGACATCGCTTACATGAGGTTTCGATAAGACGCTGACGCATGCCACACAACGCACAAAACAATAGTGATTAGCAATTGAGAGGCGAGTTCAATTAGCATTTCTGGTAGCCAATGCGCTGCCTAACTTTTTCTTTTAAAAGTCTCTACACTATCTTCTGCGGGACTTCGTTAAGGCTTTTTTCCATAGAATTCCACGATTGAAGCACTAGAAGAAAATATTTGCAGCGCAGCCACGGTCAAAATTTATATGAAACAACCTTTGTTTGCTATTGCAACTTTGTAGCTTTTGAGCTGGTCAAAGCTCCTTAAAATGTACTTGGTAAACAGAAAAATTAATGGGCCACTAGGAGTCGCCAGAGTAGATTAATTATCGCAAAACGTATTCATGGTCCGAATTGGTAAATATTCCAGATATATACTGATATTGTACAGACGTTCCATTTCCAATGACACAACTCATTCAAAGTAAATTTTACAATCAAATAACTCTCACCGAATTCAGAGTGAACAACAAATTTTTATGCATTTTTTCTTCTAGATAGATTCAATTCGCCGCGAAATAGTAAATCATATATTTATGGAAATATAGTCCTCAAGCTAATTCCAGTACCAGCTTTTGGTATATTAAGCTGACTTGTTTAAACGATTGGCTAAGGCACCCCATACCAACTAGGTGTCTTTTGAAAGAAAATTGATTGCCCAGGGCGACGACTTAGCAATTTAAATACGAGTATATGTATGCATAGATGTGTATGAAGTTGCTTTCGGCTTTGTCCTTTTGCACGTATGCAAATTTCCATTCGTTTATAAATATGTATTAAGCATCGTGTGTTTTGCTCACCTATGTCGATTCGGGCTCTTTGACTTTCAGCTTCCATAGTCAAATACATACATAATATGTATATAATAAATACATATATATTTACATATTATTCATGCTTCATGCTCTAATAAGCTTTATTTCATTCATATATGTAGGTATATAAGAGTATGTATAAAATAAACTAGTCTATGCTTTGATATGCAAACACATGTAAATACTTGTTTATACTTATACATATACGTGTATGTATATGCATGCATATAATTGTGTAGGTGCATGATAATCGCTTCGGCTTTCCGGTCTGTACAGGAAAAACATTAAACTCCTTTTATGACACACGTTCGTTTCGCTCTCTTTCTATCAAAAGGATTTCCACTTTTTTTTTTGTTTGCTGCACCCTTATATCATCATCATGTGACCTGTCTGCTTATCCAGTCGGTACATATCAAGTTGTTTTGGGCTTTGGTGCGATATTTTGCCACATTTACAACGCCTTTGCGTAATCCTTTGCGTAGGCCAAAGTGTTCGCAGTCATATTGTAGTGTGAGTATGTATTTGTAAAACAAAAAAATTTAAGGATATATGTACATATGTATGTAAATAAATACGTTAGAATGTAAATATGTATACGAATACTTATGCATTTCCTCTGTGTGTGTAAATATTTACGCCTATGTATGTATATTATGATCGCTTGGCGTCACATGCAGAGATTTGTTTGTTGATCCAATTTGAGAAATTGTGCTAGCAGCCAAACTCATTGCGATTCATCTCAATTCAACTACACTCAACCGAGTTATATAACTCCTTCGTGCCGGAGGTGGTCATACAACCCGTTATTATTTCCCTGCTTTCCGTCTTTTTTGATCCTCTCACATCGGCATATAGCATATTTAGGTATATTTGTACGTATATATGAATTACTATATGCATCTGCTTATAGGTCCCTTGGGTGCGCCTTCCTCCTTTTAAAATACATATATATATGTAATAAATGCGTATACATATAAGTGTCCATCTATTTTGCGTGTGTGTTTGTAAGAGTCGTAAAATCTAAATGCACGACCACACTTTCCTTATTTCATTGGTCCTTCTAAGCGAGCGTGTCCGGTTGTAGATAAGCTGCCAACATTTGATAGCTTCAGAAATAAAGGCAAGGCTGTTCGAGCCATTTGGTATGGCAAATTTTGATTGCATTTTGTGAAATATTTGAAAATGAATTTTTAAGCACTTAATTTCCAACACAAGTAAACAAACAACAATAAAGAGACAGACATCAGTATACGTAGTTACTTGCGGATTAATACAGGGTGATTTTTGCACAAATTGCATTTTTTGTAAAGCTAATATTTCAGTTTCATATCCCGGTTTCGTACTAACATCCAAAAACGTAAAGAAAATTAATTTAAATAAAAAATTAAGTTATATTTTCTAACTGCGGTCGCCCCTCGGCAGGGAAGATCAACCCCTCCGAGTGTATTTCTGACATGAAATAAAGCTTCTCAAAAAACCATCAGCCGTTCGGAGACGGCTTAGTATAAACTGTAGGTCCCTTCATTTTTTGGAAAAAACATCAAGACGCAAAAACCACAAATTGGAGGAGGAGCCGGGCCAAAAATCACTTCATCGGTTACAAAGTGCGAATTATTTATATATAATATTTCTGTTTTATTCAGGAACAAATCGTATTGTCATTAGGAGGACTAAAAAAATATATCATTTTATTTTATTTTACTTAAGTTTCGTTTATTTATTATATTTTTTATTTTTTATTATTTTATTTCATTTTATTATATTTTATTACATTTTTATTTATTTAATTTATTTTATTTTATTTTACTTTTTTTTATTTTATTGTACTTTATTTAATTTAGTTTAATTTAATTTACTTTAAGTTATATTATTGGATTTTTTTTGTTTTCGTTTGTTTTATTTTATTTCATTTAAATTAATTTTATTTTATTTAATTGTGTTTAAATTTATTTTACTTTAGTTTCCATTATTTTATTCTAATTTTTATCTTGTTTTACTTTATTTTATTTATAATGTTTATTTTATTTTGGTTTATTATATTTGACTTTTATGTATTTTTTATTTTAATTTATATTTATTTAGATTTATATTATTTTGTTTTATTCCTTTTTTTAATTTATATATTTTATGTCTTAACCTTTTATATAAATATTTAATTAAAGTTTTTTTGTATTTAAGTTTACTTTGTTATTTTATATTATATTATATTATTTATTTAATTCAATAATTTTTTTTTTAATATTTTTTTTCCTTAACTTTTTAGTTTTCTAATTTAATATATTTTACATTGTTGTACTTTATGTCGTTTAATTATACATTTTTTGTTTACTTCGTCGGCATTAGAGACAGCACCTTGTTCATTACATTGTACTATAGTTTATACAGTTGTAGTTATATGTGAATACTCGTTTAAGGCTATAAGTGCATATATATACGAGTGTATATGTTTTAAGCAGTTAGGCAATTTTCCAGCATTTATTAGCATTATAGTTCTTCTTTTAACATAGTTATGTCCACATCAGTCTGTTGCCTCATGTTGCTCTATGTATGATTGAATGTTCATACATATAAAATTGTGGTACTAAAATAACATGTGAACTGTTTTGTTTAATTTACAGTTTGGGAAGTTGTTAATGATTTGGGATAAGAGCCATTCGCCCTTTACTTCTTAATGCTATATTTAATGTTGGTATTGTTAAGGTATGACTTTATTTCTTTATTTATTGCCTTTTTTAGTTTTAGTAAATTATAACTGGTTTGTCAAAGAGATTTTTTAAATCGGTTTAAAATTAACTTTTTTAAGAAATAAGGATATATTTTGCTTAATATATGCATTTGAGTATAAAAATAATAGAAATATTTGGTTTAGTTCCCTTTTAGTAATCTATCATATAGATTTTCATATATAGGTAGATCGTTTGCATATTAAGTACGAGAATAATTAAAAATTTTTCCATATAATATATACTCTACTGATTTGCACTTTTGCAAAAGCTAATCTTATATGTTGGTTTTTTGGAGAAATAAATGGTTTCATTCCCGACTTTTAAGTTCATAAATATGCTTTAGCACCTTGTCTGCTCTACTGATTAATACTCATGTATTTAATAAGTTATACCGATTATAAAGAAAAGAGGATTGTTGGAGCATCTCAAGCATATTTTTATTTCACTCATATGCATGAATATCTTTATTGGTGGCATATATAATATTTTTTTTAAAACTTTCGGAAGCCTTCGATTGAACTCGTTTTCTTATCATATGTGTCGACTTCGCCAGCTCCATCGTTAAAAGCGTTTCTAATATACATATATGTTTATTTTATTTATATTTATATAGGTATATACATAGTGGCTTACTACCAGCAAATATTTATCGAACATTTTTCAAACTGACACATTTAAGCCAACGAAAGTAAAAAGAAAAAATAACATTTTCCATTGGCGTTAAACTTTCTTAGGTCGCTAACAAGAAACAAATACAGGAAGTTAAACACAAACCACCTTTTGTGCTGATGCAGCGATAAGCTAACATATAGTCGTACTTAGTATGTACATATTTTTTAACGTAACTAAATTTGTATGAACTTAGTCGTATATATGTATTTTCCCTTTATTTCCCATTTTAATATCTAGTGAAAAATTGTCGTGTTGTTTGCTGATGTTAGTACATACATAATATGTACGCTAGAATTTCCACATCCTTTTTTTTAGTGTTAACAACAACATGACAAGGGTAAACTTTCTACGAGTAATTGCGAGCGCTACAATAACAATAACAATAACAATTATACCATTTCATTAACATTACAGAGTTGCATGTCGACATACATATATATTTGCTGAAACCAGGCAACTTGCTAATAACAAACACTGCATCAATATCTAATACTTAATACAAACATGCTGTACATGCCACGCGTACAAGCAGCAATTTCAATTGCAAATAAGTATATGGTACATACAAATATACGTGCCTCCCGTAATGCTGATGTAGTGTTAAAAAGGAATTGCCATTCATTAACATTGCACCGACATATCCTGTTCCAAACAAAACTTCTGCACCCCATGCACACATGCGCATGCAACTTTTTGTACTCTGTACTCGCACTCTCTGCTGTGGTGGAAAGTTTGTGCGGAGATTCCTACTTGTCAGCTAATTATTGTAGCTCATTAATAAAATATATGTCAATGTTGTTGTTGTTGTTGTTATTGTTGTATAAAACGTGAAGAAAAGCTGATATACAAACTTGTTCAAGCGAAAGTTTTATGTAACAGAAATTTTTTTTTAAACAGAATGCAGTCACATAACGAGTGCAAACTTCACGTACCTACGTGTATACGCGAATTAGTGCAAAAAAATCTATAAAATAGGATGTTAAACTTCGTAGATAAGTAAAAATTTTGAATTATTTCCTGACACGATTTTAATTGAGATCAGTTTCTGATAATGTTTTGCAATTTGCGCATGTGGATTCCCATTTACACGTACATTATTGTATATAATTATTGCGTTTAGTGCAAATGAAACACAGCACAGAACGCTCATAAGACACTTTTCGGGAATCAATTTTCAGATGTAAACATAAACGTGTCTTGAAAATCAAATTAAGTTAATTTACCAAAATAAAAAATAATTATGGTGGGTAAGTTGAAAGGGGGAGGTTGAGAACCAGTCGCTAGCTTAAGCCATTAAGAAAGATATCTGTGCTCCCCATGTAGCCCAACTAGGCGTATGTGAAAAGTATGCTCGTTTTATAAACTGTGTAAGTTTCATCCAACCATGCGCGCCTTCCTTCTTGAGGTTGGAGCTGGGAGCATCGGGCCAGTTATGACGTCTCAATTAGTTGAAGGCCGGCAGCTCAGAAAAAGTAATACGTTTATAGAGGTGATGTCTAAGAGGTAGATGCCCCATTAATACACCCAAGTGGTATAAATGATTATAATGTGGTAATTATTATTGATATCGGAGTGCATTGTAACCCACCATAGTTTTCTACTTTGACTTTAATTGCATATGTATTATATAATCAATACATAACAAAAATATATAGCCATCTTTCATAAACATACAAATAATTTAAATATATGGATAATACTTATTCAAATTCCACAAATTGGGCGGTATCTCAATCATAACTTGACGTATTTAGGTTTTCATGAGGTCAGGAGTAAAAGCTTTATTCCTATAGAGTCAAATCACCCGATATCGGTGGCTAATTAATATCGACGAAAAATCGATTAAGTGGTTTCTACTTTCTTGCAAAAATTTGTTTTTACAAATTTAATCTTTTTCTGTTATAGTTTAAAAAGAAATATATAAATTTTGAACAACAATCTTAACCCTACAATTTGAAAATATCTTAAAAATTGTTGCTCAAACTTGTGCTTTCCTCAAAAGAAATTAAAATTTCCATCCTCCAATCTTATAATTAGCTTTCCACAATGGTTTCTCCCACACAAACTAAACATACATATTTCATAAAGTTTTAAAATTTATGTTGAAAATTTTTTCTTCTAAATTTATGTCCATTAAAAGTATATTCCACGCAGAAGTTTCGCATAATAGGTATGTATATATATATACTTATTTTCATTTCAAAATAAAGTTGTTTTGAAAATTTCTTTATTATATGATTGCTTTTAGTGGATCGAGAAAAGAGAGAAAAATTTTAACGGGCACTAAATTTTATTTTATGACTATATGCAGCTATTTAACGATGCCTGAGTTTGAAAACGAGCTCAAAATACATAACAATGTAGTTGCGCACAGACATCGAGAGGGCATATGAGTGATTTAGGTTAGAACAAACAAACATTGGTATATTGGTATATTGGTATGTATGTATGTATGTAAGTATGTGAAGCTGCAGTTAGGCTCATTCGATAGTAGTGGTCTTTTGCGTAGTTGGAATATAAAATAGATTCATATATGTACATATTTGTATATTCCTTATTCCCTCATAATGACACAAATTCAAATGTAGGACATTTTCTACACAAAAATACACTTAAGTCTACAACAATATATATATTTATATATTTTCCATATATGTATATGTGTATACGTATGCCCGAATTCCAAAACGATTCCCTTTGGTACAAATCTTTGCAATTATGTGGTGGCCACATCTACACGTAAGAGCATTTCTTGTGGTCGTTTTAATTACTAGTCAAACACTTCAAGATTCCAAAAGTGCTGTTGTTTGTAGCCTTTTCATTGTCAAATTATTGAATGGCAAGTGTTGGTGCTTACGCTTAGTGGCTGCAATCAAATGTTACATATGCATTAAACACATGTATATATATTTTCCTTACTTGTGCACTTTGTACAACTTAACCACTAAAACTTTCTTAATTGCTTCACCACAATGGCTAAAAGTTGATGCTACGATAATTACCATACAAAAACAAAACAATGTAGGAATGCTTCTATGCTCATTTAAAATGCTAAAAGGGTTGCAGTACTGGTGAGATATTCTATTTACCAGCCAACGATACTAATTTGTTAAGTAATTTCAGGAAGTTTTGTAATTATAATTCTTGGAGTTCAAAGCTAAGCAAGTTACTTGTTAGGAAAATATCTTAAAATTTATATCTTACGAGAATTAAAATAACTATATTGAATTCGAAATTCTCAATATATAATATAATATATCTCACTGCAACTAAATATATAATATTTACTCTTTCTAATTAAAATAACAAATTTTTTATGATTTCAGTAATTAATTCTACAATTAAATTGAATTTATATAAATATATTTACTTATATGAGAATAAATTTCTGCTTGCATTGCCGTAGCAGCGTATTTTCCTTGAATACATACAAAGCACAGACAGAAGTGTTGATATTAAATCAAATTCTTTTGTTGTTGTTGCACATATTTGCTTAAGTGCACAGGCAACAAAACTTACCGCAACCGCAAATCAATCACTTCTATTCCATGTATACACTTTTGTCTTATTAGCGCTAATACTTAGATGAAACTTATACAAACAGCATATAAGTAAATATACAATATAATCCTATAACCATACTTAAACAATAAAGATAAATTTTCAAAATTACCTGAAAAATAGAGGTTTGAGATAGTTGGTATAGAAAATTGCAAAATCTTGCTTGGCTGTAGAAGCTTTACCGATAATTGACGCATTGAAACGATTTTTGGCTGAACTGCTCCTTCAATTGGTGGAGTCTGCCTTAATGTCTTGATAACAAATAGCAGAATTTTTCCTACATACCTATATTCTTTGCTAAGCTTTTTTAATTTTATATGTCGAGCTTTTGAATTTATGACAAAAATTCAATCGGAGGGCTAGAACTTCCATGCCGAGGGTTAAGGGCAATTAGAAAAATTAATTTTAGATTATTTGGTGGCACCGGGAGCCGAGTGGTTGGCATTGCGTACTGACATTCGGAAAGCTCGGGTTCAAATCCCGGTGCCACCAACATCCAAATGTTATAGAAAATTAATTTAAATAAAAAATTAAGTTAAATTTTCTAATTGCGGTCGCCTCTCGGCAGCGAATATCATAAAAAACCGCCAGCCGTTCGGAGACGGGTTAGTATAAACCGTAGTCCCCTTCATTTGTTGGAAAAACATCAAGACGAAAAACCGCAAATTGGAAGAGGAGCTCGGCCGAAAATCGCTTCAGCGATTACAAAGCGATATGTAGATTAATACATTTCGAATAGTAGTACGCACTGCTAACTACTCCTCTAATGCGGTTGCTTCATCTATACGAGGGGATTAACAAAAGTCAGGTCAGCTGGTGGCTTTCAATTTGTTTTTGTTAAATTTAAAAATACCGAATCCTTTGTAATTACTTTATTAGTCTTTCTTTCAAAATGTTAGAACGATCGGCTAAAATGGCGAAGGGATAACGCAAGATAGCCGAGGATAGATCAAACGAAATTCCACCACTAACGCAAACAGAAATTCGCCACTTCCACTGATGACGGATACACGTAGAAAAGTAATTGAAAAATTTCGTATCAATTCATTACAGCTTCCCGAGCGAGCTTGAGGCTGAACCCATTTCTTATGAATTTTTGTTTGATTTGCATAGCTTCTCTTTGCGTTTTCATTTTCAGTTAAATCCCATTTCAGACGAAAAATCACTACAGCAGTGATAAAGTGTCAGTTGCGTATACGAGATTTGTTCAAAAAATTTCGCAAATTTGGGGAGTCCGTTCTACGATAAAACTTTCAGTTGTTTTCATTGTTTACATTATCTGCCACAATCACTAAGGTTAGATAAGTTTTTAAGAGCTTGGCGGTATTCCTAAATACATGTACGTACATATGTATATATTCACATGTTAATTATTTTGGGTTTAATGACAATTTGTTCTCTCTACATATCCTGCTCCAGAAGAATCACTAAATAATGGATATTCATCACATTTTCCAAGGAATGTGTAACATATAAGCGGTACGGGAAGGTGTTGCAGCGTTTGAGCTTTAGACTGTGCTAGGAGTTGCGAAATATACTCGCACACACAAGGATAATAATAATAGTTATATTAATTTTTCAAAATATTTTCTTATATTCGTATTGAAACTTCAATGGATTATAGAATATAATTAAAACAAGTCTGTTTACTAAAATTTCTGTTCTTTTTAATATTAAAAGTTCGTTTGGTTTATTTTTAGCAAAAATTAAACAATAAAATCAATAAAAAAAAGGTATCCGTATTTTGATATTCTCTTTGTAACGGTCACGAATTAAATTTTTAACGTTACATACATATTTATATGTAATTAAATAATTTTTAGTAAATTTAATTTCATTATATCCAAAAATCGTTTAATTCCCTTTTGAATTATTTTCAGGTTGTCAGCTTTAATCTAAGAAAATGTGAGATCATTCGGTGCTGCCTACAATTCTCTGGACTCAAGGTAAGAAAAACAATATTGTTGAGCATTTTTCAAACTTTTATCATTAATAACACATTTATTTATTTTAAATATTAGGAAAATATCCGTATTTTGCATTTTAAGAAGAAAAGAAAATATTTGAATACAAAAGAATTGCATAACCTGCAGTCAAACGAAGGAAACAGTCTTTTAATTACTTATGTAAGTCATAAAATAATTCACACTTCAGAAAATATGAACGGCAAGAATTTGCAAGAAATTTGATGTTAAAAAGATTAATGCCCAAACTGCTTGTGATTGGGTTACACATGGTTATTCATTTGGTGGTTTCGAAAATAAACCTAAAAACCCGCTTTATAACAAATTTGTTTTCATAAAATTCTAAGTTTAGTATAAAGTTTGGTCCTTCGCATTATAAACGAAACTCAAATGACTGCCTCGCGAGTTTTTGCAAGCTTCGAGACATTTGAGTTAGTTTTCGACCACTTTTGACACATATTAGGCAGTATCTCAGCTACATATAGCATGACGAATGTTGGTTTTCAAATGCTCGAGAGTAAAAGGTTTATTCGTCGAAACACGTAGTTTAACGGTGTCAAATCGCGTGATCTCCGTAGCCATTTAACACCGCCAAGACGAGAGATTACGCGGCTTCGGCTTTTTCTTTTACATTAAGGACAAATTCGATGGTTCACTGTTTGCTATTCAACCAACCAATAGACGTATGAACGGCGTTGTCAACGGTCAGCTTACTTGCCTTACTTTTAGCTAAAACACAACATATTTTGTTTGACATTTGCGTTTGAAACATGTCAAAATACAGCCTTGCACTTTTTAAACTATGAAATGGGTAACCCTATACAATACATATAGCGGTAAATCTTTCGGTGTAATAAATATTCAAATTTATTTGAATTTTAAATTCTGTCAATCAAGTGTAAGGCACCAAAGTAAAATCTCATAAAGCACATATGGCAATTCATAGAGCGTTGGAAAGCAAAATAAAGCAGAATATATGGTACATACGTACATGTGCATGATTGTGTGCAACTTTGAATTGTGTTGATGCAGAATTAGAATTAGAAACGAATGTCATGATATGTTTGAGAAAAGGGCAACAGTGGTGAAATGCAACAGCTCTGCCCATCAACGGCAAAGTGAAAAGTGCCTGATGTTTGTGCGAAATGCGTGCTGCAAAAGCGACATGCAGTGGGACTTGATGCAAAGCTGTAAAAAAGCAAACACTGACATACACATATATACACGTACATGCATACTGTATAAACCAATGGCAAAGCTAAATGCAATAGTTGCAACCGAAACCATGGTAAAAGAAAAATATCAACAACTTGAAGATAGATAGCGGTTGAGCTAGTTTCTAAGCCAATATTTGTATGTACACGTATGTATATATGTATTTTTGTGTTTGCATCTCAAAGTTTGAACGAGTGTGTACCATGTTGAGGCAAATTGAATAGACTTGGTCATACAGCACACAGCAAGGGTGCGCAAGCCACTGAAGAGGGAGATTGAGAAATGAGCATAGCAGAAGTCAAGGACCAAAAAATATACAAACAAAACACAAAGAATATTCATAGGCAACTGTAAAGGCCCCTAAAATGCCGCTAACCAACCGCAACTCACTTTAATTTAAACAGACAGTTTTACATCTTTTGTGGTTTTGTGATGTTTGTACAGTTACTTTTTGGGGTGGTTTGTGTGGCATAAAAACTTTTGCTATGTACGCACTGCACTGTGCACATATTTACTTTGGAAAATTTATTTTCTTGATAAATGCAAGCATGTATATAAGCTCATAATTATGTAGGTGTGTGTGTGTGTATAAAAGGGTGGTGCATTTTATATGCACCCATTTTTTCAAACGTCACCCCTCGAAGATTCGCGTGGCTCATAATACGCTTAAAAAGAAATGCATAATAAACATACAACGAGGGGTGAGTTATTTATGCAGTTATGCATAAATGTGTGTGAAATTCGAAATTGCTATAAACTTTGGAAAAGTCAGGCCACCACCCTAAAATACATACATATCTGCATATGTACTGATATGTGTTCAGTGTGTCTACATATGAGCTTATATATTCTTTTGAATAAAAGTAACTAATCTTTCTGTTGTCCCTATCAACATGTCCTTATGTGAGCAAACCCCTAACGCCTTTGACATACAAACATCTAAATATAAATATTTATTTATAATATACTCACACATTTTTGTAGGTCATGGCTCTCTGGCATATTTGAGACTTTCGATTTGAATTATGTTAGAATTTAAGTTTTATTTGCGGTTTTAAAATATTTTTGGTTTAGTAAAGACATTTTGGCTTATAAAAATAGAGCTGATGGCTTAAAATGTTTTCGTAAGCACTTAATGAAATTACGTAAGTCGTCTTCTACTCCTGATGTCTTTACCCGAGACTTATTGGACTACGTCACGCACACTACCAGCGTGGAACAGAAATGCTGGAGATCCAGATCAATGCTGAAAAAGAGGAATCTTCATTGCAGACTCAGCAAAATATCACATGACGGTCTGTTTCCAGTATTTCCATGATTTTATAGCAATTTTCGACGACAGGCCTCCCGACCCGTGGTGCATCTTTGACATCGAAATTACCGGAACGGAACCTAGCAAACCACTTTTGTGCTACACGTTCGTTTACAGTATCGGGCTCATAAACTAAATTCATTTTTTCAGCCGCTTTGATATTGATAGATTAGATTGGAAAGTATGTATCTTTCTGCTAATACACAAATGTAAATAATTATGCGTACATGTGGTATATTCGTATAAATACGTGGGTATCAGTGTGTATCTGTATGCATGTTTACTTGCCCTAGGGAAGAGTTTATTTGAATTAAAAAAGCACGTGTGCCTTTAGTTTGTGACATTACCTGGAGCCAAGTGTTGTTTTTTCGACGTTGAATTAAATAGGTCAAGCCCCTTGTGGGTTTTCTTTGCATGCTACATACATACTTATAAATATATTTATACAACTAATTTAAGTTTTGAACAATGAAAATGGGAAATGTAAACTTAAAGTGACATGGGATGTAATATAAGGTTAGATGACGAGCCATCCATTTTTTTTTAATTGAATGCCTTATTTACCATAGTCAGAATTATGCGATAATTGTTTACCATTTTGATTGCGATGCCATTATATCTCTCTCTCATAAATCCTTGCCTTCCCCCCTTAGGATAATCCTAACCAAGCTCTTAACGAGCCTTCTATCGATGTGTGTGGTCTTGCGTTATCCCGAGGAAGTACAATTTTTCTCCTGTTGGTCGCAGCTAGACGCTTCTGGGTGATCGCATCCTTCATATTGTCTATTAAGAGTTTGACCGTAGGTGAGCAGCTCACAGTGGATAATTGCCAAAACCACCAAACACAGAACAAAACCTTCCTGGGCATCATTCCTGGCTTGGCAGCTGTTTGTGCCGGCTTGCTGTCCTTCGACCATACGCTTCGGTCCCAGGTCACATGAATATATATAGGTGACAACGAACTAACTCCGCTGTCGAAGTTGTCACAATTGACTTAAGCACCTAAGGTCTTGAATAGAAGTATGTTTTGGGCCCTCACTTCATTCTGTGGGGTAGCATCCTGTAGGTTTGCTGAGTACTGAGTAAGTATAAAAAGTTATTAAACGCCAGAGCACTACCACGATTTGACCACATATCTTCCACGATATCAATACGGACAATCGTGGATGAAAGAAACTAAGATGGTTTATTAAATCAATCCCACTAATCCCTAACGCATAGTGGGGAGATACTCAATGCGGTGTCTGGCCTAGGTCTTTAACCTCCTTCTTTTCACAACCTTGAAGTGTCGAAATGTGAAAGAATTAATCAGAAATATAAGTTAAAATGAGCTCTTCAAAAATTTAGTGCTCTGCAAAAACATAAAGAAATATACTCTGCAGTGAAAAGCTTTTCTGGCTTACTCGCTATTTGTTGGCTGTTTTTTTGTTGTCTTCTATCAAAGAGTCACGAAAGCCAAGTGGTTGGGGATTTGGGCTTGAGATTCATTAATCAAATCTCGCTAATACTGCAAATAATATTCCAGTGAAAATGTATATTGACTTGTATAAATATATATAAGCTTACAGAAATTAGAAATATCTAAACACATACAATGCTTGAAAAACGAAAACAATTCAAGTCGAATTCACTGTCATCGCAATGAAAGTTGAATTGACTTAGTTACGAAAAAAAAAATTAAAAATATTTTTGTACTAAAAATATTGCAGGAAAATGTGTATATTTTATTCGTATGTATTTGTATGTATATACTCATATGTGAACTTATATTATACTCATATTGATTTGGCCATCTAGAAAATGAAACACACGTTGTTGAGTTTGTAATGAAGATGAGGGCTCCGGATTCTGAAAATTTTCTAACAGCCCAATAACTCAGACTGTTTACTGAGAATTAGTCTTGAATTCATTTGGCCACCTTCAGTATGTTCGTAAATTTATTTATACAACAGTACATTCATACTTATTCTGATTTATTTATTCATATATATACATAAGTGGTTGTTTGCTCTTAAGGCCACACAGTTCAATTTTTCAAACATAAATTAAAATTCAATTATTTGCGCTGACAGCAACAGAAATAAGCTATTACGAAGAAGACAAAAGTCAAGGTAGCACAGTGGGACAGATAAATTTAAGAGTTATTAGGCATTAATTATTAGTATACCAGTTTTTACTTCTAATGTCTTAAAAGTTTAGAGCTAGTCAGAATTTTTCGACTAGCATTTTCTTAAAGCAAATTATTTTCTAAATTCCATTTGAAAATTTTAATTGAATTTCACTTGGCGAGTCGATCGACATTTAAAAAATGGCCTTTGGGCGCTTCAGAAGGCTTATTTTAAACCTTAAATACGTTTTTCAACAAGCTAAATTTTTTGAACTAGTTGCCGAAAGCATCTTAGTAAAAATTTATGAAGAATTTGGTAAATAGAAAAAGCTTTTTAAGGTAGTTTTAAACAAAAAAAATTGTTTCCAGTCCGATAGATTTAAGATTAATTTCCAAGAAAATATGCTAGTCACAAGAAGTCAAGTCTTCTTGAACTGTAGCGATACAAAAAGTTTATATGATATTATTAAATTTTTCCCAATTTTCGTGAATTCAATTAGAATTTTGTTGTATTAATGACAGAATTCTTACTATTACAAAAATAATGGAATCATAAATATATCCGTATTTTTCCCTTTCCGAAATAATAATAATTCTTGCATACTTTTTAATGCTTTTTTGTGAATATTTTATTTGGAAAAATATAAATTCAATCACTTTCATTTTGTAATACATATCAGGGTGTTCAAAAAAATTAATTTTGTCTATATTTTAAACACATATATTTTTTTATATTTGTTGTTTAGTAGCACTAAAGTGAGTGTCTCGAAAAAATGCAGATGTGATTACTGGTTTTTTGCTAAAATTTTATTGTATTAAAACGCCTAGAAAAAACATTGCCACTTACAAACATTTGCCTGTGTATTTCACCACTGTACAATTAAATATACCATAAATTAAGTCGTCGTTGAACGATTGATGCCTAACGTAAGTTTCTTCGTATGTACGTTATAAGCGCCTTTCCTTACGAAAACTCTACAATATACAAATATTCTTGCAATCGAATTTTCTGTGCCCAATTATTGGGTAGACAATAAACCAATACCAACAATCGCTATTTCAATAATAAATTATAGAAACTTAAGATATGGCTCGAAGTAAATATATGTATAGACATTGGAAAATTGATGATTAATTTAAATTGTATCCCTTGAAGCAATCGTGCTTTCAATGCAATTTTGATTGAATGTAATTTCTGTGAACTTTGATAAAATTATTTGATATTAATCACATGTCATTAAATTTAATTAATCATCAAGTTAAATATTACATATGTATACGTATAAATATACTATACATATACCGGCAAAAATTCTTTGAAATTTAATTATCAAATGCTTTAGGCAATAGTCAGTATATCTGCATAAATATTATATATAGCATATATATATATAGTATGTATTAAAAATAAGTAACAATTCAGACTTTTTTAAACACATACCAGGTGTTCTAAAGAAGTGCGAAGCCCAACAAGTGGCTGAAGTTATACAACAATTTAAACAAATATGGACGACGAAGGCCTCTAGAGTAGTGCAGACAGCAGCAGAATATCATCGTGATCACCACTTTATGAATTGTTGAACCAAAACGAAGCTAAAAGTTTCACATCGCTATATTTGAAAATTTTTGAATATATATGGGTAAAAGAAATTAATTAAATTAAGAGAGTCTCTCTACTAATGCCGTTTTAAGAATGCTTCTTTCACAGTTTTCTGTCAGCGATTGGGCTTCATAAGTCTTTCAAAAATATCAAAGCGGTATATCGAACAATCCATGAGTAACTGTAAGGACGCCAGGAGCAAAATTATCCTTTCTAAAGAGATTTCAATCGCAATTACAGTAAAAAATTTGTTTGTCAGTAAATCTTCTTCTGCAAGAGAGTACAACAGTAATTACTTCTATATACCGTCCATCCGCAATTGGAGAAAGAATTGAAACCAAGACCTAGCTGATTTTGCCCCGGAAGTAAAGGTCTTACTTTTCATCTTCTTCCACCAGCGGATTCTGCATCGAATACTACTGTAGTAAAGCGGAACGTCGCTTTTTCGGATAAATGGCACTAAATCAGTATCGTTAAAGATTTTAAATAGCTCAACCACTGTATTTACTGTCTCTAGTACAGGATTTTCGACAAAACGTTCTCCTAAAAACTTTTAGAGCCAACTCAATAGATGTTTACTCTTCGTCATCATATAGTTGGACGATAATGAGTGAGCAACTTGTTTGGTTTTTGCTTGTCGAGAGACTCAAAGGTGATCCAACGCAGGGATTTCTGCGGCTGCTTTTATTACACCTATCATATTACATTTACTCCGGCTGTCACGCTGCCATCAGATCTTAACAATGTAACGGCACCACGTCAAAAGTGGCCCCAAATGCAGAAACAATCTCAACAGAAACTCTCAATTAAATCTAATACTGCCGTGGTCTAAGTACCTGGAGGCAGTGACATCCCAGGCAATTGCAAGGCAAACGAACTGGCAAGAAAAGGAACCCTTCTACCCACAATAACACATGCACATGATGCTGGTGTACTTCTGTATACGGCAAAATGCATGCTTAATCTGGGCTCTGCCAGGGAAGCAAAACACAAGATGGCTATACGAGTTCACGTGTAACGTGACCAGAGAGCTATGGCCGATGTTGGACACGAAAAAATCAAAACATCTTATACCTCTAGACCTTAATGGACATTAACGTAACGATTGGCGTAATAACTAGACACTGTTTAATGGGGCTTTGCGCGAAAAAATGGGCTATCACTCTAATGGTTTTTGCCGCAGCTGTAGTGACAAAGAAGAGGAAGAATCCATCGAGCACTATCTCTGTGACCGCCCAGCCTTGATATCTGCATGAGACAAATTCCTCGGAAAACACTTCTGTGCTAGCCTCAGCGGAAACTGGTAATCTAGTTGCCTTTATAAGGCACACGAAATGGTTCGATCGCTAGAGAAAGTGAGCACAGGAACTTCACAGCGGTATCACAATGGACCTATTGGTATATGCGATGGTAGTGACAAGCAGCCGCATCAACTCAACTCAACTCATCGTGTTACATTCCATCTACAAGTTCGATAGATGATTCAGCTTTATTTTTCTTTCTACCATCTTCTCTCTTTTGTGCTTTCTATATATTTATTTATTTTTGAATCAACTGACTAATAATTTTAACACAGATTTCGCAACCACGTTCAAACTTTCGCCGAACAACGCAAAATACTCCAACAGCGCTACTTCTAATACCCAGAGAAAGGATGAAGAAAACGAAAACGTACTTTCAGGCATAATTTCTGATCTGATCTGAAAATACAAACATTTAGCTTACAAAGATTACATAAATTAATTGTGCATAATTCAGATATCTTTATTCATGATCACATTCGGTTAGCATGGTACATTAGCGAAATCAAAATAGTTTTAATGAGTAAATTAAGCAACTAACAACAAACACAATATAATTTTTTCAATACGATTTCAAAAATATCAGCGCACAATTTTCCGGTCAAATGGGAACAAACTGTATATTCTTTATATTGTCCTTGCCAAATCATCAGCTTTAATATTATATAAGTAGTAATGCACTACACATAATCATATTCGTACGTGTACCATTCCTGCCTCTGTAGCTAAAGCAAAAGTTTTATTACGTACCTGAAAAATAAAGTTTTATTATATATGTATGCAGTCATTTACTGAATTACGTGCGCTCATTTCAATAACCTTGAGTACGCGAGAAAGGATGATTTGCAAAGATTAAACTTTCCAAACACCCCACAGTTTTCACTTGCCTAAGTGAAAGTGAAAATATTTGGGTAAATCACTAAGGGGAAAAAAATACCAATAAAACCCATCGGATTACTATACTACAAAATGAGTATTTTTTAGTTACATTTGGAATAACTTTATTGATTAATTACACCATAATATCCTATCAACTGACTTCCGATGTAGTAGGATAGTTTATTAAGACTATTTTGATACAACAAATAAAAAAATATGGACCCATCACACCTCACTAGAAGCCAAGCAATAATCAAGACAGTAAGTTTCAACGGAAGATTGAATATACGTAAAAAATGTCAATGTGAGTCTGTCTAGATCCTACGTCTTGTCGTTTTCTTACATTTAAAGCAATAAATGAAAATTATTGTGACCTTTTGGACAAGACCAAATTCGTCAAGTAGGTCGCGAATTAATTGCAGATCTAGCATATTCTCCAGGTTTATCCCTCTCCATCTACTTCATCTTCTTCTTTATTGGCGTTGGCACCGCTTACGCGATTATAGCCGAATCAATTACAGCGCGCCATTCGTCTCCAGGTCACTCTCCACTTGATCTTTCCAACGGAGTGGAGGTCTTCCTCTTCCTCTGCTTCCACCAGCGGGTACTGCATCGAATACTTTCAAAGCTGGAGTGTTTTCATCCATTCGGACGACATGGCCTAGCCAGCGTAGCCGCTGTCTCTTCATTCGCTGAACTATGTCAATATCGTCGTATAGCTCGTACAGCTCATCGTTCCATCGTCTGCGGTATTCGCCGTTGCCAATGCGCAAAGGACCATAAATCGTTCGCAGAACTTTCCTCTCGAAGACTCCTAGAGCCGACTCATCAGATATTGATAACGTCCACGCTTCTGCGCCATATAGTAGGGGGATGGGGCCATGTGTAGAAGTTCACGCAAGTGAGGAAAGTTTTTGACTGCCATTCACCTGGGAGTGGCCAGAAACGATTCTTGTGCATATGGTTCAAGCAGCTCACGACGTCCGGTCTTAGACCACGTATCCCCTGGGTAGCCAACGAACATCCGTTTGGAGGCGAGCTAAAGTGAGAAGGCGAATCCCATGCGGTTGTGCGTAGGGCTTGGAACCCACCACATGAAAAAACAACCCAATGAAAAACCATCTACTTCATCACTAATTGCATTAAAAGGATTCTTGGTTAAGATATAAAATTATTTTTAGGCAAAAAACATAGTTTACTCAAAAAAACACTGACCTCACCAATTCGGATACATTCGGTTCCATCCGTCCGAAAGCCTCTTTACCTTAACTGTTATGTATATCGAAAATAAAGGTCTCAGTTACAATTGGCGGCCGCAATACCCGAGTGTTTAGCATTTCGTACTGCCATTCTGGAGACCAGGGTTTGAGTCCTGGTTCAAACAATATTAATACTTATAGAAAATTAATTTTTCTGATTGCGTTCGCCCCTCGGCAGGGAATGCCAAGCTCTTCGAGTGCATTTTTGACAAGACATAAGAGCTTGTCACAAAAATATATCGGCCGTTCGAAGGCAGTTTGGAATAAAATGTAGGTCCCTCCATTTGCTGGAAATCATCAAAACTCATTCCACCAATTGGAGGAAGAGCTCGGCTGAAAATCGCTTTAGTGGTCATAAAGCGCAAAATCATATCTATATAAACTCTTTCCAATACTTTTATAGATTGGGATAAATATTTACATATTTATGTATTCAAAGGCAATTCTCTAAAATTTATCCAAATTTACAATCTTTACGAAATTAATTACAATTTCCTGCAATTTTGTATACCCATAATCGGCAACAATTGAGTAAGTTTGTGTATAAGAGCCAGAGGCAACACAAAATAT
Source organism: Ceratitis rosa (assembly GCA_037013455.1). Lineage (NCBI taxonomy): Eukaryota > Metazoa > Arthropoda > Insecta > Diptera > Tephritidae > Ceratitis > Ceratitis rosa. Next base: position 7,331,358 of record JAWMAG010000039.1, read on the forward strand.
TTTATGCAAAGCTTTAGTAAATGTATGTACCATATATATACATACTATACTCGTGTGTATGCATAATATAACAAATTGTGCAAATTCTCACTTTGCATATATTATTTACTTATAGCGTAGCGTGTATGTAAAATGAATTTTCCGTGATTTTCACCTTCAATACGTGTATCTTTCATATTATAGTAATATGTGTGAGTGTATTATACAAATATAAAATATATTCGTGAAATTTGTGGCGCAACGAAAGTCTGTGTACATACGCACCATGTGCTGGTATACACGTATATATAAAATTTGTGGGCAAATATAATATAAGACGTTTCTAATACAAACAAACTTCATGACAAACAACATATAAAACTAGCTACGCTGTGTTCGTATAATGTCGCATATGTAACATACGCTTGTATTTACTAAATATATATTATATGAATTATTAAACACTTTAGTTTATTACTCTTCATTCTAATACTTAGAAAATCTCACGAAGCTTTAATTCATTAACAATTTTCACTCTTACAGATTTTGTCACTCAATAATACTCTATTTATAATTAAAATAATTTACATTTCGTTCATCCTAACGCATTATCTCTTGCGTTTATTATTGTCTGATTTTATTAAACTTCATCAAAATTGCTCGAGTGCCATGGCGTATGATGAACATAAGTGTATGTACTCCATCAAAGTATGGAAGTGGCGCATAATAATAACTCGTAGTGGTTTCATCATAATAAATATATTATTTTCAAAGGACCATCGTGACGATAAATTTCACATTAATCAAAGACTTTCTATCGATTCCGTTGAAATGTTATCGTTTGCAGATATCAAAATAAATTTCATCTTGATTTTACCCGAAACTAAATGCTATCGTTAATGCTAAATGCTTAACAGATTACGGTAAACGTTAAAATTGTAGTGTGCTGTTAATATTAGAGTCAGCAGCTATTTTAAAATTAAGGTTGTCGATAATTTTGTGCGGTTTCAACATTAACAATTGCTTTTAGTTTTGATGAAATGGCGCCGAAACGAAACAAAATTATTTCGCTAAGATAATTTTGTATACTAACAAAACGAAATGGCATCGATGCATTAGTTGAGTGTCTTTGGTATTTTTTAATCATCATACCTGATAACCATAAATAATAGAAGCTATATCAGTAAAACACACATTAAGCACATTTCCACGGGACTTACAGTGTACTCTTCTTGCTCTCATTTCATAAATTCTAAGTAAATTAAAAAATTTTGTGAACCCAGAATTACAATTTTATTTTTGAAAATAATATCCGAATTAAATAACTAAGCATTGTTCTTCATTTCAGTAAAAAAATTTGTTTTAACTATCAGTATTAAACACAGTCAAAACTTAATTGAAATAGCTAAACGTCCATCACATTTAATTATTAATATATATAACTATTAATTTCACACAATAAAATCCCTAAATAGAAAAAAATTTTCTCATTTCTCTCATTCGAAACAAGGCTCAAACTATAATGTAAGGGTGAGTTTCAATGTATACAGCTTACCTTCTACGGTTGCCATAGTCGAGTACTGATCCGACCAACATTCAAAAATTATAGACAATTAATTTGAATAAAAAAGAAGTCATTAAATTGGTGGAGGAGCTCGGCAGAAAACCGCGTCGTCCATTGTTATTAGTTTTGTACTAGTTGTATACTAGTTCATTTCGATATGTTGAGTTTCTACTTAAAAAAAAATGAAATTTTAACCGTCAACTATACGCGCTACCGTTATTTAGCGACGAACGTCATATTGCCTAGTTCAACACAGCGTTTCTGATATTAGAATTCAGCAGTGATACGCGAGATATAATAATAACGCACGCTGGTGGAAATTGGTATTACTGCTAAGCAAATATCGAACTGGTATGATTTCATCTTCAAAATACTAGCTTTTGCCTAAGATTCTTACATACTAGTGTAACTTCTCCCTGCAGGGAATGTACAGCACACACAGACAAACTATTATTTTCCAAACCAACAGATATGTACATACATATAATTAAGTGGGTTTGAAATGAATGATAACCCATCAAACGCAAACTTAGATGTGATCTCGTATGAAAACTCGAAGCTTTAGCGCAGATATCAGGAAACCCTTTCTTAACTTTTTGATTGAACAAAACAATTTTATTTAATACAACAAATTAAAGTTTAAATTCATTTGGTTATTTCATCGTAATAACGCTCAGAACACAATTTAAATAAATAATAATAATAGTGACGGAATTCGCGATCTACCGTCGCTTCAATAGTTCTATCAGGGAAATGGACCTCGTTTAAACATCGAGCCGAATCAATTATGTTTACTGGGCATATGCATGTAGAGTTTTTGCTCTACAAACATCGTTCAGCGTGCATTTGCATGAATGTAAACTTGCAGTGTTTTAATGAAAAATAAATGTAATGGAAAGGAATTCAAATTGTTTAGTTTTAATATGCAAAATACCTTTAATACAAAGCAAACTTTGCTACAATACTAGTTTAACTCATATCTAATATAACCAGAGACAAGGCTTAAGCAAAAAGCTTTTCTTGGGCACTACTTCCGCGCGCATAAGTATATATTTTATTATTTTGATAAAACGATATATGTATGTGTTAATTTGAAAAGCTATTAATGAAGGTTTCGTTTATGGAAAACGTTTGTATTATGAAAAAAAAAACTCTTCTCAAATTCGTATAAAAGTTGTGAGCTTTTAATCGATTTAAAATTCGAATTTTATTAAATAATTTAAATATTGGGTAAAAATTAAAGCACATAAACGTAAAATGATGTACATAAGAGTATTAAAAAAGAAAAGTTTCATTAAAATAATTTAAAACAAGGAACATTTTTATATTATTAAAAAATTATGAGCTGCTTTCAGTTACTGGAAAAAAAATTTACTTTTACATAGGATCTAGGGGAAATATATATATTTCCATGGCCTCTCTATTTCGAATTTAATACAATATATATATTTTATATTATTGTCTCTAAAAAAATAAAAAAGTTTTCTCAACAAATAAAATAGAATAAATTTTTTGCTAATTTGAAGGGCAAAAAAATTCTAAATTATTTGTTCATTACACCATTTTCTTCATACAACTGAAACTTAAATCTGTGTTGCAGAAAAAACGTTTATTGTTATTTGGTGATTGCCATTTACAAGCGCAAATTTGTTTGCACAAAAAACCAATCGAATATTTGTGCATATGTATGTGTGTATGTAGGCAAGTGAAGTGCGTGAAATGGAAAAACAGTTAAAGAGAAAGCAAAACTAGGCAGCCAACTGACCAAAAACATGTGTTAGCAAACCACTTTTTCTTATTTGTTTTTCTTTTTCAAAATCTACGCCAGTTTTTTTTTTTTTTGGCTTTTTATTAGTTTTTGAGTCGGTCGACATCAATAAAGATGGCGCCATGCTGATACACATTATTTGTACTACCTACATACATCCTTTATACTTACAAATATATACTTATGTACAATATATGTGCATACGTGTATGTATGTATGTCAGCATCTCTTGTTAGTTTTGTATGAGTGAGTATATATGCCACGAACGCCTCTAATAACAATTTCAAATAGTAAAATGTGAAATGAAAATAGAAATAGAAATGAAATTGCTGTTATAGCAACTTTTGTGAGTGTACGGGTCTTTAGAGGGAGTGATATCCAATACTACTGATAGTGACCTAACAATTGGGCTGGAAAGTGAATTGTAATAAAAAAATAAAAAAAAGATTGTTTTTGCAAAATGTAAAGGGCAGAAATTCGAAATTGAAATGAAATTGTTTTTATACAGTGCCATTTATTTCCTTTCTACATTTTTTCTAGTTGAAGGAATGTCAGCCCACTCAAATGCTCGTTGAATTTTGTTGGAAAATATTTGCAAAACTAGTTAAGTGCTTCCTCTTGTACTCGGCCTTCATTGTCAACACAGCCAGTTTAGCCTTGAAACTATTATGGAACTATTATGCAGTCTTTTTGTCAGTTGTGGGTTTTTATGTAGTTATGCAAAAAAAAATATAATATTTTTGTACACGATGAAAGGTGGAGGCAGCGTGAGCGAGTTGGTTTCCATTTTCCTTGTTGGTCATTCGGCTTCCTTATTTTTTACACTTCGCCTTGAATATTATTGCTTTTACAAAAATGTCGACGTATGTTTTTTAAATTCTGGTATTCAAATTCATTTAATTTTCTTTTAAATAAAATTGCATAAAATCGTGTTATCCACAAAAAGCTTCTCAAGGTAAATGCAAAAAAAAATTCCCACACATTTTTTCCAAGAACCTTATTTAAGGGAAAACCGCTATAATAGATGCTCGTTTTCACAAAATTTTTTGCTTTTATATCATACATAAACTTGCCTTTATTTATTTGTTTGTATTTCGTTTTTTAATTTTTACTTTTAAGCTTTTAAACCTGTACATTTTAAATGACAATGATGACTTAAAAGGACAGTTCTGCGACTCATTACAAGACTAGTATTTTTTAAACAAAAAATGAAGAAAACATCACAAAATATTCAGAAAGTTTTAATAGAAGTACGTATGTGTATTTAAATAGGGCCACATATATGTATGTACATACAAATGTTTACAAGTAAAGAAACTTTTGTGTTGAGCTTTTTTTTTCTCAAACAAACTATTCAAGTTTTTCATTAATTTTCAGAAAAGCAGTAAACTACTTAAACTTTTCACATTGCGAACAGACGTATTTCTTGGCTGAGTGGAGCAGTAATAAAACAAACTATTCTTACCCATATAGTAAATACGAACATATATGTGCATATACCTCTATTAAAGTGCTTGTATGGCTGAACATTTGTTCTACTGAAATTCGTGTTTGTTTGCACAGATTCTTCAATTTACAGATTTACACATTTTGTGGTTTCGAAAAAAGTTGTTTTAAGTTGGAAACATGGCATTTTATGTGAAACACAACATACCCGCCTCGTGAATTTTTGAAATCTTCGACACCTTTTCGACCACCTTTTAATATTTACACACTGGACGGTATCTCAGCCATAACTTGACGAATACTGGTTTTTAAGTGCCGGACAATTTTTCTCGCCAAAAAGTCATCTTCGTTCATATTATGTGGTGTGTTGAGACCACATATTGTCCAAGTAGTTTATCATACAACAATAACGCTCCGAATTGATAAAGACAGCCTCCCACCTTGTCGTTTTCAAAGAAGAGCCTATCAAACAGTAAGTTTTTTTTTATTGTGTAATAACCTGTCTTCAATTATTTGAGTTTCCTCGGCGTCCTAAGTGTGATAATTTTGTTTATTTGCGTATTCCTGAGTGAGAAATGTGCCTAGTCCCTGAAGAAAATTTTGTTCGAAAAATCGTCGTCCTCTGCTTGTTGTCAGCTGGATTCCATTGCTTGAGCCACCATTAGTGTATTAAGTTTGAATAACTTAAACGAGTTGTGCGGTTGTATTATAGATCTCCGACCTTTAGCTAAAACAAAGCGTATTTGGTTTAACAGATGTCAAAATACAGCCCTGTACTTTTGAAACCGCAAAATGGATATACCTAAATATGCTTCACTGTATATTTCCCAATGCAGTACTATTATTATTATAACTTTTTTTTCGCTCAACTCTAAACAAACACGATTGAGCAAGCACAAAACTATTTTCTTGCTGTGCATTTCGTTGAACTGTCATAATTTTTGTGCCAAAACTTTGACTTATGGCCGTATGCGGCCGCAATTCACTTGTTTGGATAAGAAGGATATGTACATGTAGTAGGTTATATACATATATATCGTATGTTTGTATGCTATTATGAATGCACCATAATGCACGAGGAACAATATGCTCAACATTGGCGCCTATGACCTCACACTAACCTATGGTGAGTACACACTTTTGCATGTAAAAAATATTGTACAAGTTGATGTGCATGGTAAATAACGGTGCATTGACTTAAGTTGTTATTTGACCCACATCAAATTATTATGGTACTTTTTGCAGTAATTTATTTTTAAGGAATTTTAAAAAAAATTTTCTTAGCAAAATATTTAGGAGTAACTTTTTGTTGGTTGCATAAGCAAGAAGGGTCTGTGTATGGGGGTGAAAGTTGAGTGCTGAATATGGTTGAAAAGTTATTCAAATTAAAGCGATAATTAAATGAGCGCTTCACTATACATTTTACAATATTTTCAATTACTTACTGTAAGAATATGAAGTGAACTTTCCTATTTTCAGAAATTTCGTTCTGGTGCCACAGTTGAACAAAATTTGTTTTCAAATTCATTAAACTACTAGAAAGTAAAATTTTCTTAAATTAGTATTGGTGGAGGAGGATACTAAGATATTAAGTGTGCTGGCGGTCTTTCATACGAATATATTTATAAACATCATAAATAAATTCAATTGAATTTTAAAGCACTCAATGAAAAGTGGACTTGAAGATGTACAAAACAAAGCACAAAAAGACCGCAAAAGAAATATTAGTATGGTCGTGACATGTCATGAATCCGATTTATGCACATTTTTTAATATTTAACTATGTCCAGAACTTTTGATGGATTTTTCCACATTCATGCCTTCATGTCCATCTAATTCATATAACAGTGAGTCTAATAACTTTCATACCAGTCACAGATCTCCATATAGAAATTTTTAATTTATTTGAGTAGTAAAAAAGAAGTGCTATAGAGGCGTGACTAAGCTTTTGAAGCACAGAAAGCTATATTCCATTATCTGATGGGCAAGATAAGTATGCAAAGAAAAGTAAAATGAAATATACCAGCGAATGAAGTTCCCGAAATAGTAAAGCAAAGTATAAAGTCTTCCAATTTGAACACACAATGTAAACTCATGTAACTATACATAAGAGAAAACATAGTATAAAGAGCGCGTGTAAACAAACAGCTTAACAGCATGGAATTAATAAAACCCAGCAGAAATATCTTACCAACAGTCACATGGCTGTCAGGCTATTGCAACTGTAACCCTTTGCCCACAATGTTTCCATTACATCGTTAATAATATTAAGAAAAAAGGATTGAAAACTCTTCATATACGTAACTAACTTCACTGGAAATTCTTTCTAAAGAAGTTACAATAAGCTTCCTTCGAGGAAAAACTTTCTTTTATTTATTATAACCTTCACGAACAGAAAATGCTACAATAACTTTGGTCTGAAGTAGGTTAAGTACCAGAAGTAGATGAGGCAGATCCACCAAAATGTGTACCGATCGTATTGGCATAATGAGCTGAGTTGATTATCCGTGCCCATCTGTTCAACTGTTTGTTGGAAAATTTTAAGATAATTAACTCAAATTCTGAACACTATAACATATAGCTTTCAATCCGACAAAAAATCAATTGAAAGCATGAACTTTAGTGTTCTACACTCCTATGATTTATTGACTTTACACCGAAATTACTAGAATGAAATCGAGTAATTGTGCAAGATTGACTGCTGCTGTTAATATCAGAACCATAAATACTATTTACATTGAGTTAAAGGATTAACACTTCTCTCATTACTTTTTTAGTACAAAACATCACCTTTCTTATAGAATGTGAGATGCAGATCACTAACTATAAATGGAAATAAAATGCATTTAAAATAACTTTTTCATGAAATTCATTTTTAGTTTAAAGCTTGACCTATTTGTGAAACGCTACATCATTCAATTGACCGCCTCGCGAATTTTTGCAAGCATGGATCCATCTAAGTCATTTTTAAATACATATTGCTTGGTATCTCAGTCAAAACTTAACGAATGTTGGTATTCAAGTACTCAAGAATTAAAGAATCATTCGTATAAACACGGTCTTTCGCTTAGCCGCACAAAAAAAGTCCAACGGTGTCAAATCGCATTACTTTGGTGGTCAATTGACATTGCCTAGCCGGGTTTCTCCTGCAATTTGTTCCTAAAGGCAGATTTGTTTTATGGGAAGATTTTATTTCTGCTGAGGGGCGAGCGCAATTCAAGTGTTTTTCTTTAATTTTTTATTGTTGCACTGTTTTAACCAGGACTCAAAAAATGGTCGTCTAAATTACTTCGGCCTGAGATTTAACATTTAATCTTTAAATAGATTACCATACCTCAATTTGATTTAGGAAGGTCTTAATATTTCGTCACGGTTGAAAAGTGCTCTGTTTTACTGTTTTATTTGTATGCATTTTCTGTTATGGTAGTATAAGTAAACTTTCCTTCACACTCTTTTGTTAATTAAAAATCATATTTTTCCCTTGCTTATTTCGGAATTAAATTCAGAAAATTCGGGAAAATTCAACATACATAAATGAACCGATATTTAACTAGTTACATTATGAATAGTTAGTTTAACATTCTTGTTGTAAACAGTATATTTCCTTGCAGGGAATTACAGATATATACTTACATATCAAAACTATGACTAAGAAAATAAATCTGGAAGATTGAAGCGACAGCAAGACGAAGTTGACAGCAACAAAACTGACAAAAAAGCAATACCAATGGACAAGGAAAACTAAGCGAATGTTAGCGGTATACTTTTCTGTATACCTACATATACGTACGTTTCCAACTAAGCCTTGTAATAAAAACAAAGTAATAAAAACACAGCATTTAAGAATAAACTACAAACGAAAAATAAAATGTACGCCTTTTTCTTCTTGTTTGCGTTTTTAACTCCATTTCTGCAGACTATTTCTTTGCCTTCTCAACATAATTTGGATTTAGCACTTTGACGTTTTTCGCCGTTGGCTGACATAATGTGACTGCTTATATGTATGTACGAATATATTTGGGCGTGACCGCATAATTTCTTCCCGCTAACTTTTCGTTTATGCTCATTTCCTCAACGGAAGAGAAAGTAAATGAGAAAATGGCACTGAAAAGAAAAATTAAGCTCTATTTACGCAAAGATAAAGAATGAATGGATTTATATGCCTAAATTTACGAGCTACATTAATGTGGCATAAAACATTTAAAATGTTTTTGTTAATACACTGAACCATGCGCAGTTAATAAAGAGATGAGTGTATTTTCGAGGGAGTAACTACTTCGGTTGCTATAATATAAGAAGCAAATATTTATTCTAGGTATTTATGTAAAAAAAATTTAATTCTATTTTGTACTATGTACCTAAATACAAAACAATTTATTATTTATAGTTCTAGATTCAACTTTTATTCCTCTTGAGTTTTTAAGATGGAATACAAAGTTAAACCACAAATTTGTGATGCTAAATTATCCAATAGTCAGTACTGGACACGTGGAATGGATATGCACTCTCGTGGTCTCGTGGTCTTGTGGTGTTAATATGTCATTTCTTGTAAATGTCAGTAAAATATAAAAATAATGTGGTTTAGGTTTTATCAAAGAGAACTAAATAAGGTGTAGTTACCACGACAGCTAATTAAAGTTTTTTCATTCATTGACATGATTGTCAAAATTATTTCTTGAAATATGTCGTGTTTGCTAAAATTTCATTAGATTTTTTATTTTCAAAGATGAAGATTTTGAGAATTGTGATTTTATATATCCCTTAGTATTTGAAGAGATTTAAAGGATTAGAAATAATTAATTTCAGTGTTTGTCAAAATGCTTGCCTAATACTTAAATGCGAGTACCCTTAGGCGGCAAATAATTGAATATTCAGAATTGCTTTCATGTTGCTATGGTCAACCTCCTACTTAACCACAGGACTATTAACCGCTGGTTTACTTATATATACATTCCTGCACATCGAAATTTTCAAGCCGTTGGTCGTGTGCATAAAGCTCGTGTCATGAATGTTTCGCCTGCTACTGCTTCGCTCACATCATACCCACTAAACTAATCTCTCTTCCACTTGGTTGGCTACTTTGTTTTCACATTTAAGCCCACACAAATCAATAATTGAAGATAGGAAGTTTTTAGTAAAGTTACTCGCCATAATATATATATATGTAACACTCGCCTATTTTCAACTACTTTCCTTCTCGTTCTTCTTCGCCATTTGCTAACGTTTGCCAATGTTTATTTCATTTCTTGAGTTTAATGTTCTTAGGCATAGCCATACTCTTATCGAGATTTGTTTTGTGCTTATCTGGACATTAATAGTATGCTTTGTTGTATGATAAATGTGTGAAGCGAAGCAGTTATGGGCATTGCAAGAGCCAAATACGTAATACGGATACACATTCATATATACCGTCGAATGGAGTGAAGAATTGTTTAAGTCAAACTCGTGTTCAACAATTTTATTTTAAATCTACTATTTAATAGATGAAATAATACCAGTTCGTTATTGTTCGAAAACACCGAAAATGGGTGAACAACAATTTGCCCCACACCGTGATCAGTATTTTGTGTTAATTTTAGCACACCACTGTAGAGTTTCATTTCCTAAGCTCGTGTTCGCAATTTTTTTTTTAATAATTATGCAGTCACTATAGCCTATTGATAAGACACTGTCGCTGTCATACGAAGTAGAGATTCAACGTGTAGTACTAATGCTAAGTCGGATAATTTAAGTTTTTTACATCACGCGATAATTTGCTTTGTGTCGAAAAACAAACTAGTAGCATTCTAGTTAATAACATGAATCTGTCTCTACAGGGTAGTGGCTTTACCATATACTAGTAAAGCTGTTTTCTAGTTTGGTAGAAGTCATGTCTGTATGCGTGGATGTATTTGTTTCTAACGGCTATTTATTTTCCCTCTATTTGCCATATTGATTGTTTGTGTAGGCATTTCCCAATTTGTTTGCCTGGCATTGTGCCAATGATTTCGCACACTTCGTGAGCTTTTCACAAGCAATAAAGCCCATTGCGGCGCCTATGCCAACAACGTTAATATCAATTCAATACTCTTTTATGGCCTACACGACTTACCCCCGCAACTTAATTTACCAACTACAAGTTCAAATATCATTGTCTAAAAGATTTTCAATATTTTCATATTATTTACAAAAAAAAAATTTAAACTTTATTCATAACCAACTTATAAGCATGTATGTAATTGGATGATTAAGCTATAGTATCTAAAAAAATAAGACACATTTACTAATAGCTAACATCCGAGAAATATTATAAAATTCCTTGGGTTATAAAATACTTCAATAATGTTTTGACAAATGTGAAATTGTTAAATATATTCATACTCAATACTACACAGATTCTTTTATAAATACTTAACAGGCATCCCAAAAACCGAAAGTTCCTAGTATTATTAGATCACATAAAATTAAAAAAACTAGTTATATTATTTAATTATCCATTAATTCCCAATTTATAGCATTATTTAGACACTGTTGCTCACATATATTGTATGTAAAATAAATATATATACATAACTTGAATTGTATATAATAAATTTAACAGAAGTTCTGAACGCTGTAGTTGAAAAGACAGTGAAAATACACTTTAATAAATCTAAGATATTATTATCCTAAATTCAACCACAAGCGACACACTACTAAAGTATCTTTTAAAATTGTTTTATTAATTTAATTTTTTTTTAATTTGTTTATATTTTTTTTTTAATTCGCTTATATTAATTTATATTATTTTATTATTTTTTTTTAGTTTTATTTTATTTTTTTTTTTATTTTTTCTCTTTTTTTGTTTTTATTTTATTTTATTCCACTTTATTTTTTTATTTTATCTTATTTGATTTTATATTATTTTATTATATTATATTATATTATATTTTATGGCATTGTATTTTACTTTGTTTTAATTAATTTTAATCAATTGAATTTATTTTACTTAATTTACTTTAATTTAGTTTACTTTAATTAATTTAGTTTTATATATTTTTATTTTATTTTATTTTATTTTATTTGCCTTTTTTTTAATTGACTTATATTCAATTTAATTTAATTTAATTTAATTTAATTTAATTTGATTTTATTTTCTTTTATTTAATTTTTTATTATATTATTTTATTTCTTTGTATTTTATTATTTTATTTTATTTTATTTTATTGTATATTATTTTATTATTTTGTTTTATTTTATTATATTTTATTTAATTTTATTTTTATTTATTTTATTTTGTTTGAATATATTTTATTTTAATATATTTTATTTATTTAGTTTACATTTTTATTTGTTTTATTTCATTTAATTTATATATAATATAGTTTTACTTATTAATTTATTTTTTTTTGAATTGGTTCAATATTTGGTTATTTGAAAAAAATTAATATTTATATTTCTGGCTCGTAGTATAAAGATATTTAGGAAGTTTGCTTTCCTGTTGGGTGTCAGGAGAAATTTTACTGGACCATCTCTATTTATAGTTAAACATAAATAAAATACTACATATATTAAAGCGAGAGTATTCTGAGAGGAAATCATTTTCATAGGTATTACAGTAGTTTGGTGCAAAGCATTTTGGGCTTGCATTTGTTATCGCTGTAATATTTGTTGTTATTTAGTACTTAAGGGTAGAGTTCATTTGTATGTGCGCTTGAATTACTATGCAAGATAATAATATCGTAATTAGTTGCGAGGTAAGAAAAAAACAACCGTGACACTGGCAGTGGCATATCGTCCATGACACAGTTCTCAGATATGGTATTCACCAACAATATTTCTGCAGGCAGTTTTGCAGTTTTCTAACATGCTTTTTTCGTCTTTTTTTTGTTGACTTTTACTTGTGATTTCAGTTTCAGTTTCGACATCATTTTCATTTCTAGTTCAGCGATCGGCGACCATGGCCATGGCATGCCCATCATTTGTATAAATTTCCATTTAAATATGTGGTTTAATTAATTGAGTGTTGCCCTTTCCATGGCTGCTGTTCATATCTGGCTGTTAAACACATTTTATGTGCTTTCACCTGTTTTTTTTTCTATAATTTTTTTTTTACCACCGCACTTTGTTGTATGTTATGCACATTTTGTATTTACTACCACTTCTTTGCTGTTTAAATTAAACTTTTTACGCTTTGCCTTCGAGCGTTAAGTGCTGGTAATTTCAATGCTGGCTTTCATTTTATTAAGCACACAGCAGCACAAGTCAAGAAATTTGTTTAAAGTTAATTTTTCTGCTTTTCGTTTTTAATTTCCACTTAGCTTTTACGCGCATTGGCTCATTTCCATATTTTGCAGCATTTAATTACACAGAAAGTCTTTGCGACTACGTTTATGCCTCTCATCGGCGCGTACTTTCCCAACCATCCCACTCAGCGCGGTCGGTCAAAGTAAGTAGCAACTACTCGCTTACCAGTAGCAAAGCGAGATCTTTTTATCGATGCTTGTTGTTGTTGATGATGTTATTGTATAACGAAGGTTGTGCCGCTGGCAATTACTTACGCGCTTGCCTTCATTTTATCCTTTGTTATTGGCTTTATTATGGTACTATGTTGGTATACAAACTGACACACAGCCATTTATAAACAATACATATATAGGTATGTATACCCAAGCATTAACTTGGGCGCTTATACAATGCCTTGTGCCCGGCGTCAAGCAAGTGAAAAGTATTACAAGTTGATAAAGACGCTGCTTACAATGAGTAAATTACTTTGGTAAATAATTGCCAATGAACTGAGAATCTTATTGTTTTCATTAGGACTTTCTGTGTTGGTAAACAATATTTAAATTGTTAATTGTCGTCGATTATTGTTAGCAAAGTATACCGGTTTAGTAGTAAATCGCATAGATGGGGGTACGGTGTGTCATTTATTTTTATGTTTATTGCCAGTTGGGTATAATAAAGAAAGCGCAATCGCTTCTTAATCCGTTTAATTGGTTTTTGTATTCATTTTCACATTGCAATAAAATACAGGTTCTTATTAGTCGTTAATTTGTCACATCATAAATCGATTGGAGAAAAAAGTATATATACATACTGGCTTTTAGTTTAATTAAAAGGCTATTAATTTTTTATCTCAAAATTCTGAGAGAAATAGAGATTAATTTTTTTTTTTAACTTTCACTTTCAATATGTTACTTCGGAAGTAATTCGCAAAAAAGTGTAAGCTGGAGGCGACAATCTAATTACATCCGATCACACGGTAGTTGCTCTAGTCAAATGAAGTGTTTAATATACGAAACTTTTGTCAAATATGCTATAATAAACATTTTCCATCACAACAGATCACCGTAAAACAAATACTCATAAAACCACCACCAAATACAAAATCATAAATATTTTTACACTCAGTTGTGCTATGTACAACTATACTATGTAAAATTTGTATCCAGTTCTCAAGAAAAGCGAAAATTTTATTGAAAAAAAAAAAACAGTCAAGGAAAGCTTAAGAAATTTTCTGGTGAAATTTTTTTGAGACAGTATGCAGATCCCAAGATATGCAGAAAGTTCATTTACTACTTTTATTTTATAAGTATTGAATATGGCAACACAGGTTTTGGGAACAAATATATAAGTTTACATTTATTTCTCAAATTAATAGTAGAATCAGGAAGTGAGCTTGTAATGTTATTTTCATTTCATTTTTTATTATTTAAATAAATATTTCTGGAACGGCAGATAGATCGGAAACCAGCTGAATAAAAATCTCAGAATTAAATTTTTTAGAATCAAGTTTTAATTAAATTGATTTTCATTAAATAAACATTTAAAGTAAAAAATTGATGTGCCCTCAAAATTCCAAAGAAATGTTGCATTGTTAGTTAAGATTTCATTGAGCCCGGAAGCCATTCGCTATCGCCAAAAACGTGTATTCTGTTCACCTGTTTCCTTTGTAGAAACTGAAGAGAACCTCCTGAAAATTAATAAAAAATATACTTATTCTAATTATATTTTAAAAAATTTAAGCAAAAAGAGACACAAGCATACAAATCACTTACGCCTGAAGAAATTCCACACTCTTCTTCTTGAGCATTTTCTTGAGAGCTCGAAAATAAGCTTAAAGGCATAAAATAGTTGTCTTACGTTTTCTATCTCCTTTTGTAGCAAAGAGGTGTTGAAATGACCAAAATAATATTGTTAAATAGCAAGGTGCTTTGCGAAAATCGGATTTGGAATCAAGCCAGCGTATTATGGGCACTTCACATTCTGCTTTTTCATCACTACTTCCTAGCGCTGGCTTATCAGAAAAAGTCACCACTAGAACGTAGAGCAGAACGGGAACAATGAGCTTACTCAGTTCAAAGTAGGATCTGCTAGAGCATTAACGTGGCGAGTCAGGAATGCGATGACTGTTTGTTTGAAGACATGCGAAATTTCGTCTTGTCCTAGTTCACTATTAGACCTAACGACTGTCTTCTTTATACAGTCTGGAAAGAACAAAACAACTTGTATTTGTTGTTGGCCATACTTGGCTGCACAGACATAGGTATACATATATCCTTGCTGCTTCAAGTTAGTGGTCCTCAGAGCGTACGCTCGTCAAGACATATATTTTGAATGAATTTTCTTGTGCAGGTATATAGTTCTACACACAACCACATCTCCCCGGCGAGGTCGATCAACCTCAATTCATTTGTGAATATTTTATCGTGAAGACTAAAATTTCTAACAGCTGTGCAGCAGATCCTTTCTTAGCACATCCTGGCGGGGCTCAAAAGTTTGCAGTGCTTATGAGAGGCATCATTGGTCACGACTTCCTTCCCTTTCATCGGGGCACAGTTATATTGAAAAACTTCGCTTTGATGTAAATTCGATTCACTAGTCTTAGGTTCGGTACTCTTAGGTTCGGTTGTTTTTATACTTTACAAGTACTTGAAATGGAATCCTAACTTTGGCTTAAAGTATGTAAGTACCACAAGAAGACCATAAATCTGATATAGTCATGAAATATATAAAGACCTCGGCATGTCAGAAGACGGCTCTTCCTTCCGTAACATCACGGTTAAGGATATTTTATGAAAAGTTTAAATGAAATATTACTACAGTAAACCGCAAACCAAGGTCATCAAATTCTTGTAAAAGAATCAATGTTACGTTGTCTCAAATTCTTATTTACAAAATAGTAGACACATTTTATGATAGATTTTCAAACTCTTGTGTTGTTTACCGCTAGCTAAATGCGCTTACACCTGTGTATAAATGCTCAGTCAAGTAAGAAATTCGTAAGCTTCAGCTCAAGTAAGTTAATGCAATTCAAATGCCACTTTTATGCCTGCAATCAAAATACAAGAGAGTACTTACACACACAGCGGTGCCTACACACACACACACACACAACTGTAGTACTTTCTACACAAAGCAGCAGAAAAGAGGATGAAAAAGCAACGAGAAAAAAACACTCAACGACCAAAGTGATTTTGTTGTTGTTTATCTGCACTATTTTCGAATGCGACGCGTGCTCGTGGCTCGTGTAGTGTGTCATTTTCAGTTTGTTGTTGTTGTTATTTTTGTTACTGTTACGAGCGTTTCCATTTACGTGGATTTCATTCGTTTTTATTGTTGTCTCGCTGTCTCGCTAATGGTTTTGTTTTTGTCTGAAATGTAATGAAATGCAGTTGCCAACAACAACACCAACATTAATAGTACTAACAACAATGACGACTACAACGGCCTTGTCCTTGTTTGTTGCATGTTGCACACACTCCATTGGATTAACTGGCTCACTACGTACTTACCTCCGAACATACGTGTACGTACATTTGCAATTGCATTCACATATCATCTATGCATATGTATGAGTATGTTAATATATACCATATGTAAATAGTAAATAGCGTTTATGTGTAAACATTCAGTACCAACAACTAGTATATATATATATACCTATAACCATGACCGTCTGATAGTTGCGCATCTGTGGCATTCACTCAAAGCTCATTCACTTAATGCTTGCACAGGTGTAAGCAGTTTGTACCATTCAGTGTGTACGAATGTGGGTGTAAGCGGTTTGTACCACTTAATGCATGTGTGTGTGTGAGAGTGTTTGCCTGTGGATGTGTAAATGTATAAACGATTATGCAATTGAAATTGTATAACATTCCTACTGTATGTATATATGTTCACTCCTATGACTTTTATACTTCTTATCTTCTCTCGCAAGTAAGCACAGTCAGTTAAACAAAAATGCAGAACATATCTGCCGGCTAGAGGTTGCACTCAGTATGCATATGTATTTTTGGATGGAGAGTTCAGTATACACGTTTGTATAACAGTCTTTGAAAATTTCGACAGCTGTTGCACATTTTCTTCATCAGTTAACCTTCCTTTTGCATGATATATTATATAATAAATTTTTTAACCGATAAAAAAGAAGGCTCTTCATTCGTTTCTTATTATTATTTTGTTTTTAACTTTTAACTTTTTACACAGCAGACCGATTTTCATAATTCTCTTTTTTTTATTTAAAAGGGTATAGCTGATTATTAATCTCATTGATAGTTGGAAGAAAAATGTTTAACGTATAATCGGACATACCCCGTCACCAAGTAGTAAAGCTTTGTTTTTATTGGAAATGAGAGTAGGATTTCTTCGTAATTTTACTTAAGGGTTAAGAAAGAGGAATGATTCATTGATTTTATTTACCGTGTAGTTTGATTTAGGTAGTTCTTTCGGTATTAAATAGAAAAATTTTTGAAAGTGGAAAAAAAATTAAAAGAAAAAGATGTTACCAGATACATGGGAAAGCGGGGTGGATTCATTGGTTTCCCCGCATATCGCTTTACCACGTAGTCCATTTGACTTAATACTTAAAAATAAAAAGCTCGAAATGCCGTAAGAGCAACATTTAGACAACAGGGAAAACTTAACTAATTTAGTTTCTTTCTTACCGTAGTCAGTAGCGGCAGTGCCAAACTGTGGTAACTTTTTATTTTCATGTACTCTTTTTAGATTGCTTGCACCAGCTGAATCGCTATATTTATGGCTGATTGCGCTAAGATTTTCAAAAAATACACATTCTACTCTGAAAATCTGACTACCATTCAATAACTTGCCATTTCCCCTCAAAACGACACCACGGTGCCATTCGCATAACGTACAGAATTCCCCGAGCCATAAGAGTTTGTTAAATGTAGAGATTTTAACTGTCGAGCTAAATAAAAATATGAAAGCAAAGTCTGTGACGTAAAAAGTACTAAAATGAAAACTAAAAACGTGACACGAAATAATAAATTTAGTTCTCAATTTGTTTCACTGCGGTTGCATTACTGAAATTTACCTCAGCCCTGTAAGACGTCATCGGAGATGTCCTAAACTAAACCTTGTTTTTGAACAAATACGGAACTTTTAAGACTTCCATTTTAATAAACATGTTATTAACTCATTATAGTGTATGGTTTTAGTTGTATAAGTAGAGTACAGAACAAGCCTTCATGAAGAGCATACGGTTTATATTTTTTAATGTTTACCACGCAACAAAAACAAATTGTCTGCTTGTAATAAACATCCTTAGTCGTTTGTGGTATACGACATAAAAGGTTTTACAACATCGACAACATCGACCTTATTATGAAAGGTATATAATATATTAATAGCAACAACATCTGAAGATATATCAATTAACTAAAATAAACTTTGTTTCAATATTACTCATTTTATTCTATTTTTGATAACATTGGAGAAGTCTTTGCTGATATCAAAGAACATTGAGGTTGTGGATAAAAATTGAGTAAATACCTTTATCGAATGCTACGGTTGATGTAAAAAACTTTAGCTTACTTTTTGTTCTCAAAAGCTGTATAAAACCCATTAACATAAAGATTAAAAAAATTAAATACAAATAAATTTTGTGGCTTTAAAAATGTTCTCAAAGCATGAGTATCTACCAAATCTGTCTAACATATAAAAAACCGACTCCGGTATGAAAAAGTGCATTTTATTTACGAGAGTTCAAAATCGAAAAAAGGATATGTACATACGTACATTTTGGTAATGGTAAAAAATAATCCATTATTTTTGTAAAAGATATCTTGGATTGCATTTGCTTCGGAACCCTAAAAGATCGACCCATTTCTAGGGTAGATAGTGACTCATGATGGAAAAAGGATCACTTACAGTAACGTAAGCCGACACAAACGGTATTCAAGCAAGGATTGTTGAGTTTAGCAGGGAATTATCTGCTATGGCCAAACTCTTAATTCGGACCTGTACGGTCAGCAATTGAACCATCTAAAGGAAGCAATAGCCAAGATGAGTCCAGCTTTGGCCAACAGGAGGAAAATTGTGTTTCATCAGAACATCGCTAGACCACAAACATCGTAAGAGATTCGCCAAAAGCTCCGAGAGGTTTGTGGAGAGGTTCTTTTGTATCCACTTTATAGTTCAGAGCTCGCCCTTAGGTATTACCTTCTGTTCCTGTTTATGGCGAGTGATTTCACTGATGAAGATTTAGCTTCAAGACATGCGTGTAAAAATCCAAATGTCCAATACGAACAAAGTTTTCTATGAGAGAAGCATGATAACATTATTATTACCAAAAATTGTTACAAACTCAAAAAAAAGCTGTCGTTGAGTTCTCTTAAAATGCATATGCAAGTATAAATTAATTTTTTTAGTAAACAAAAAATATAAAGAACACACAAAAGTAACACTGTGCAAATATATTCGGAGGCGTTGTAATAACATGTCTGCCGCAGGCGAATGTTGTCATAGTCATAAAATATGCCTGTGTACACGTGCACCTCGTGTCAGCATGTTGTTATTGTTTATACATATATTTTTTTTGTTGCTCTACTGCAACTGCACTTATTACACGCTCAGCTGCTCAACGTCACGCTACTTTGCTTGTAAAGATATTTAAATCCCAGCCTAAGGACAATTGTCATACTGAGTTGTCAGCTTCCATTGTTTGTATGTGCTTATGTTTTAACCCCTCTTCCTGACCGTTTTTTTTTTTACTTTTTTTACCATTTCCTTGCATTCACGGTATTATTTACCTCATTCTTTATTTACTCATTCCAATCAATTTACATGCGGCCCACAATGGCTTAACTTATACTGCATACCTATAAATACACGTACATATACATACGTTTCAACCCCATGGCGTATACGTAACATACAATATAACTATTGCAGTATGTAGTGTATGAATACATATTGTTGTTGGAATGTATATATATTTTCCTTACACTTGGGTAAACGCACATTCATGCAAGTATACATATGTATATGAGTATGTGTGTGAATGTATTTATGAAGTGTTGCACTCGCGCCTCAGTGCATTTAACATCGTTTTATTGTGTTGTTGAGTGATGCTGTTTTTGTACTGTAATTTTAACTACTTGTGTTAGCGATGTTGTTGCTTTTTTTTGTCGTTTGGAACACCTGCAACTGGAAATTTGACATGTATGTAGGTACGAAATAGGAGAATGGAGAAATCAAGAAGGGGATTGAGAGAAGTGTGCAAGAGTGTGTAAATTAAATTAATTTCTTTAAAATGATTTTCAATTAAGTAGCTGATTTCACAAAAGAACTTTATAAAGTACCTTCAACTATTTCTACAATTAGCTACAGTAGATGTTATTTTTTTTTAATTTTAAGGCTGGCACATAGTTACATTAGAAATTTTCTTCTAATTTTCTTGTTTTTTTCAAAAGTTAAGACTTCATTATTATATCGTTAGATATATTCTTCGAAGCTCCGCTTATATCCTGGAAGACTACCTGACCATATTCCCTACGCTTCAGCCTATTTTCGCTCATATTACAAATTTTAATATAACATATCTTGTATGCATTGGAGAAGGGAAAATGTTCCCCAACCCACTGTTTTAACAAATTTTAAAGTCTTTTTTACAACCAACTAATCCAGTAAAGTGAATGAAATTGAGAATGAACTGAATTATTTCACTCAAAAGTACATATAAAAATAAATATTAAACTATAAGCATCATATATATAGAAAAGAAAATTACTTTATTAGTAAAAAAAAAAAAATATTTTTGTTTTATATTTTCAGGAACACCAAGTGATTAGTGACGAATAGACAAATGTTGCAAGGTGTACTCTGGTACATAAAGCTCTTTTCGAATATCACCAAACTCAAACAAAAGTCTATATGGATCTGGTGAACCCTAAAACAACCACACTGTCAGATATTTTCACTTATATCACTGACTAGTGATGAACTGATATTTAGTAGGTTTATATTAAAAGACTTAAACATCAGTAAGCCTACTATTTTTAAAATGAAATGAAAGAATTTTTACATTTAATACAAGTTAGCCAAATTAACCAATAAACACTGAGCGTTTCTCAAACTGCCAGTAGACTAAAGATAAACATAAAGTGATAACAAAATGATAAGCAAAATGAAAATAAGAAGAAACATTATATATTCAGCAAGTAGCGCAATTTGACTGCCACCGTAAATGTGATACGCCATTAACATAAGTGAGTAAAAGTAGCAAGCCGTTAGGTGCATAAATAGCAATAACAGCCATTCACTCAGTTCACATCACGTTACCCTCAGCAAGAGCGAAAGCAGTTTAATAGCTGCAACAACGGCCATAAACGCACAGTGCGCTACATAGCGCCATAATGATAATGTTACTACGCCACACTCACCTGCTTAAAACAAAGCCAACCGTACCTACGATACTATTCATCCTCTTGTCATGTCTTGGCGGCGATGGCGGTAACAGTGGCTCATTTGCCACAGCAGCGTCAACGACTTATGTCGCAGCAAACAATCAATATAGCAAAACAAGAAGTTATAATCGTAGTGGACGTGATATTGGCACGTACAGCAGTGGCAGCAGCAGCAGCAGCAGCAGCACATCAGCTGTTTTTCGTGCGCTCATCTCCGCCTCAGCTACTGATACCAGCGGTATGCACGCCTCATTAGGATCTGAAGGCAACGGCTCATCATCGCCAATAGTATCCTCACCCATTACATCTGCCTCATTGACCGCCGCAAGTTCATTGCTGGGACCATCAATGTCATTGACAAGTAGCAGTGCAGCATCTGCTACTTCAGGTGGTGGCTCTCTACTCACATCTGCCTCATTAACGGGTAGTTCAGGTGTTAGTAGTATTAGTGGTGTTGGTGGAGGTGGTGGTGGTGGTGGCAGTAGTGGACGTAGTAGTCGTCAAAATGTCGGCGGCGGTATAACGAACAACAACGTCAATAGTCATACACATGGCGCACAGATTGATCAAATGCCAGCCCAACTATCTTCACGCATTATACACACACGCAATGGCGCTATATCCGGTGTCATTGTGCAGCTTGAAGGTCGACATTTGGATCCGGTGGAAGCGTATCGCGGTATACCATATGCGTCGCCGCCTGTGGGCAATTTACGCTTCATGCCACCTGTTTCGGCGGCCATGTGGTCGGGTGTGAAGAAGGCTGACAGGTGAGTAAAATGAATGAAATTTTTACATATAATATACATACATACATAGTAATTTATTTTATTTTAGTTTATTTTACATTGTTAAACTTTATATTATTTATTTAATTTTATTTTTTTTATTTTATTTTAATTTTTTTTATTTTATTTTATGTTATTTTATTTTAAATTATTTTTTATTTTATTTTAATTTTTTTATTTTATTTTATGTTATTTTATTTTAATTTATATTTTATTTTATTTTAATTTTTGTTTTATTTTATTTTATATTATTTGATTTTATTTTATTTTATTAATTTAAAAAATTTAGATTTGAAGTCGTGTGGACAAAAACAGTTTATGAATAAATTTAGATCCTCATCAAATTATAAGAAATAACGGTACACAACTCGAAAATAATGAAAATTGTTGTTTCGTTTTTTTTATTTAATGACTTTGTGCCATAACATGAGATAAATTTTTAGAAATTAAAAGGCTGTCAAAAACAATAATCCTATTTCAGTGATGATTTAAATTATATTCCGCACTCAAAAATAATTGATGGATGTGCATGGATTAATAAATATATTATTGACACATATGAATTTTTAATTATTCGTTGTTCGTTGAGTTGAATAAAAATTTGTTTAAATAGATTTGTTTGCAGAATAACATAATCATAACATCCGTAAGTATGTGAGTTTTGTGTTTAGTACTTGCTATCTTAAATTATAAAAATATGCTGAGTAGAATTTCTCTGTTTATCATATGTAAACAAAGCATAAAAAAATCTTATAATAACAAGGTCTGCTGTTATTCACTAAACCCACTCATAAGAGTATTTGCAGAATAAATGTCATTATAAAGATAGAAGAGACTAGAAAGCAGGTAACATATGGAAAACCTCATATTTTCACATGAACAGATGCGCACAAGTGAAGAAAAGAATGAAAAGAAAAAAAGAAACCGGATAACACATTGCATAAAATAATGTTTTTTTTTTTTTTTGATTTTCCATTGAAAATCGGTACTACCGCTTTTACATATAACCACTCAACGGATCATAAGTAAACCTGGATTTTCTGCTAAGCAGCATTACATCTTTCTTGCGGCCTTCACATGTATAAACCATTGTAATATTGGTCCACATTGTTGCTTGCACATAAATCCTCAAATGAATACAAGTTAAAGCAAATTCAAAATTTCAGTATCGGCATACATAACCAATAGGAGGTATGCATCCTGATGGTATTCCAACAAATGGAGGGACCTAAGTTATTTCCTTGATATAACAATTCATATCAAAAATATACTCGGAGGGCCGAGTGGCAGCCGCAGTTAGAAAAATTAATTTTCTATAATTCTGGATGTTGGTTGAATCAAGACTCGAACCCTGGGCTTCGAAATGGCAGTACGTAAGGCTAATTAACGGCATGCAACGGTGTTAAAATATTTGGCGTTTATTATTACATTTGAAATAATTTAAATAATATAACACACACACACACACCCACAGAGAGACGGATATGATGACCGCCTATTGACTTTGGTCTTTGTTTATCGAGAGAGGTCGCCGACAGTTGTAAGCTGTTATGGAAGATGGTGCCTTCTCTTTGTAGCTTGACCGATCTGAAGCCTCGTTTGGTACCGAATCGCTTTTAGAGTTTCTTAGGAATTTTCATAGCTCTTCTGATATTATCGTTTACAAGATTACCAAAATAAATTTTTACATTTTAGAGGCACATCTTTTTCGTTATGTCAAAGTCTGTTTTAAAATCGACGAAGAGGTTATGTGCGTCAAACTTTTTGCTTAAAAGTTTTTTCTACTTTTTTGCCATATGATGAAAATTTGTTTGATGGTGAATTTACCATGTCTAACGCCACACAAATGTGGTTAGATTAACTAGCTAAAGGTGAGCTTTAACCGACCTTATATGCAATATTGAGAAGGTTTATAAACGATAACTTTTGTAACATGTGGGATCCATAATCTGATGCGGTGGATAGACCACACTCAGGTTTAAGCCCCCGGGCATGTTTTGGTCCGATCATATTGTGAAAAAAAAACCGTAGGTATGCATCTTGCCACTTCTTTGCCACTATATTTCAATAGAACAGATCACCGCTGATAAATAAAGCATGAAAATGAAAATTTTGCAGCTAATGGAATACATGAACAGGAATTATTAGAAGAAATTGATCAACAATAATGGTGGCTGAGACTTTTTAATTTTATACTCTACATGTATATATACATATATATACCTCACCAATTTATTATATATAACTATGCATATATTGTCCTTTATATATTCTACTGGCGTTTTATTAATTTATTTTACCAACCCATGCAATTTTATTTTATTTGTGTATATAAACAAAAACTGTACAGTTTTTATTATGAGCAGCATTCAAAAACGCACTACCACACGTAAACAACATAAACTGCGTTTGCTTTTAAAGTGTTGTAATAAAGATATTTACCGGTTTGTATTTTCCATCGATATTCATTTTTGCTGAGTAAATGAAATTTTTATGATTGCCAAATTGATGCAGTACAGTAAAGTGCCACAAACATATATGTAAATACTTACCATACTCACGAGCTCCGTTGTAGTGTAGTGTATTCGAAAAAGTAACCACTACTTCTAAACTAGTAACAAAATCAAGCTAAAATAGTCAGATCTGTTCTGTCATAAAACTGTCGCACGAAAATGTCATAAGAGTTGTTAATGACAGTTTCCGCGGAAAAATATACAATCTTAAGCTGGTAAAAAATTAGCTAATAGAACAAGAACAAAGATTATTAAGCTAAAATCGCTCTATTGTTTTTCAAAATATTTATCTATATACTTTTGTTAGCATTTGAATCAATTGTCGAAGCAACTTTGCCACTCCTCACTTGCGTTCTGGGCATATCAAACCTCCCCTTCAGGTGTCGCAAAACGTTGAGCTCCCAGTTTAATTTTTATGTACAACTAACTACACGCTGGTTGACTTATCAAATCGATGTTTCAGTCGATGTATGAGAGTTTGCATTGTCGTGGTGTGAAGGGATCTGTTTGCAGAGGTTGGTTTTCCTGATTTCTTTAACTGACAAGTAAATGACTGTAAAACACTCAGAATTTACTGTTCTACGTTGTTCTAATGGTAGGGTTGTGGCATGTTCACTATTTCCAGAAACAAAACAAGCAAGAATTTGCTTGGAAGAGCTTGGTGTATTTGGCTTGGTGGATTTGACTTATTTTTAAACTCCCATACAGTCGACTGCTATTTTCTTTGGCCTCACATGCGTAAATCCACTATTTATCATCTGTCACGGTATTTACCATAATATCGAAAAAAAAATTTATCAAGTTCATCGATTCGATTCTGATTTAATATACGTCGAAAGTTAAAAAAGTTAGCGATTTAATTTCATTATTTACCCAAAATTATTTCTACATCCCATTAGTTTGAGATTTGTTGTTATGATTTTACTTTATTAACTTTTTGAGTTATATTAAATATTAAAAAAAAGTTTACAAAAGTAAAAATTAATATAAAAGTAAGTATTATTATTAGTACTATTTTGATACTTTTGGGGATAGAGCCACTTTATACTCAAAATAATAGTTGCAAACTAGTACCACTTTTGACTAGTTTGATATTTTTTTTTGCAGATTCACTATGTGTAATAAAATCAGGTAAAATTTTAAGCAGTGCAAAAATGTATGTATGCATGTACTATCTGTTTATTTGTATTTACTTTACTCTTCAAATATTAGTGTTGAAATAAATTTTCACCAATGCATAAGTATGACATAAAATACCTGAGATTCTGCTTATCCTACGAAAATAAGTACATATGCATGTTCAATTACATACATATATAAAGTATGTACAATACAGTGAGCTATTAAACAGCTTCAAATTTTATTATCACCAGCATAAAATGATGATCGCTATTGGTGGTATTAAGCATATGTTACATGGTATGTGGTTTGTACATATGTATTCTATGTACGCATGCATGTTATTCTGCAAACTTTGTCATTACTTCTTCCGCATTTATATACATTTGTCGTTTACGCCCACAGTTTCGGTAAACAAAAGAACAAAAATATACAGGTGAAGCTGGATTTGTGGAAATTCGCCTGCATATACTCGTATTATATTTGCATACATAAGACTAAATTTTATATATAGTATGTACTGTTTGTTTACTGTGCAAACTGCTCAGATTTAACGACTTTAGAGGCATTTATTACATATATTCAGTCTGTAATTATGTTAAATGCAAACAATAAATTTCATTATCATCTTATATATAAAGCATAATTGAACAATTTGAACGCCAACGACTAGTCTTTGGAAAATGTGGCCGGAATAAAGTATGCCCGATGACTGAAATCCACTGAAAACCCCTCAATGTTGGATAAACGAGTAGGGTCTTATGCGAAAGAATAACGCACATCATCAAACGACTGGACATTAATACTATAGCTTTGGAACTAGTAATTCCACCATTTACTATAGAGTGTTAGCCTAAAATTTTCCCGTGAAGCCCTATTGAACAGTGGCCTATTATTATGCCTGCTGTTATGTTAATGGAGAACCTGTCTAGAAGGATAAAATATTTTGATTTTTTCGCATCCAATTGTGCCCATAACCATCTAGTCACGGTGCACGTGATCTCTAATATTTGCTTCTTAGGCAAAAGCCAGTTTAAGTGTATACTTTGTCGTGAACAAAGGTAAACCTGCATCGTGCGCTTGTTTTAACGTGGGTAGAAGGGTTCCTTCTCTCGCTAGTTCGCCTACCATGCTGAAATGTTCCATTTAGTCGAGAGTTTATAGTCACTTCTGATGTGGTACTGTTACATTGCAGAGATCTGATGGCAGCTTGACTGTCAGAATATATCGTAACTGATAGTACTACTGCCGTAGATTGGAATAGCCACTCGGCGGCTTCCATGATTGCAAAGAGTTCTGCTTGAAAGACTCTGCTGTAGTTGTCTCATGCTCATTTTTATTGAGAGCACCGGATTCCACAGTCCACTTTTTCATATAGCTTTGAGCCATCTGTCAAAATAGCTATGCCGGTGTAGACCAACTTCTTTGGCAATTTTGCAAGAGATAATATTTTAGCGTGTCCTGCATGGTTGAGTTGCATTTACTCTAATTTCATTGCAGCTCGCTCGTAATTTACTGTACAGGTACAGAGGAAGAAGAAGTGGAGAAGAGTTATCAGTTGTTTTGAGTGAGTTGATGACAACGCTCCGATTACAATGATAGCAGCTAACTTTGAACTCTCTCTAGTTTGCTCTTGAAAGTAATTTTTTCGAGTGCCGGTCACTAAACTACTGATGCATAAATATTTAAATATATTTTTTTTTAAGTTTATCTAAAGTTTCCATTTCCTTGCGATGTAAACAAATTGTATGTATGTATATATGTATATCAAATAACTTTTTTTCCATTTTATTTATCTGTTCAAATTAATTAAGGTTTAGAACTTTACTTTTACCCAAATTGAATTTGTAATACTTTGAACTACACATGAGTCCCCCAAATTAAACGTATATTTATAAAAATATTTATTTAGCGAAGAAATGTTTAGGTACATCCATATTCGCCTTCATGCCTCTGAAAGAGTAGTATGCAAATCGGTAATGACAGTCGAGCTAATGGTGTTATAAATAGAAACCTTTCCACCCTTAATCTGGCACTCCCCATTTTAAGTAAGTTCCAAAACACTCAGCAAGCTCTTGTGTGGATTATACGCAGCATTAGGCATCTCAATTACATGCTACCCAATGAGTGTGGCAAGCTTAGAAGGTGTGCTTATGCTGCTTCTGATTTGTATGACTTTCATAAGATTCCTTTATTTGCTATACTCATTTGAGATTAAGCTGCTGTTGACGTTAAGAATATACAAATACACCTATTCAAGTGCGATAACTTTTGTCGCAATTTCCCACCGAAATAATATAGTACATATATATACTTATACATATTTATATGGGATTATACCTGCTGAGTATCTTTGAATATATTTTCAAGCTAAGCTAATTGACTTGGCTGTTTCAGAAGAAATCTACTCGTCTATTGGGGATTTTTAAAGCGGAGTGTTGGTGTATGCATTCAAATATGTATTTTTATCTATTTCACTTGAATATGGAATTAAACAATAATACAAGTATTTCCGTAAGCCGTCATTAGTGGTTTTATCATGCGCGACCCTAATACATATTATACTCGTATATACGCCGAGTGTATAAGGTACGTTCGGCTAACGGTTGTAATTTGACGTCATAAAATAAAAAAAAAATAAAATTTCGTGCACATAATCATCCAACTACTCTAGAAATTGGTCAAATTTAAAAAAAAAAAATTCATAGATAGGTTACAGAAATTGTGTATCAGACTTACACGAATATCCGAAATGGCGAGTCTTCAAAGGCTACTGAAAGAAAATTGTCATTGAATTAAATTGAATCAGAACTGGTTGCCTTGCAGCCATGTTTTGACTCCGTTTAACTATTTTTTTATTATTATTTTTTTTTATTAGTCTATTAAGGATAAGTGCTACGACAACCATTCATAAACTATTCACGACTTAAACATGAAATTTCAGTCGCCATGACAATCGTAGAGAACCATACAACCGAAAACATGTACAGACAGAACTGAGTAGGCCACGTCAATGCTTGCCAGGGCAGCCATATGAATGAAATGAAGTTGCTAACCAAAATGGTTGGGCATTGCAATAATCGATTAGATAGTACAAGCAGAGAAAATTGGTTCTCACATTGCTTTGGTACGAACGCTATTCCAGATCAGTGAAATCAGACTACTCACCTACCATATAAGAAAATCACAATAATTCAGTAACTAAACTTGTACTTAAATTTATAATTGTTCAATATAATCCCTTTAAAAGTAATAATATGACGTGTGGAGAATGATTTCGTGTGAGCTTCGGTCCATCAACCGAAACCAGCATATTGAAAAATTTTGATATTTATAATTTCCATGGTGTAATTGAACACGACTGGAATATCGTAGGCAATAACTATGCTTTGGTTTAAGGCATTAATAAACAAACCCATACAAGTTGTTATGCTTCTTTAAATACGGACTCTAGTCTTACCAAAAATAGTTATTAAAGACTTAGAAATAAAACTACCTCGCATATAATATACCCTCTATTTCTGACCGTTCTGTTAAATTAATGTAAATATATTAGCGATTCCAGTGATCTTCGCTTAGATAGTTCAAATCTTAAAGATAATTATTCCAATGGATTCGAAATCAAGAACAAACAATAAAACCAACGTAGACTGATAGCGTAAAATTCATGTGCACATCTTTTTCATTTTCATAAGGATTTAAATAATTTCAATTTTAATGTTAGATATTTGGAAATTTAATTTTCATATGGAAATTAGTTTGAACAATTAAAATTTTTTAAAAACGAATTTAAAGCAAATTCAACCACAAATCAGATTTTCTTGCATAAATTGGCCCACTTTCTGAAATAAAGTTAAATTTTCTTTCGTAAAAACCTTCCCCTATTAAATACGAATAATTGAAATTTTTGTCAAATAGGTCTAGCCAGTCTCAATTTAGGAGAAACTGTACACCTTTTTTTCAAAACAAGTTTAATACTATTGATTTTCTTCTCATAATTCATTGAAAAGATAATTGTCGAAAGCTCCGCTCATCTTTCTATAAAGTTCCAGCTTAAGTCAACGTATGATGCCGTCTATCTGGTTATATAATGAGTCAAGTAGGTATATCTGCGGTTGAAGTAGCCAAGTCCAAGGCCATCAGCCATTTGGAGGCGGCGTATAATAAACTGTAGGTCCCTTCATTTGTTAGAATAACATCAAGACGCAAAACTACAAATTGGAGGAGGATTTCGGCCGAAACTCGCTTCAGCGGTTACAAAGTGCCAATTATATATATACATATGGTATATCCGCTGTGTGGTCCCTAGATAATTCAGAAAAAAATTTCTAAAAGATTATATATTAACTTAAAACATAACTATGAATTTTTCAAATTGGGTTCACTCCAAAAAAAAAAACATATAAAATCTCTAAGCATAATATATTGAAAATTACCCATTAATTTAAAACTATAAACTAAAATGTTTACTATACTCAAACTTTCATAATTGATACGTCTACATCTTGAGATATAAAAAAATTCTTCAAATAAACTTAGCTAGGCAAACTATTCTAAATAAACAACAAACAAACTGACAAGCTGTCAAATAACACCTCAATTAAATAACAGCAAAGCCCGCTAGACGCACATAACCCACAAAGCTTTTTTAATGGCAAAAAATATTTGCATAAAATCAAATGCAAAAAAAAATAACAAAATAAATAAATATAATTAATTTTAAGCAAAGCTACATGCACAGGCATAAATTCTAAATTGCAAGGATATATATATATATATATATATTCAATGGAAAAATTCTATATTTAACTCGAGGCGTGTAAATAAAAAACTTGTAAGCAAGAACTTGTTGGTCGAGTTTTAATTTTCCACGTTTTATATTTACATTATGCATATTTGCCGCTGCAAATGCCGTAAAATCGTAAGCAGTGCATGGTATTTTAATTGAGCTTATAATATTTTCTAAAAGTGTTTACTTTTTTAATTCATCAGTCAATGTTTTCTTCAGCTAAATAAATATTATATAAATATATTAAACACTTGTGCAATTAAGCATACTGAAAAGGTGCACTTTTGCTTTATCTATGTGTGCGGATCGCAGGTCCACTTCCCGTTAAAAAAAGTTCTCCCAATGGTGATTTGGGCCCTAAACTATCACTGTTTCAATTTTTACATAAATCAAATTTTTCGAATAGTTCGTCCCAGGTGCACTTCCCGGAAGAAAAAATTTCCCCATATCAATTCGAAAAATTACATATGTATCAAATTCATGTAAATCAAATGATTTAAAAGTAAACCCGATTATTCATGCACTGCAGAAGCTGTAAGGAGGATGAAGAGAAGGAGACGATCACCCATCTCTTATGCGACTGTCCTGCTTTGAGCAGGGCGAGGTTTCGTAATTTTGGGACCCTATTGCTGGATGGTCTATCAAAGAAAGCTGACGTCAAAGTCATGGATCTAATGAATTTCATTAGAGAATAAAAATGGATGGAGAATGAAACGTGATGGTTTAAGTTTTTGTGGTATCACAATGGGTCTAAGTCAGGCCTAAGTGAATCCGACCGACTTGATAGATCGGCAGCCACTGCAACCTAACCTAAATCCGATTATTTCGAATAGATCGTCCATTTTCCGGAAACGCTTTCTTATTGGGAGTATACGCCATATGAAGAACACACCATTCGAGTTTCAGATCTCTACTACAAGCAATGGTTTAAGCCGCGGATTGTACCGTTAGTCATTAAGGACAAAAGCTTTTATACTTGTAAAGTAAGTCTGTGTTACATATTAGGGCCCGAAAATTTCCATACAATGATATTATATATATATATATATATATATATAAACTTGTGTAGTAGTTTTAAAGGTAAATACATCTTATTTTTTACAATTTCTCCCAGAAATTTTTGTAAATTCCCTTTCAACTTGAAATCGTTTGTGGAGGAACACCACACTTTGACAATAATTTTTTATTGTCATGTTATCCTGTTACATGCTTTTCCATTGCCCGTGATGAGTCGCTTCTACTTTGTCGCGCTTCAGAAGCGTTTCACTAAAAGTAGTCCGATTAAAATTTTTTTTGCGCCAGCCTATCTTAAATGATTCCAAACTATTGCATAATATGCCTTTGCTATTTGCTTACAGTCGGCATGCCGGTCTTGCTTCATCATTGCATAACTTGAGCTGCTTTTTGACACAGTAGTGGCTGGTGTAATCTAGTAAACAAATTTTTAACTTTGCAATTTCCTAAAACAGATTTTGAAAATTTATCAACATGAAGAAAAATCTAATTTTTTTTCGACTGCTGTTAATATTTTCTTCAAGACACTTTGTGCAGCTCCAAAAAATAGATTCAGTGAAGAATCGAAAATACTAGGAGTAATTCCTCAAGAATTCAGAATTGGAGAGCACCCTAATGCATGTCTGTATGTAACTAGGTATTTGTTGATGTAACTCTAGATATGGGTGTGTGTATGCTTTTTAATAATGACGTTTGAAAAGTGAGTACTGGCACTTCCACTCACCTTCACACCCACCACGCTCTGCAAAAAGGCACTCACTGCGCTCAGTAAAAACTGAAATTAAGATTTTAATGTTGGAAAATTTTTCATTTCATTTCTGGTATAAGAGATTTACCAGCAACCCACATTTACTCACACATTTCATCTTGCTGTTGAGTTGTCGACTTTAGTTTAATGTTTTCCTTTTGTTGCTGCTGTTATTGTAAGATACTTTTGTTGCTATGAGAATTGTGGTTTCTTGTTATACATTGGTTCAGTTACTCGTTGTTGTTGTGTTGTGTTTGTTGTTGTCAGTACCACTTAACTGGTGCGTCAAGCACATAAACCCATTAACTGACGAAGCGTGAGCCACTTTGAATTTTATTAGGGAGTAATTTCATAGCCAACCTCGAAGAATTTACCGTTTTCATCAAATTTATATGAGAACGAATGAAATTTAATATAAAATGTTTATAAGCTTTGAATAAATTACAAATTTAATTTTACACAAGTAGCACTCGAAAATAAAATACTTTTACACAGAGCAACAGCGTGATTAGCTTGGAATTTTATTTGCAGTGGCTATTAGATGTTGCATGCTAAAAGGGTTAAAAGCAATTTTGAAAGGATTTATTTATTTATTATAATGCTATTTATTATTGCCGCAAAAAGTCTTTAGTCTTTGAGCAGTAAAAAACTTAAATTGCGGAGAAATCATAAAAGTAATGAACTTAAACCAAGCTTTCCTACTAAAATAAAATCAATGTAATAATAAGCAAATTCTTGAAAACATAAAACAATATTTAAAAACAAAATGTAAAAACATTTTAAACAAAAAGCAAAAAAGTTGAGTTTTGTTACTTATTTCCTTTACTGACGTAGACACCGCTTACGCGTTTTATTATCGGTGAGAAATAAAATTATTATCTCATTACTCTATTTTTTGTATTGGTTTATTTATTTACAACAAAGTGTGTGACAAAGGCCCAGCAAAATGTTATAATCACATTAGAAGATCAATTCTACGTAAACGAATAATCAAGAATTAATGGTATTTTCGAATTTATGTAAATAGAAGGATTTTTTTAATTCTCCAAAGCAGTTATTTTCATTAAAATGAAGGTAGAAAAGGTTTTTTTAATGACTGGGTTATACATTTCGCTACATTTTGATATCTGCGAAATCAGTTGGGCATTTATGAAAATAGATCGCTTAACCACCGCACAATTCGTTGAAATTGTTAGAACCTACTCCAAAAATGGTGATTCAAACATGATTACACTTTTTTAATGTCTTTCCAATGAAAGCTTTGTAAAGCCGCCATTTAATTCATGCCGCAAATGCACTCCTAATGCCAACCTTCTACCTAATGAAAAATTTAGTCGCTTCTCAGTATTTGCGTCAGGATTTTCAAAGGCTAAGTAAGGCAAAAGCCTGAATGTCTTTTACATGGTGATCACCAGTTTCTTTGGAAACCAAAAAGCTAGCTATGTCCCACTTACCACTTTGGCTTTTTGCTGAGTCGTAATAAACGCAGCAAACATTTTCATGCAAAATGGGTTTCAAAAAAATTAGATTCATTCCATGCTTGCAGAGAACTTTTGCACTCTGGTTAGAGATGATGCAGAAATAATTTACAAAATGGCAGTAAAACAAAGGAGTAAAAGTAGTATAATAAAAATATAATTTTTTTGTTTTTGGTTTGGTAAAAGTAAATTAAAAATGGTTTTTTGAAAACTACAATTTAGATTTTAATTTTATTATAATTTTCCGCACCCAAAATCTAACAAAAAGCTGACTTTCAAAAAAACTATTTTAGAGTTATGTGTGCCATGGCGGCCACCCTGTTCAATGATCTGATTTAATTCGAACAAACGATTTCTAAAATTGCTTAAGTCGTAATTTAAGGGTTATATATCTTGCGAAGATCGGGTTAATAAATTTGAAGTGATCCTCGAATAATGTCAAAATTGTGAAGTTCATTGAGAAGGTATTCCCTTCCTCGTCCGGATTTAGTAATGCTATGAATTTACAGTAGGTAGTAATAATTGAATAACCCTGTGGGGCTTTTCGAATTTAATTGGTCTAGTAAAAATTAATCCAGTGCAAAAAAACGAAATTAGAATTCTGTGATTTACGTTATTGTTTTTCATCAATATTTATAAAAAAAAGTCAAGAGAAAAGGTTTTGGCAGTTGCAGAAAATTGTTCGCTAATTTACAATAGTAAAATTATTCATTTAAACTGACGTTAACTATATAATTTAAGCGTCTTTGATTTACATTGCCCCTGCCCTGCCCTTCGGTCAGTTGAGCAGGAGGTGAGTAAAGCTGGGTTTGGTGTCGTCAAAATCAGCTTGCATATTATTGTTGTTCTTTTCCATTAATTCAATAAACAACATTGAGTAATAAAAGTAATAGAAATCTATTTTTGTTCACTCTACTTTATATTTTTCTAAAATATTTATTTCTATATACCAAATACATATACGCATACTTTATTTTTAAATGACAACTTTCTTTTATTTTTCCAACAAAGATTCAGTCCCGTGTGTCCGCAACGTCTACCAGACATCGCCAACGAGACAGCCGCATTAGAGCGTATGCCCAAAGGGCGGTTGGAGTATTTGAAGCGTTTATTGCCGTATCTGCAAAATCAGTCGGAAGATTGCCTATATTTGAATATTTATGTGCCCATACAAGGTGAGTTCTAAGCAACATGCAAATACCTTTCGGTATGCCAATATATATACATATATAGTTTGTTGGTATACAAATATGTTTTGTAGATTTATTTTGTATATATAAATAAGTTTGTATATATGTAACTGCAGCTGAGTTTAGAAACCTTAACGCAAGTTGTTTTTGTAGGAATATCTCATGAGACTATTTATCGTGCCAACATTATCCTTTGGCTTGAAATTGACAGCAAGCTGTCCGTTACCAAGTGGCAGCGGTCAAAATGGAAAATGGACTTATGAATGCGTAGGAATTATGGGTTCGAAAATATTTACTTCTTTTACACATTAATGCAAAGGCGTGAAATGAATTTGTGTTTATTTATAATAAAATAAAATTTCTTTAGTGCTTTGTTTATTTTTTGTGCAGACGCAGAAAGGACGCAGGAATGGTGTAGCGGAGAGAATAAACTCAAGATTTTTATGGCCATTATGCCACTTACAAGCCTTGAATATGCTGCCGTAAAGTTAAAAAAAAATATAAAAAAACACCCTTAAAAGGTTCATTTATTGAAATGTTTTCAATCTTTTCGCATTACATATGCCCAACGTCCTTTGGCGCTTGAACCTTCCGATATGCCACTAGTATATTTTTCGTTTTTTTTTTGGCATAGATATAGAAAAATACCAAAAGGTAAATGCTACTCCATTCCTTATAATTTGGTTCTTTTATATTGCGTTGCTTAAAAAAATATACTCCTTCGGCCGGCAAATTTTTAAGCTGCTTTTTTAGTATTTTTTGTACGTTTTTTTTTTTTGTTAGAAAAAAAATAAAAAAATCTCTAGTAGAACAAAATAAATAATGACCGCAATTTGTTTGCTAAAACTTTTATTCGCTCGCCAAGTGTGCCACATTTTTCAACACAAATATTTGCTTTTGCAATAAACGGGCGTTAAATTCACTGTCAGTTCGACAGTTCGAAAGGGTCGTGACTCATGATTATGAAAATTGCCGCATAGTCCTTTTTTTGTGCTCATCGCTCATCTCACCAGTTCGAGAGAGTGCAATAACAGTTGTAGACAAATTACAACTGACTTTTGGCCACCACTTTCTTGTGTAAGTGTGCCAATTTTGCCACAGCTGAACAGTTGACTCATTTAATCACTAACAGCGGCATTCAATATGAAGCAGCTATCAACCTTGTTTGTTGTTGTCTTTAGTAGCAGTAACTTTTTTAAATAACCTCGCTTTATTGTCTGACCCTTCTTATTTTGTCTCAGCACTTTCGGTAGGGGAGTGTGCAAAAAGAAATAAAAGAATTATTCCATTTTTCTAGTTGTTTGAATTTGTAGTTAGTCAAATTGCTCCCCAAACCGATAAGCTCAGACTTGGCTATCCATTTTTGATAAACTTATTTCCATTTTCTTCAGAGATCAAGTAATTTTTTGTTATTTCCGTCACATTGACCCACTTTTTATCATTGACGTTTTTCGTTAGTTATTTTTGGTTTGTTTACTTTTTCCTTTGCTTTTTCCTTCTCCGACATACAGCACATTTACAACACCCTTTCAGCTTTCAAATCTCTATTTGCTCGCTAGTATATATATATACTCGTACATAATAAATTTCCAGCGTTGCCGCCAAAAAATTAATGCCGCTAAACTCTACAAAATTGACCGCAATAAGTGCTAAATTATTGATGGCGTCTCTTGTAGTTGAAACGGTTGCTCATTTTTTATTTCGTTTATAATTCTGCTGAGTGTTTAATCATGAACTGCGAGAATGGGAGCCTGCAAATAAAATTCTTTTATTTCGTAATTGCGTGATTAAATATTTATAAAGGAAAATAAGAAAAATAATACAATTATTATTTACATTCACTTTGCCATAATAGCCTTTGTAAATACATATGTCAATGAATTTATGCTTTACTCGTATTAATTACTTTTTCCTTTTTTCTTAATCTATAATTACATATGAACTTTATATATAGTAAATTTTCGTTTTTTATTTCTTTTAATTTTTTTAATATTTTATTTTTCATAACAATAAAAATAATTTTCTTGTTATATCTCTCCAAGAGTGCGCTAAAAGTCAGCATAACTTATATACATATAGGGTAGGCCATTTAAAGTGGACGCATCGTTTCGTTTGTTGCCCTTGAATGGACTATATATAGTTCTTTTCTTATCAGCATATACCTGGAATTTCAATTAATTTGACAAAAAAGTCTGATGATTTTTGAGGAAATGTCCTAATCACCGTTGTCCGAAATGACTTGCCCGGAAAGCAATGGACGTAAAAAACCAATTATAATAATTACTTGTCGAGTGGCATGAAAGCGGGAGTCATTCAAACAAACAAGATCCCTCTTCTTATATTGGATTGATAAATATTGCCATTGCGAAACACTGCCTCGTAAGGCTGCGATCTTTTGATCCATGTACTAACTAAATAATATATCTCTTCGAATGACTTCACAGCGTGCTAAAATTTTATTTTTGCGTTAGAACGAATTTCAGGTAATCAGAAATATACAAGGTTGCGACACCATAATCAGGTGTTTTCAAAAATAATCCTATTTTTGCGACATCGTTACAGAAAGTGCGCTATTGAGAAATCAACAATATGGTTTGGCAAATCGCATTGAAATATTATATAATTGGATAAGAAACAATAGGATAAAAGAGAAAGGTAAAAAAGTGATGTAAAGTTTGCGTAATTACCGGATAATTTGTACTGAGTATGGAAAAAGTTTCCAATTATCTTATCCCTATCATCCTTATTCTTTCCTATCAAAATTTAAGGAATGGATATCTCGTCAACCAACTGTTGCAAGACTTTTAAGCCAATAACAGATCTAAAACGAACTGAATTTGTCGAGGTAAAGATAAATTTAGGAAATCACTATTATATTCGTACTATTCGAAGTAGAAATTATCAATTATCAATTAATGCAGTCTTACTAGAGATCAAAGCGATGAACTTTCAGTTCATGGCACGCATTTCTAGCTACATATAGTCGGTTGAAGTCAAAAGGCTTCTCTTATTATTTATTATAACTTTGTTGGCAACTTTTCCCAAAGAGAATCAAAAATTTTAATACAAATGTATTAATATTTTATATTAGCACCTCTTATATTCAAGTATTATAAAGTAAAATACATTTATTTACATATTCGACAGAAATCAGAAAACTTGGAAAAACTAATAATTTATGCAGCTGCCAACAAGATTAGCAATGAAATTTTCGTTAAGCAAATGACTTTTCCCTTTTCCGTGTAAATAATATATATACATTTTAATAAATAGTATGTACAAGCACAATTGTATGTAAATGTATATGCCAAGATAACGGGTTTTCCAATAAGAGGTGTTATTTTGATATTCAAAGAAACTTTTCTCTTAAAAGTTCGAGTGGCACTTAGCGCCGATTTGCTGAAACTATTAGTTATCCAGATCAATATCATCCAACTTCGGCCATAAAAAATGTTTAATCATCTCTCGATAGATTAATTTTCCACACTTTTCATTCATTTTTGAAAAGTGAGGTCCAATTACCCGGCCGGACAATAAGCTGTGCCAATCAGTTATACGTTGAGGATGGAGAAGATTTTCAACAATAAATCTTTTTTTTTTTAGCTCCACATGTGACAGTTTTGCTTAATGATATGGCCATCTAGGTAGAAATGGGCCAGATGATTTTTTGATGAAATTTTTATTTATATTCACTATAATAATTTCATTGCATAGTTTAAGCGCGTATCGTTCCATTTTTAATATTGGCATTTTATTTACAACTTAATATGTGACACCTACCATAATAACAGGCTATTCAATATAATAGCTCTTATTGGAGAACCCTTTATTTATTATATTTTATGCAGGAATTTTTAGTGACATCGATAAGAGCTTATTTCTAAGTACACAATTCATAATATTAATATATAATACATTAGAAGACTTCCTGTATTTCACTTCTGCTAGCTGAATTCGTATTCAAAAAAATGGTTTTCTAATTTAAAATTCCGTCGCAAGAACTCTGTTGCCCTTTATGCTTTTAAATTATAAATTTTCCATAAAGCTTCCACAAAACAGTGAAAAGATTTTTATTTTATAATATTATGTGTTTTTTTTTTTTTTGTTACATTCCATTGTATTGTCTTGTCCGCTTACCTTTGCCCTCGAAATTCCCGAATTAATTCCATATATCCGCCGTTTTAATTTATTTTCTCAAATCTTATCTAGTAACT
The DNA here is from genome assembly GCA_037013455.1 of Ceratitis rosa. Taxonomy (NCBI): domain Eukaryota; kingdom Metazoa; phylum Arthropoda; class Insecta; order Diptera; family Tephritidae; genus Ceratitis; species Ceratitis rosa. Next base: position 7,370,638 of record JAWMAG010000039.1, read on the forward strand.
ATAAATTAGATTTTAAATGAAATTTGACCACAATTTGTGGTGACAGTCCGAACGAAGGAGCAAAATTTCTTAGTTGTCTCCTTTGCATATTTTATGCTAATTGCTATAGAAAAATAGCGAATAAGCAAAACAGTATATACATACATATACATATAAAAATATAAATAATGAAAAACGAGGGTTGAAAAAGAATGCTGAAGTTGAGAGTGGGATAAGAGGGTGGGGTGGCTTAAATAAATTAAATGAATTGAGGGAAAGTGACACCAAGTCACCTTTATTAGAAAAATATAAATTCCACAAGGTACGCATACACTCACACCAGTACAAAATCATTACAAACAAACTAGATAAATATTCGTCCGTGTAAAAGGAATAGCTGAGGGCGAAGTGTCGGTGCGTAATGAAATGTAAAGCTATCGAGGGACTCGACGTGCACTGGAAACGGACAAGAATAGAAAATGAGTCAGTGAAATGTAAGAACTAATTTAAATGGAACTGTGTTGAATGGTACTCGTATATAAATAATAAATATTAAATTAACAAATTTCGTTGTCTTACAACGTATATTTCTCACTGTAAAGTATATTTCTGTTCATTTTGTAGAATGTACCTACATATATTTGATTTCAAGCAAGTCATTATTTTACTAAATAAAATATTTTACTTTATTTATCTAAGGATAAGAAGATTATGTATAACGCTTAAACTGTCATAAAGTACCAACAGTTTTTATGGGTAAAAAATAGAGCGGCGATTTAAATTGTATATAATTTTACTTTTGCATAAATTTAGTAGCTGAAAATGTTTGTAAAAGAAGAGACTAGTTATGCAGATAAAGTTTTAAATGGACCAATCAAGGATGTATCAAGTTTCTGTTGGAAATTGGAATTAATGACCGATATTCCATAAAAAAAATTTAATAAAAATACTCAAATCTGAAAAATCATTCTATTTTGTGATTTTTTTGCCGATCTCTTCCAAATTGTTGGTCTTTCCCAAAAATGGGGGACCCGCAGTTTTTCTTAGTCGCGTCCGAGCGACTGATGGCTAATCACTCGAATACCTTCTACAATAATAACTCTTAATTGCAAACACAACTTATTAATGGGAACTTTTTCAGACAACTACAGAATCTTTTCATTATACTGGTCGCCATGTGCGCATGTAATTCAGCATACAAATAAATATGCCCACGTAAATTTGAATGACTTTTCAGAAAAGTACAAAAATATTCGCTAAAAGTTTGCCATGCAAAGAGGCCAAAGACGATACCAAAAAGAGCAAACAGACAATAAAGAGCAAACTTTTGCAAAACTTTGACTTTAGTCAGCTTGGCAGATAGAAAAGAAAGAAATAAAAGCAAAATGGAATGATAATGAAAGCAATTGTGTTGCTAATGAGTATAGAGAAAATTTAAAGGAGGCGAGAAAAATTGTGGCAAGTGCAATAAGTGGAAGAGAGCTTTTGTTAATGTGCAATGTTCAATACAAAGAAATGTGGATGCATATATGTAGTATGTGAAGATGGGCTTATATACCATACATACAAATGTACAATAGATGCACATGTAAAGTGTGTATCTTTATGAACAAGCAAAGAAAGTAGAGCAGAAAAATATTGGCATTGCAACATTCCATGTATATGGTATATCTGTGCTTACACTTACTCATATATGTATATATGTATGTATGGATATGTATACAGTACTTGTTCGAAAGTAAAGCTTGCGATTTTGTTACACTTCAATAACTTTGAAAAGACGCACTGATAGCGTACATTAAAGTTCATATGTGAATATTTGCTCATAACTTCACATTCTTACATACTCGTACAAACACATGTTAAACAAAATTTCTAGGCAGAGTTAGGAAAGCAAAAAAAAAAAAAATTTAACGGAGAAACATGACATAGAATATAAACAAAAATTGCAAAGTGATAAGGTTTATCGGCGTGGGAAATCAGTATAAGTTTGTTTTTGTTATACATTTGCCACCGCTGCGTATTGCTATTACTAATGTCCTTCATGTGCATGTATGTGCATATGTGTATGTATCTTAGTGTAGTATAGCCATTACTAAGCACATGTAGTTACCAACACTTGTGTATTTTGTGCATTGGTTATGTAAGTATACATTTACTTAAGGTGGCTCAACATGGAACATGGAAGGAAAGTAAGTTATAAGCAAAGTTTTGCGCACCTTATGTACCATGCTCGTATGTACACATATGTATGTAAGAATATAACCATTAACCCAATTAACCCAAAAATTGAGAGTGTTATTACATTAAATTCAAGGTGGATTTTTTTCCATACTAGTGTCGTTTTAAAGTTAGGCTCGACAAAATATTTATATCTTAAACTTAAAAAAAGTAAAAACACCTTCAATCTTGCCAACAGGTGCTACTTCGGACTGAGTAGGCAATTGAAAAGTAAAGTTCTCTCTCAGCGAAAAAAGATCACACTCTACAAGTATCTCATCACTTCTCTCCTGCTGTGTGGTATAAACGATGTCGGCATCTGATGGATCGGTCCTGATAGTCTTTGAGAGAAAAGTTTAGCGAACGATTTATGACCATTAGCGCATTGCAGAGGAAGGAACGATGAGCTGTACGAGTTACGCGCTGACATTGACTTTATTCAGCGGATGAAGAAACAGTGGCGACGCTAACTATGTCGTGTCGTCCGAATTTATGAAAACACTCTGATTTGCAGGTGTTGGTGGAAGCAGAAGAAAAAGAAAGGCATCCATGCCGTTAGAAGGATCAGGTGAAGTGGGACCTAGTTTCTCTTGATATTTTAACTGGCGCCAAACAGTGAAAAAAGGGATGATCCGCAATAAGCGGCAACTACGCCAATAAAGTAGAAAAAAAAAACATCGAAAATTCTTTTAATTTTTTAAATGTATTTCTTCTCAAGAATAATTATGGTAAACAATTTTGGTTTATATTTACTTTCAAATAAGTAAATATTTCTCTCAAATTTCTAACTGAGGATGTGAATATTCTCCAACGTCAATGTACTCCTCAGAGAATCACAATTATATACATATATATGTATGTGTATATTCATGTCGATTTCGTGGCGAAATCAATATGCTCATTGGGTAAATTGAAGCAACAATTTGCTTATGCACGAAAAACTTTCCGTTTGAGCTTATGTACACATATGTATATGTACATATATGTTTCATGTTTCTCTGTTAGGAAATATTATGCCTTTAGTTCATTTGGGATTTTGAAAATGTAAAATTTTTTGCACATTAATTGGAAAATGCCATTTGTAGGTAAACATTTTTCTCTCTACAAATATTTGCCAACATAAAATTTTTAAACTCAATATTCCTTATTATTATTTTCACAAGCCCATTTGAATTTTGCTTTGCTCAGTAAACGAGTTAGCTTTTAAATCAAAAATATTAATAATTCAATCCCAATGTAAAAATATTTTTTCTTTTACTTTTATAATAAGACAATCCACCTAACCAGCTCATTTGAATAATAAGCATATTTTTCAAATATAATCATGACACCGGATATAAGGAAGATTTTTAGGTAAAATAATGTGTTCACAGTTTTAAATGATTTGTTATTATTTTTAACGCAAAGCTAAATGTCAAATAAATCAGTAAATCATTGAAGAATGAAAAAAGGCCAATAAAACAAAAGTTAAGTCCCATTGTGAAAAAAAACTGAAATAAATTCTACAAACCTAAATACTCAAATTCCTTTTTCAAACACATTCTTCTCTTTACCACAAATAAAGAGCGAAAAAGAAATCTCACAGATATTTTTGTCACTTCAGCAAGGAACAGCCGCAACCTTTTTGTCCACTAACATTCAAACTCAGATCGTTAAATCGAACGTTAATCTAATTTAGTTCATTTTCTTTATTTTGCTTGCTTCTCGCCACCATCTTCCCTGTTATTTTATTTTTATTTTTATTTTTTTTTTGTCCTTTTTTTGCAAACATAACCATAAATCATTATTTATGTATCTTCAATGTCAAAATAAATTATCCGAAACAACTAAGATTGTACAGCCGATGGGCCCATATCAATCCGGTGGGAATCCGAACAAAAGAAGGAAACAAACAAAAAAAAAACAAAGAAGAAATAGGACGAAGGAGAGTTCATGGGGGAAAACAAGTAAATAAATTCATGCAATTTTGAATAAGTGCCATCTTTTTTTTTGCGTGTACACAAAATCTATAGTTATAAGTGGCAATGAAAGGAAATCAAATATTCTTTAGCACATAACAAGAGTAAACCCTAAAAGAGATAACGCTTAATGTCTGTATTAATGCAATGAGCATAAAAACCAAAATAATGTGTTTTTTTTTTTTGTTTTGGAAAAGTAAGTAAATAAAACAACAATGGTGTAAGCGCAATAAAGCTTACTAAGCGCTCTGCCGTTGAACAAAAGGACGAAACAACAACAAGATATAAATATCTTTGATGTTGGTTGGTCACTTGACAGAAAACACAAAAATTAAGTTTAAAATGTCCAAATAACAACAACAAGCAGAATTTATTGTAGACTAATACCACAGCAAAATCTTTGGGATTTATGGTATAAACATGCATTAACAAAGTCTTGAAATTTATTTGCAAATAAAATGAAGTAGTTAAATTTTTTTCCGATAGAAAAATCTGTAAAGAAAGTAAATTATCTTGAGACTTTGTCAGCTTTGGTTTTTCGGATATTTGTATGGTTCAGTTTCACTACAAAGATTCACAATGGAAGACAAAAATACGTTATCACCGTTATACCGCCACACTAATCATTGTACAGTCCTTCATTCAAGTAGGGAAACTGTCATATGGATCACCTGATCGAAATACTCAAAATATGGTATGCGTCTTAATGTGTTTCCGCCTCCGAACGGCTGATGAGTTTTTATGAGGACCTTTTGGTTTTCATATACGCAATGCTAACCACTCGGCTACCGTGGGCGCCAGTATGGATACTTACTTTAAGTATATAGCATGCACATAGATTATCGTCTAGCATAAATTTCTCAACAAAGTTACGACTGCCGATTATGCATACACGTATATATAATATAACTGTCATTTTATAGAGAAATAAATCACGCTGGGCAACATCAGACGTTACTAATCCCACTGCCGAGAAGACGGCGTCTATTTGCATTTGTACGACTAGAACGCTGTTACATAAAAACAAAGTATTTTATTTTAAATTATTATCATCGTCCTTTTTTATGTTAAAAACTTAGTAAATATTCAAAGAAGAAGAATTTGTTAGAGATATTCTTCTTCTTTGAATATTTGTACAAAATAAAAGTTATATTTCGTCTAACCAGCTCCATGTTCACTTATATACTCGTATACTCGAATATGTACTTAAGTAGTATGCAATTCAAATCATTATTTCTCCTAATATTTTTTAAATGTAATGAATCTATATGAAAAATGCCTTCATATTACTTCAATTAAATTTAAATTAATTTTGAAAATTAAACAGTAATAAACCACGTGCCACAAGTAAAACGTAACTTGAAAATGTTGCTTAAAAAGAGTGTGACAATTATTACAAAGAAACACTACATACAACTATTTGATTGATTAATAATTAAGATAATACAACATGAAAAGGACATAAAACAAAGCAAAATATAGGAATAACAATTATAAGCCTCTTAGAATTTTTACTTTTAATTTTAAACATTCGATGAATTTTTTTACCGCAAACAAAAAAAAATTGGTTGATTTAGGTGAAGCAGCTGTCAAATTCGTATGTAATTAATCAATGCCTGAGTACATACCTAAATTAAGGGCATATTGATATGGTTATTTATAATAAATGCCAGGTGAAAAACTAATCAACTTAATTACATTAAGAATTAAATTCAGGACTTCAGCTGATCTTAGGAAACACTGAAAATTAATGACATAAGCATCGAATACATAATGAAACAAAATTCCAATGAAATTCATTAGCAACGCGATACAGAGCCTTTACATTATACTTGGATTCGACAGAAAAATTTGTTTTCTTTTTATTTTACTATTTATTAATCTCTAAAACTGTTCTCATTTAAATTTCCAATTTAATTAAATATGTTAAATCTTATTCTAATATTTTCGATTTACTTTGATTTTATTTTAATTTGTATTATTTTATTTTATTTTATTTTATTTTATTTTATTTTATTTTATTTTATTTTATTTTAATTGATTTCTTTTCATCACCATAAGGGTATACATCAAGTATCGGTTGCTTTGCAACAAAATACTTAAAACTATTGTTTTTACAAGTTGAATTATTTATCAGTAGTTAAAATTAAAAATATTTACAATTTAAAATGGATACAAAACATGTTGATTACATTTCTATAAAAAATAGTTAATAATAATTAGTCTATGTTCAAAAATTTTCTAACTATAGTCGTTGTTGATAATATGACAGCCTTTTGTATCACGTGCCGCTTTTCCATCATTTTAAGTTTGTCAAGACTTTTGTTTAGAGTTTTTGGTATAACACCGGTAGATGATACAATGATTGGAATTATCTCCACATTTTGCAGTCTCCACATATCCTTAATTTCGTGTGCTAAGGTGTGATACTTTCTACACTTCTCTGTATAGCACTCTTGTAGGTTGTGTGTGTTTGGTACACCTATGTCTATTAGCAGCGCCCGTTTTTCTGGCTTTTCGATTACAGTTATGTCAGGTCTATTGTGTGGAGTGGGATGATCTGTCAGAATTGATCTATCCCAGTAAATCTTCGTTAAACTGCTCTCTAATATTGCTTGTGGGTTATATTTGTAATACGGACATTCCTCCGTAATTAAACCGTATCTTAGTGCTAAGCATTGGTGCACAATTTTAGCGACGTGGTTATGTCTTGTCAGGTATTCGGTAGCTGCTAGTGGGGCACATGCACCGGTAATATGGTGAATTGTTTCCGGTTGTTTTTGACATCGTCGGCATAAATCGTTTTCAATGGCGGCGCGGATAATATACTTCTTATAATTTTTAGTTGCAATGACTTGGTCCTGTATAGCGCACATAAAACCTTCGGTTTCGGAGAAAATTCCTGGTCTGCATAGCCAATCGTTGGATGCTTTTGTGTCTATTTCCGGTTGATCGACTGCGTAGGGGTACTTTCCGTGGATCGATTTCGTTTTCCATTGCAGTAGTAATGCGTGGAAATGCTGCGCGTCTGTTAGCATATCGATTGTTAAAGTGTCATTTAAATTTAATGGCGTGTACTTTTGGTCTGATTGACATACGGCTTTGTGGAGTTGATTTTGTTGCTCGTGGAAGTACTGCCGAAGGTTGTATACACATTTTCGGTGTAGATGCGTGATGTCTACCATGCCTCGCCCTCCTTGTTTTCGCGGTAGGTAGATGCGTTCTACGGCTGACTTCGGATGGTGTATCCCGAATTTTGTAAGTAGCGTCCTTGTAGTCCTTTTTATGCTTTCCAAATCTGTATCAGACCATTTTATTGTTCCAAATGTATACGTTAGAACAGGGATAGCATACGTGTTAATGGCTTTGAAGAGGTTGAAACCATTAAGATGCGACTTTATTAAGTTTTTCACTCGCTCGATGTATTCATCCGTTGTTGCGCGGGCGATTTCAGAGTGATGCATTCTTTTCGCTTGAGTCAAGCCGAGGTATTTATATGTATCATTTTCTGACATGGCACAAATCCTCTCATTGTTCGACAACTCGAAGTCTCGCATAACAATTTTTCCACTTACTACACTAAGTCGACGACATTTTTGTGTACCAAATGACATACTGATGTCATTAGAAAAGTCTTCGGTTAATTCTAATAGTGTTTTTAGTTGACGTTCATTTGAAGCGTATAGCTTAATGTCATCTATATATAATAGGTGGGAAAGCTTATGTTGAGATGAACGTGATCCTTTTATATTAAAGCCGTAGTTTGTTTCATTTAATATGGATGAAAGTGGGTTTAATGCAAGACAAAACCATAGTGGGCTCAGGGCATCTCCTTGGAAAATACCTCGTTTAATAGGTATAGGAGCTGTTTTTGTAAGTCCATTTCTGTGCGTTAAATTGAGAGTTACCTCCCACGAGCTCATTGTTTTGCGTAATAATTGTCTTATATTTGGAGATATTTTATAAATTTCCAGTACTTTAAGGAGCCATGAATGGGGAATGCTGTCAAACGCTTTAGTGTAATCAATATAAGCGGTATAGATATTTCGTTGGTTGTGGAATGCTTGTTCCATAACTACCGAATCTATTATAAGCTGTTCCTTGCATCCTTTGCTGTTTTTTATGCACCCCTTTTGTTCGATAGCTATAATGTTGTGACGCTTGATATATTCATATATTTTGGTTGCTATGCAAGACGTTAATACTTTATAGAGAGTACATAAGCATGTAATAGGACGATACTTTGAGGGATCACTAGTATTTTTTAAATCTTTTGGCAAGAGGTAAGTTTGGCCCTTCATCATAAAAGCGGGTACTTGAGCTTCATTTCGGAGGAAGGCTGAAAAATAACGAGCTATTAGGGAATGAACGCTTTATTTTTATTATTTTATTTTATTTTATTTTATTTTATTTTATTTTATTTTATTTTATTTTATTTTATTTTATTTTATTTTATTTTATTTTATTTTATTTTATTTTATTTTATTTTATTTTATTTTATTTTATTTTATTTTATTTTATTTTATTTTATTTTATTTTATTTTATTTTATTTTATTTTATTTTATTTTATTTTATTTTATTTTATTTTATTTTATTTTATTTTATTTTATTTTATTTTATTTTATTTTATTTTATTTTATTTTATTTTATTTTATTTTATTTTATTTTATTTTATTTTATTTTATTTTATTTTATTTTATTTTATTTTATTTTATTTTATTTTATTTTATTTTAATTTATTTTAATTTATTTTATTTTATTTTATTTTATTTTATTTTATTTTATTTTATTTTATTTTATTTTATTTTATTTTATTTTATTTTATTTTATTTTAATTTATTTTAATTTATTTTATTTTATTTTATTTTATTTTATTTTATTTTATTTTATTTTATTTTATTTTATTTTATTTTATTTTATTTTATTTTATTTTATTTTATTTTATTTTATTTTATTTTATTTTATTTTATTTTATTTTATTTTATTTTATTTTATTTTATTTTATTTTATTTTATTTTATTTTATTTTATTTTATTTTATTTTATTTTATTTTATTTTATTTTATTTTATATTAATTTATTTTATTTTATTTTCATACCTCTGTATGAAGTAAAGTGCACACAGCTAAAAAATATAGAATTTTGTTACGTAAATATAATTTGTAGTCTGCTGCAAATGAAGTTATTAAATAATTTTCAGTTACAAAAAATATATATGAGTTTAATAAAAGTTTGCATGTTATTATTGAGTTAAACTAATTAAAAATATTTGCTTTTGAAAGCATGAGAATTGAATAAACAAAATTAAGAGCAAAAATATGTATGTAGAACAGGACATTTGTAGAAAAGTGATACAACGTGTAAGAAAAGTAAATAATATAAATAAATGTATAGAATTATATAGTTTTGTATATATGTATGTATGTACACCATTTTTGTACATTACATTAACATGTCATTGCCATGCAATTGAAAATAGTGCAGTGAGACTCTCGCATGACAAGTTTGAAAATTATTTCAGCTTACATGCGCACACACAGACACATTTTACAATAATTCAGCAAGGCAAACTACAATATTATATTTTACATCATAGCGTTGAAAGGTTTTCTGCGAGATGTACTTTGTGACAAATTTCTGTTTGAAAAGTTTTATTTTTTAGTTGAAAGTTGACAACTGCATTTTACGAATATTAACAATAACAACTTGTGGAAAGCTATAAAATGTTCAAATAAGAAATGTTAAAGTTGCTGAATTATAAAAAAAGGAGTCGAATGTAAAAGAGAAAAATGTATGGGAAGAAAATATTTGGTGAAAACATTTAAATAAGTAATTTAACTACATAGAAACTACCATAAAATGTCAAACGAGCGCTTTTCACAAGGAAGTTTGATTCCTTGTTATGCATCAGAAGCAGTGAAAATAAATATTCATGGCAAGGTGTGTGTGCCTATTTTCTAGAACATTTTACTTTATCTTGGAGTTCATCTATAATAATGTAAATAAAATTACTTTTGTAAGTAAGAATATACAATATAATATATAAAACCCGATTATCAGAAACAATTTTAACCGAACCTTCCATTAGCCCGGAGGTTATCAGCCGCACCGCGAAAAGTCCTGGTTTTGTGTCCTGAACCGACTAACCTAAAAAATTATAGAAAATATTTTAAGAAAAAACAATATTTTTAATTTTTTCCCCTCCGAGTGTGCATCTGACACGAAATAAAATATCCTCATAAAGTTCCATTTCACATATATATATGATATGATAAAATGTTATTAACGTAAAATTCAACATAATCGAATAGACTTTATTAGTAGATTAGTTTTTTTGAGAAAAAACTACAGTTTCAGACACCGTTGACAGAAACGTGCCTGTTGTTAATAGATGCTGAAATTGGCACAGCATAAAATTCAAGTGGCTCTGTATGTATACGACTTTAGTTTATTTTGTATTACGATGACAGCATGTCTTGTAGAAAAGGGTATCGATACATATGTACGTCATCGGGTAAAATAATATGAAAGTGGGCTAGACGAAAGCAATTAAGTGCGTTAAAAGAGTCCCTTGTCAAATGCATGGTTAATTATGTCATATGCTTTTAGCACCATTGTTTTAAAACAAATTTCATATAAATCAAAAACAACATAATTTCAAGCACTTACAAACTCCTTTTTTATTTTCACATATGTTTTAATCTATTTTTATCTATTATTATTTGTTTTGTTTTATATTATAATAATTTTTTGGTTTTTGTTGTATTTAAGTTTATTTAGCTTAAATTAAATTTTATAATTTTTTATTTTAATTATTAAGTTTTTAATTTATTTTAGTTTCTTAATTTATTTAATTTAATTTTATTTTTATTTATTTAATTTAATTTTAATTTTTTTTACTTAGTTTTTCAATTATATATTTTATTTATTTCGTTTCATTTTACTTAATTTTTCAATTATTACTTTTTATTCATTTGGTTTTATTTTATATTTTCCTTATCTTATTTATGGTGTTTATGTTATTAAATATAATTATGTATTGTTATTCACACCAAGTGTCTCGAATGCAATGTTCTCGATTGTAATTCACATTTGCTTTTCCTGATGTATGATTGCTCTTTTTAAAGTTGAATATGAAGCCTCCTCCCAGGTATGCAACCAAAGAAACATCAGCTTGGTTTCGTTGCCACTTCCCTTTGGAAGGTTGAAATGTCTGCCTCGTAATCTGGCATTTGTCACACCACTTTGGATGTGCATACAGCCATATCTGCGCTCATGCCTTAAAGGTGCATATCAATAACATTACATTCAGCAGCGGCTGTGCTAACGTTAGTATGTACTACGGGCATTGTCACAGACATAGTAATATGACTCTATTTTTTGCTATTTGCGCATATTCGTTTAAATTTTCAACCAGAGAATTTCGTACTTGCAATTCACTTGCTGTGAATATCTGCTAACAACAGTCTTGCTTTTATCCGTTTCCATGTTTATATATGTATATGTAAGCGTGCCACTTGCCTACAGCTTTACCACACTGTCCCACACTGTGCCTTAGGCAATGCGTCTTGTTAAACATTTTACACATATGCCGGGATACCTCGAAGCACTCCTGTTGCTCAATGGTTGACTTTTTCAGTTTTCCCTAAACACGTAGGATGCCTGAGCCTGACTCTTACTGATATCAGAGGCTAATACTTAATTCGTTTTAAAGCTGGTGCTTTTTATAAATTACGTCAATAAATTTCAAATTGTCTTTAAAATTTAGTTATAACCGACTTCAATACGTGAAAGAATTAAAAGTTTAGGAAATATAAAATTTTAGTTAAGCAATTTTTTTTTAACAAGACTTAGAATTTTGCAAAGGTGCTTTGAAGAAGATTTCCTAAAATTGTTTGTCATTTGTGAAATGTAGCAAATTTAGTAGGTCCAACAATATTTGGAGCCTGTCCATAATTAAAACGTATGCAACAGCAAGGAGACTAGCTTCATTTCCTTCGTAGACGTAGAAGTGTCCGCAAAATGTCATTGTGGCGTAGGGTCGAAAGATCTCAGCGCTCTCTTAGAGGACTTTGTTACTTAGCTGCTCTTACAATAATTGTTAATATGGAAGGATGCCAAATATATACATATATAAGTCAAAGCAGACTTTACTTTTCACCACTTCACGATGAACTTGTTCTTAACAGCAATAAACTGGAACGGTGGCAGGGTTATTGCCTATGCTGATGATGTCGTCATAGCAAGTTCTTACAAAATTTATGCCACTCGATTCGAAGAATGCTTAGAAAAGTATCGAACTGAGTCCTAAGCTATGTAAATATTGCATATATTGCAGTTCAATTTATGAAAAAATGCAAAATCCCAAGTATGAACTAGAAGGTTTTTTTTTGGCATAACTCCAGGTACGGGGTTCTGAGGAAGGGGAGGTGACATATTGAACATATATCAAAGACTCGCACCAATAAATGATTTGATTCTAATTTATTTAATCATTCAACCCTGAGACTCTCTTTCAGGACACAACATCATTTCAGTGTTTTTTTCAGGCGGAGATCTCTATCTTAAAGGAATCAGAGAGGCACGTAGCAATAAACCCTCGGCAATTTTTTCAGGAAGCTTACTCTCTAATCCGTCTCTGATCATAAAAACATTCTACTTAGCGAGGAACGACATCATCAAGGCGCTCCTTATAGGATATGCTGTGATGATGAAGAGGGAAAGCAATAACTCATTTTATATACGGTTGCACAGAGCAGAGCGTGTCAGAGAAATCATTGGTAGACTATCCAATTTAGTCTAAATATGATAAAATAGTTTACATTCAAACGAAATGAATTTCGCTAGTTCGGAGTGCGTAAATTAAGCCGCATATGTCAAGGTGTGCAAGTAGCGATTTTTTTCTGTATTTATATGTACATATATTAAGTATTTAAATATTTGTATGTATATTTTATGGAAGAAATCTGTAATAAGGATATAAGTATTTACATACATACATACATATGTACATATGTACCATATATGTATATAACTTATGCAATGGTGGATTATGGAAACCTTCGTAAAATAAATATAGATGACTGTTGTATATTTACGTATATATTCATGTATATATATATGGTATATCCTTGGTAAAGTTTCACTTTACCGTTATGTGAATCTCTATTGTAAATACAATTGAACCCTCAAGTGTTGCCTTTTCCACTCAACACACTGATGTAAATTCCTGCCAGATGAGCAAGCAGACTTTCGCTGCTAAAAACTCCTCTCTTGGTGAAAGTCATAGCACGCAACAAAAAAAAAATAACAGATGTTAGTATGTATGTACACGGTATACATACCTACTATGTAAATGCTATATACCATCACTTCACCTGACTGATCTCATTTTAAATCGCTACAATATTGATGACTTCGCGTTTGCGAGTTTTTGTATAGACTTTTTATATCTATACGCGGGGATTGCTCAGTATCCTCACATAGGTATGTACATACAAACATAAATACATATCTCGCAATTCAATGGGTTGATATTTATATATATATTTAGTAGAACGTACGTTGAAAACTATATACATACATTGGTTCGTTTGTGTATCACTCCGTGAATATAAACCTATATACACCTACAAAAAATATACGCATACACGCACACATACCTATGTATGTATAATATTAAAATCGCAATAGGTACATATAGTACAATTCTGTCTGCTTCTGGTTACTTTCACATGCATTTTTATTATATCTTGTTGTCGCCATTCTCGTTACTCAAACCGTAATCGCATTCGCTTGGAAATATGCAATTTGTCGTTAGGATTTGTGGCTTTTGCAATTTCGTTACATTATATTATCGTTTAACAAGGTTACGCGGTGTTCAAGCGTGAAACTGCTTAGGTAAATTGCACTAAAAAAAAACACACACACACACAGACAAAAATCAATAGGGATGTTGGTACTGAAAGACACGGTCATACATACACGTACAAACAAGTAAGTAAATGTCTTGGGTTGCCAAGAGTGGCTTAATATAAATTGAATTTACCGGCGTCGAATTGAACGTATGATGAAGCGCTTTTTAATGATTGCTTAAGGTGCTGCTGTTTGAACAATTTATAAATATGTACATGCATAGGTTGTTTGTTGAGTCTTCTGCATTAAGCAGGCTTGAAATTCATTATTTTCAGAGAACATGCGTCAGTTTTTTTTTTACTGCAAGCACGTAGATATACATACATAAGGTACGAACAATTTTGATACTCATCACCAATCAAAGCAATTTTCTGCGTACTGATTAAATTTTAATTTTAATTTAAATTTTCATATTGCTCAAGTTCAATAACACGTTATTACGTATAGGAAATTATTCAGAAGCATCTCTATGTACATTCTACAAAATTATAACGTACAAAATACAACCACCGTTTTTATTAAAACCATAAATCTTCTTAAAAATATTTAAAAGAGAAAGACCTTCACTCAGTTGGAAGGATCCGGTGGAGAGCGACCTAGTTGTACTTGGTATTTCCAGCTGGCTCCAAACAGCGAATGAAAAGGATGAATGGCACGCTGTAATTGATTCGGCTATAAAGAAAAAGAAAAAAATATTTTAAAGAACAACAACTTACAGTCTAAGAGCTGCATATGGCTGGGAAGCTGTCACTCATCAATATTTAAATTTCATCATTTGTAAGTCAGATAAGCCCAAGGGAAAAGTTTTGATGAATTTTAATTGTTTATAAGTTTTTAAAATAACAATTAATATTTTTGGTTGTAGTACCGAACATAAAGAGACATTTCAGGAGTAAAATACCATTTAGTTCATGTTGATAAGTTCAATGGTCTCTAAATAAGAGCGTCATCCAGTTGAAAAATCGTAGTTTCGAGAAAAAGACGATTAAAGTGCTCGATCGGCCGATTTTACCGCTTGGCGCGTTCCGCTCTTCCTTCTTCTATACTTACTCTTGGTATTTCTAAGCGTTTTTTCTAGCAATTTTCTGGCAAAAAAACTTCAATTTTTTTTTAATTTTTTGGATGTACCTGGCCTTAAGTTATGAAAAATTATGCGAAATTTGTGTTAGTCATTACTCTTATATAAATATCCTATACATTCTTCAGGCCAAAATGAAACTATTTTCAACTCATGAAAAGGCTTAGTGCAAGAATATCGGAGATATAATGAGAACATCGGTGATCCAGCAAACCTATATTCTCCATTTTATATTTTGTTCAATCAAGTTCAATTCTAACCATTGAATTACCACCATAGTAATACCTTTATATACTCGTATTGGCGCTTTGCAACCGCTGAAGCGATTTTCGGCCAAGTTCCTCCTCCAACGTTAATCATTTATCGTTTAAGAGCTTATTCCGTTTCCATTTTTAAATCATGCAATTGAATGCAGGGAAGATTTTATATGCGCAAAACATATTGGATTTTCTATACCATCAAAGATTTTCAAGGAAATGAAATGAATTAAATGTTTTTTTCTTTCAGTGGGACTTATACAATCTATTTAAAATACCGCGTGGGATAAGCAAAAGAAAAATCCTGAAAAATAATTGCTATTCTGGTGGTCAACACATCAGCCCACCGGACTTAACAAGGGCTTATGCAAATTAGCTTAAAATAAATTTATAAAAATTCTTCCAACGCGGAGCCAATAGAGCATAAACTCAGCGAAAATAAAAAAATGTGCCTTTTCTCTATGAATAACATAAATTATCCGATTATCAGACACAAGATAAACTCTTACACTGCGCTTTTTGTACCTACGATAATCTTTTGGTAATTTTCGTGATTTAATTCAAAACACATACATAGTTATATTTACCATAAACATAAAATCGTTTAAGCATATCTGTGTTCTACAGTTATAACCGATTAAGTCGACTTGGTTAACTGTGTAGTATTTGTACCCTCTCAGGTATAAATGGAATTCTTCGTATGATCGCTAAAAGTACTCAAAATTTTCTTTTATGACGGTCGAAGGTATATCCTTGCCCGGCCGCTATAGCTAAGTAGTTAGAAGCTTTGAAAAAAGTTTATTATAGATTATAAATATTCGAGGGACATTCGAGAACCAGCCAGACATCTCTTAAGGGGTAGCATTTGACTCCACAGGAAAGTCCAAAATCTGTTTCGTCCCCACTAAAATTACTACGAAAATGTATAAAGACTTTTTAGACAGTTGGTTGGTTGAAAGTGAGAGGTTGAGGACCTAACCACAAGCGGCCGCACGTGAGCCATTGAACAGGCTCATTGTGATCCCTCGTTTATCCCAAATAGGCATTTTGCGAAAAGTTCCCTCGATTTTATGAAGTGCGTATCCATGCGTGCATAACTCCGTGAGGAACATCTTACGTTGAGAAAGTTCCCAGACTATTAGTGTTCCTCTATAGTTCACTTTATAGACAACATTTGGGTCCTTGCCAGAAATGTAATCTGAAGGATCTCAATCAAAATAAACTGGATTTGCAGAGAAAGCAAGAGAGCAAGGTTGAGTAGAAAATATATAAAAGTGAAAAAAATGTACAACAAATTTTAATACGTTGAATATAATGGTCACAATTACGGAATATTTCTATATATGAAGTTAGGCGCTTATAGCGTGTGGCCATCAATATATGTACCTATGTATATGTATAGCTATATTATTTGCATGCAATACTTAATATACTCTTCCATATATATTTTTTGTATTTTGGTTGTATATTTTTTTATGCACCCACCGCAGCCATGGGCGTAACGGTAGATAAATTTGTACGAATGTATCTTTGCATCTATCTATGTGAAAGGATATACGTAAATATATCTGCCTGAGACTTTTACATGCACATTTATAAAATGTGTGCCTCATAAATTATGAAGTCTGTAAAAAGAAGAAGAAAAAACAGAAAAAAATAGATTAACCAAAGCCAAGCGCATAAGGAACAGACAAGCGCAGACACATAGGGCAAAATACATAAGTCAACGTTTTTCTTTTTAAATGTGAGGCGGTTAAATCATTTTCGCTATCATTAATTTTCAACATGTCAGAAATTATAGCCAAAAGTAGTCGTATGCATGTGTGTGTGTGTATGTGTGTGTGTGTGTGTGGCATAAACAAATCTACTTATGGCAATTTACAGATTTTCATGTACATATATTGTGTGTAAATGTGTATTTTTTACAAAGGTGGCAAAAGTTAATGCAGATACATACACGTATGTACTCGATGTACTACATCTTGCTGTTTCCATTTATTTTGTTTCAAGGTTTGTCGCTTCCTTTGCAACACACGCTTTCCGGGTAAATGTCTTGCGTATGTCACGTTCTTCCGGAAGCAATTTTTCTCGCGCTATAATTTTTTTTCGAAATTCTGGAGTTATGTTGTCTATTGCCTAAACTTACGAGATGCTCTACGACTGAAGCCATATTGGAAGGATATTGTTAAAGTATTGAACGAGCACAAAAAAATAGTTCCTTCCGGTGAATTGTGGTAGTCCGTGACAGCACGTTTTGCTTGCACACTTGTCTGCCAGGTAAGGCGAAGTGAAAACGTGTCGTTACCAAATAAGAAAAACAATATTTTTTGCAAGATTGTTTTTTTTTATTA
The DNA here is from genome assembly GCA_037013455.1 of Ceratitis rosa. NCBI lineage: Eukaryota > Metazoa > Arthropoda > Insecta > Diptera > Tephritidae > Ceratitis > Ceratitis rosa. Next base: position 7,388,396 of record JAWMAG010000039.1, read on the forward strand.
AGATTTTGCCCGCTGATAGTTCTATGTGAGCGCTTCAAAGCACACCACCTAGAGCACGCAGTTTAGTAAACGGATAGGTTGACATTCCTTACGAACCGCAATTAGAAAATTTAACTTAATTTTTTATTTAAATAAAATTCTGTAATTTTTGGATGTTGGTCAGGCCTTCCAAATGGGAGTACGCAAGGCTAACTACTCGGCTATCATGGCCGCTGTAACATAATTACGTAATAATAATTCGAGTTTCTCCTCACGACTGACAAAAATACCACCCCCGATGAGTCTACGCTAAATCAGAAGATCTTAACGTTTATGACTTATTTCGTAACGGACGTGCCTATTTTTACAAGCTGCGACCAATAACGTAAAGCAGGTCTATCCAAAAATAAGTCTGAACTATTGGGATCCTTCACTAACCGTTAGTCTCATATACCATAGTTCTCATAGCGAGAACTCATAATGGTCACCTGGTTTTCAAGGTCTTAGCTAACCATTTTATTCGAAATGACGCTTCGATGTAGCAAATTTCTTGACTGCAGCCATTTCCACTACACTGATCTGGAAGCCGATTGCGAGCTATACCAACTGTAAGTTAAACTAACGAAGAAGTTCAAGGCAATTACCTCTTCAGACACTTCGCTAAACTTAACTACCATTCAAAAAAAGTGATCTGGTTTCGAACCGTGCTAGTACAAGACATCCTAACTGATAAGTTAGTGTTTTCTTTCTTCAGCCGCATTAAAAATTAATTACTTTCACAAAATTAATTCTTTATTCAATCCAAATAACTGAAATATGTATTCTCGGGATTTTTGTATAAAAAAAAAAATAAATTATTGCGAACTCAATCATTGGGTATAAAGAGATGGCGTCATTTCTCGAAGACTAATTTTTCTCATTTTGCATTTTTTTCTGTCTACCGTATTCTTCTTTTCTGTTTGACAGCTTTTTTCCGCAATATATTTGAACATAGTTTACGGTTTTCCTTCGCACGATAAAGTGTAGTTCGTTAAGCGTAATTTATAACACGCGCGCCGCACCACACACTTGCCTCACCTCATCGTTGGTTTGTATCAATTTTTTTTTAATTTTTTCATGCATCTTGCGTCTTGCCTGGACAACCTACTAATGTTTACTTATGGAAATTTACTTAACGAGTGCCCATTTACCCATTCAGAGCGTAGAGCACATAAATGGTGCGATACTTTTCAGCATCAATGTTTGGCTGGCCGGAAACATGCGCAGTCCGTGATGTATTGACTCGATGTTTCAGTTTCTTCGCATGCATAAATAAGTTGTCAAACAGTTATTTTTTCCATTGAATGTAAGATACAAACTTTATACATGCATATGTATGTTTGTAAATTTTTTTTCGTCATCCGTAAATAACCTAAACTGAAGTCAATTTATTTTATCAAAGATTATATAAATTTTCCTCGTAAGCTCTTCATTTGCTTAGATGCCGCTTTCCACTCTTAGAGATTGAACTTACGTGAAAGAAAAAGTTTTTATTTTGTGAATAACATATATTTATCTATTACTTTTTTATTACTTTTATATTTTTGTAGCTCCTTATGATTATAATCTTCAACTCGTAAAAATTATACACGTGTGCTGTTATTATTTAGGACTAAGTTTTCTTTTTTTTTTTTGCTTTTGTATTTTCACTGAATTTTCATGCTGACAAAGTTTTCAGCTTCGTCTTAGTACAACACAAAAATAGTGAATATGTTATAGGTATAATAACCTCATCATGCTAGAACTTCTTCTATGAAAATGGAGATTGGTACATTTGTATCTTTCCGTCAAATTAAGGTAATAGGATAGGCGAAAGCTTACACGTCTTAACTAATAGACTTGAATAATCATGAAAATCTGCTTGTGAGACGTAAATAATTATTAAAAAAACATTTAGTAAGCAATTAAGCAACAACCAGGTTTTTAATAAAGCTACTTACATGTAGAAAGATATAAAATCTTATGCACGGCTTAAAAACAATTAATACAATTTATTTACATTTGGTATATCCCCTACGAAAAAACATACTGGAAAGCATTTTACATCAACTAGTTTATATTTTTTGCTACATGTAGGACCTAAAGAGAATGTCCAGACTAAACACACCTAAATCGTAGAGGGTATATTTCACCAGCTAGCTGAGTTTCTTACAAAAGCGAAACATCCAAAGATGACGAGTTTGATTTCCCAATCGATGACTATGAAATAGACACTTTATGATCGTGTCCACCTTAAGTACAACAAAGCAACGAGTGTTAATAGTTTACAAGCTGAGTTATATAGGTAAATATGGCCACGAAAAACTGACAAAGTAACTTCATCATTCAACCTAAAGAAAATAGTGTGCGCTGCAAAGCTATACAGAGAAGGTTCAGTCCTTCAACAATAGCGCCATTAGTTCTGCTTTCTCCAGACTGGTTCGCTACCTTAGCATAAAGGTCTGGTATTGAACAAGGGCAAAATGAAAAAATACCCTTTCTTCAAAATATCCAGCAATACATCACATAATCATACTTTCAAGCAGGTGCTACTTTGAACCGAGTAGGCAATCCAAAAAATGAAGTTCATTACTTAGAACAAACTAGACTGGAGCTACGAGTTTTCGTACAAAACGACTTACTTTTGTGGTTTTCAAGTGTGTTCTGTTTTTTTTTTTTTTTTGTAATTAACAGCTGCCCCCACGGTATGCAAGCTAGGTAAAGTTTGAATTTTAAAATTTTTAATGAGACTGAAAATAATGGTTTTGTTTGTAAATTTAACAATTTTACACATACGAGTATACAAGTGTAGGTAACTACAATTAAACCCCAACTTTCCGCTCAAACATGGCTACATAGATTTTTATATCGTTATATAGGTATATTATATAGCTTTATTAATGCACATTCACGCCCTATTAAACGGCAATTGTGGTAAAATTAAAATTTCGTTATGTCTTCTGCTTGAGCAGCTTAGAATATCACCTCGTTCACTGCTACTGTCATTAGTATGTATTAAATATATATAGGTATGTATATGTTAAATAAATTTGCTGTTGCTATTTCCGTGTACTCTTACCTAAAACTCATTGTAAAGTATTGAACCCCAGTCATTTAACCGAGCAAACAACTCGACTGGTGGCAGGAAACGACCGAGGCGCTTTATGTCCTCATTTCATACTTTTCACACAATGTTTTGCACTTTTTTGTCTATGGAAATATCGACAAAATGTTTTTATTGAACATTCTCGAAAAAAGTGTCTTTCATTATGATGAGCGACCGACGAACCGACTAACCGACACAGCAGGCGATTGTGAATTGAGGCGTTGTGATGTGCCATAGAATGGTATGACATGGTTTGAAAGTGCCAAAGCGTGGTGCCAAGTAGTACAAATGCCTGCCATTGATATGATATTAGCATTGGTTTATTTATAATTTGTATATACCATACATAGTATATGTACATGTGTATGAGGATGTGTATGAGTTAAAGTAGGTTTGTACAAATGTTTGTGTTATATAATGTAGGGCATGAACGGGGCAGGTGTATATGAAGTTGAATAGCTGAAAGGCAGTTCAATTTAAAATTTTTAATCATTTCTGTTCAAAACAATGGCGTTTTATATGAATAAGATAACGGGATATATTATATTATATACATTGTAATTCTTATACGAAATCGCAGAAGTCACTGAAAACTTATTTAAGATGGGCAGTTTTTAATAGTTGAATAATGTGTGTCAAAAACAAAGACCAAACCATCATTATTCTTAAAATATCGATATACATTTCTTTCGCAAGTTTTTTAATTTTAAAATTTTCAAACTTCAAGGTACCCCATTCAAACACTAGACTTGACTTTTCTAGAAATAAATCGCTAATAAATATGTTTAATTTAATTCAGAACAGTATAGACCAAATGAAAACAATAAACCATAGAGCAAGCAATGCAAATTAAGTCCAGGTGGTAGTGGCGTAGAAAGATATGCTTTTATTTGCCTCGGAGCTTCATATATCAAATTATTTTCTAATATTTTTCGGATTAAGAAACTTTAACAAAAATTTTGTTGAAAATTTCCGTAAATTATTAAAAATTTCGAGGACAATCAAAAAATGGGAACTAGGAATGACAGCTGAATTTGACAACATAAGCCACAATAAGTCCTCGACCATGCCGAATTTTATATACCTTTCATAACCATATCAAATTCATTGTATTACATTACAACGATTGAGTTTTAATTCTTATATCTCATTTCGTGTCAGGCTTATCTGCTCGTGCAAACGCATGATTTTCAAACCTTGTTTCAACCTTCAATGCCCAAATCATCTGAATAAATTGCTGAGACGATCTAGCCGATTTCGACAGATAATCAAATTTGGTTGAATGAGTTTAAAAATCTGCTTACGTTAAAACATATGGATAGACGGGCATGACTAAATCAATTCAAGTCGTTATTCTGATCCGTTCGTTATAAATTTTAATGGGTTTCTCTGTTTCCCTTCTGGTACTTACATATTTTTATGCTAACACCGCCAAAAAGCTTACTTAACTAAGTTAAAAAATGCAATTTTAGAAAGAATCCATATGTGACCATGGAAACTCAATGCATTCTTTGTTTCTAAATGTTGAAAAGAATAACATGGACGATATATATAGAGACGATTCATGACATTAAACACAAAATCCAAGTCAGCATTGCAACTATAAAGAGCCACAGGTGGAATAGAATGGGGTTCTGAATTAAAGGATTTTTCGTTCCTTTATCAAGGGGCATGTTATTCCAATATAATAAAGGGAGGATTATTGAAGTGCAAGTTTCTTCATGGCCCATCTATTATATCATACTAGTATGTAGTTCTTTAGGTATTTATGATTTTTTTTTTTAATTTGCTGGCGATATGTAAAAACATATATTCAGTATTATTTTGCTAATAAATTTATTTAAAACTTCATAAAGCCAATTAAAAATAGTTTTCGTGAACACTGAAATTTTCAAACTTGCTTCAAATTTGCCATGAATTTATACTTATATCTGTATACATTAGAAATACCCACTTAATGAAACAAAGTCGTTTCGTTTTGTTTAAATGAAAAATAAACTTACTGAATTGATTTGGTTTCGTTTCGGCGCGATGTTATCGAAACGAAATGTTATTGTTAATGTTGAAAGCACACAAACACTCTTCAATTTTGTTTCGGTTAAAATCGAGATGAAATTTATTTTGATATTGGTATCTGCTTTAACGATAACATTTCCAAATGTTTCAACCGAATCGTTTGAAATTTTATGATTAACGTGAAATTTATCGTTACAATACAGCCTTGGTATATATGTACATACATATGTTTTATCTACTCGTATACTATGTACATGTACATAGATAAAATCATTACGATATTTCTGTGTTTGTAAATTTGTAAACAATCAGTCTGTGTTGCAGACAGCTAAAAAGCGGGCAATTGGCAAAATGTAACATGTAGGGCTTTTAGCGACAAGTGAACATGCGCGAATTTGTACGTCATGTCGTGCTTTATTTTAAATTTACAAATTTATACAAATATTTGCTCATATACGCTTGTTTGAGCTCTCAACTCTTCGCAATATTTAACAAACTTAAATATTCCAATTTCCTTAACAATAATGTTCACAATAATGCATATTTTTCCATTTTCTATTTATTCTGTACGCGTACATAACCACATACACTAATGTAGGTATATGTACCATACACAATAAATACATATGTATGCTCATATGTCCACATTTGTGCGTCTGGTTAAATCGCGTAGATTTGTTCGTGTGCGTTTTTTATTTGACGATTTTTCCATAACTGGTAATTGGCTGCTTATGCTGTTATTATGGTATGTACACATACATACGTTTATGTACATATATATGTATGTAAGCATGTATGCATGAGTATATACATTATTTGCAATTTTGTTTCAACTGTCTCCATATCAATGAGTTTGCTCTCGCTTTTGCTTTTGATCCTCAATTATTGTTTTGCTGCAGCCCTGAAAGCAGGTCAATGACTCAATTTAATAACTTTTCATTTTCTGCACGAATAATCTAGAATTTTTTATTAACATATTAGCTGACATTAATTTTCCAATTAGCCAATGACAAAAAGTAGCGAGTTTCTAGTGAATTTTAATAATCTGCTAATATAATTATATATTTGATGGAATTTTTGTACGAAAATTGTGACACGTGAAGCAATGTTGCATTCAAAAAATTAAAATAATTCATAATATGATTTTTTAATTCAATTGCAATGACTTTTCTAGTGGCTTTTCTAGGTTAGGTCATTTTAATCAAACCAGTTTTTCCACGAATTATTTTCACGATTTTCAGTTGCCATCAAAATTCTTATACTTTTCAGTATTTATTTATTAATTAATTTAAAAGTTGTTTATTTAGTTATGCTTATTTTTACGCAAATAAAATACAATATGTTATTTCAAATATTTATTTACACGTAGATATCATAAAAATAAAATATACAAAATGTAGAAAAATTTACCCAGTTAGTAATAAAAATACGAGCACATACATATGTACATATTACTAATTTGAACATCATAGTTTGGAACTCCTTCCTTAATTTTGAATTTCGAACCCAAAATTCTACCAATAACTTCTGGGTACTCAATTCCACTTTTTCAACCCCTGGAAGAGTCTCTCAATGTTCGATAATTGCGCTGCTTGGTTGACTGCATCAAAGGCTTTTGACAGAAGAAATAAATATACGCCGGTATGAACCAGGTTTTAGCAGCAGGACCATTCTACCATGAATATCAGAATATCAATCAGCAGTGATACTCTCGAAGCTAAGACATCTGAAATTCCAAGTGCATGAGACGTTTCAGACAATAGGCTGACTGTTTGTTTGATGACGGAAGATATTTTTCCTTGTCCTTCGCCATGCTTTCTTATCGCGTGATAATTGATATTACGGTTAAAAATTAAAATCAGTTTTCATTCTGAACAGCTCATATACACCCTTACATGAATGTATTGAAAAAAGTATGAAAAATTGGGAATACACAATTTTGATATTTATTTTTGCGAGTTATGCAAACGACACTATTCAATTCTCAGCCGTAGATGTAAAGCAATATTTGCTCCTCTTACGAGTCTCACTTAATGATTCCCGCGAAATCAAATTACCACTGCAACCAGCAACCACAGGTAAATGGCACTTTATCAAAAGAAGAAGCATAGAAAATAGCAATATTAAATGGAGGATAAATTCCAAACATTAAATGCTTGCATATTTTATACGTTCGCACGTAAACGCAATCAAAAGACCACACACAATCGCAATTGACAAAAGTGGCGCATACCCACGCGTAAAAATAGCAAGCATACCCACAGAAGTCGTACATTAAAGCGAAAATTTCGTATATATTTACATAAATATATATTTATCAGCCTCGGGTGGTAGCGTATGGATGTATCACAGCATTCTGCAGACACTTAAATGTCAATAAATCAAAAATCTTTTTTTCATTCGTGTGCTATATTTCAGCACCTTTTCGCTGGGACCAACGCGAAAGAGCTTAGCAATTTTTCCATTCACTTCAATGAAACAAAAACAAGGTGCAGTTCACTGACTCTTGCGTGTCGCTGTTTTTCTTATTAAATACCAAAACATTTGCTCATGTTTTATAGGCCACAAAAATGGGATTTTTATTGCCTTTGTGTAAATTCTTAAAACTTGTCACGACATGCCATGAAAACGCCATGAAATATCAAATGTCGTAGATGAAATTGTTGAGGGGTAAATGATTTATTGGTTTTATAAACTAAAATTGAACGAAATTTTATAATTGGTGTATGCGCTACTATTTAGATGGTCATAAGTTCGTATACTAGTCACACTAACAACAAAATTATAGAAAAAAGAATATATTATTGTGGAAGCCACAGACAGAGAATGACGAGCTCCAAACGTATTTTATAAGCCGAAATTATCGGAATTTAGGCTAATTTTTATAGTAATAAGAAAAACTTTAAATGTTGTTTCAAGCAATAATCATCTCAGAATTTCACTGCCCTGCGTGCATAGAACCGCAGCAGAAGATTTTCTTACTAAGTCATTGATTTCTTTTAGTAAATAAAAACGGATGTTTTACTTCGTCTTCAATTTGATAAAATTTGCTGGAATTTTGAGTAAATTTGTGAGCACCGTAATGATTTCAAATAAATGGAAGAAATCATTTTTTTTTTTTGTGAAAAAGTATTCACAGAATAAATTTTCAATAATGAATAGATGACAGCAAATAACGAGCTGAATGAGTTATCATATTGAAGAACTCAAAAGTGTAAGCATTTTTCAGCTGAACTGACTAACATGCAGCCAGAACTCCTCTATTTACAGCCAATGATAGGTTGTGAATTGTTTGGTAGTTGGTGTAGCAATGTACAAACTTTGAGAAATATTCCTCGAAATCGATCAATGCTCTCAGATTTGGTTAGTTACAATGTTTTAATCCCACTTAAAGAAAAGTTGATATGTTCTTTGGTACTTCGTCATTGCTGACTGTCCGGTTACTAAGTTCTATCCATCGTTAGCCTGAATGCCATCCAAAATTAGTAAAACAGGAATTAGCGGAAAAATGGTTGTGTATTTATATTAGTTAATGGAAAAACACACGAAATAACCAATAGAGGGAGTTCATTGACAAACACATGCAAAGAGGATTTTTCTTTTATAAGTGTATAAATATATAATATATATTGTATACAAAATTACATAAATGTCGGGGTTGAGAAAATATGTGTTATGGTTTCTGTGATGCCCCACAACTACAATGAACACAATCTGAAGGTGATACGAACAGCTGCATGCTAAGCGAAACAATTCAAAATTCATAGAATTAGAAAAAACGTCATCATCAAGTTTTTCAAATTTTGTATTTTATTAGTAAAATAATTATTGTTTATTGGTTGTTAGGAAAAATTCTTTAAATGCTATTATTGAGCTTAATATTTAAGTATTTTTTAACGACTCTTACGACCAAAGGCCTTGTTAGTACCTCATATTTTATCACTCATACGCACCGGTGCCGCATGAAATATTTGTACGCGAAAAGCAAGATGACTGTGTACAATTTATGAGCAGCTCCTGCAAAGAATAAAACTACATAATGATTTGATACTTTTAAGCTATGACTAAATGTTTTTTTTTTCTTTTTTAATTCCTTAATGTAATATTTTACAACAGAGATTATACAAATATACCTACTCTCTATTAGGATTGCTACTTATATACACGTATTGCGTTTAATTTGTTTATTTTCTTCAGCATTATGGAAGAAAGCTAATGAAATTAATGGACTGCAAAAAGTAGCATGTTATTCATGACTTTATATATTTTAAAATGTACGTACATTACATTTTCCGAAATCTATGTACACAATTAAGTGTTATAGTACTAAGTGAAAGTGAGTGAGTGGCTGTATGTGCGAGTGTATGAATCATTAGTTGCCTGCAGCAATAAAGAAATACCGCAATACCTAATTTTTCATCAGCTGCGGAGGGCAGTGTAACAAGTTATGGCATTCTCATGACACAAACATATAATCTAAAGCATTTTGTATATCGCACTAAGTTGAAAAAATAAACAAAAATCATATATACATATATGTACAAGTATTGCAGTTATTACTTTCTTAAGTGTGGCACGTCTTTCACAGTTATTGAAGATTGTCGTTGCTATTGGCGCAACTCAGACCGCAAAAGAAAAAGACAAATAAATAAACGGGAAAAGCAATGGAAATGAAATGAAAAGTATTCTTGAAAAGATTTTCTCTTTTTTTAGTCAGCGCGACTGCTAAGCGCTACATGGCATACCACATTGCGTTGCCATAAAAAGTGTATTCAAAACTCGCACACGCTAAAATATATTTCATACCACTTTCTATCTCCACTTTCCGAGAATTTTTGAAAAGTTCATTTTTTTCGCTACCAACTTTTTTATATTTATTTCTCTTTCCTGAAGGGCTTCTGCCCTTCGCAGAACTAAACCCCTACACTGACTAGCTAGAATGAAATAAAAAAGCCACTAAAATATTGAATGCCAATATGTACTTTGGGCACTGGGCAGCAAACCAACCAATCTGATCGACCTACCAACCCACCTGCAGTCAAGCGAAATAAAATTTAGTGCCACAAAGAAAAATTGTAAGAAATTCGAAAGAAAAAGAAATCAAAACGCTCGGTCGTAAAACAGTTATTACTCTACTGTAGTAGTAGTAGCTGAAGACTAGTGAACTAGTGTAGGTAGCACAGAATAGCGTAGTGCTGCACTTGAAGACAATGAGAAAAGTTTTGGCAACGCGGCGTTAGAAAGACATTAAAGCGCAGGAAACAAACACAGTTTTGGGTATGAGGAAAAACCGAAGGAACAAAGAAGATTGCAGCTGTGCATAGCATGCAATTTAAAGGAAACCTGGAAATTCAAAAAAAAAAAACAAAAAAACACAAAAAAAAACTATAAAACAGACCACAACCATGCTGTGCTTTGGATAGCCAACTGCATGTGGCTAAGTAAAAGGGGCCACAGTTTTATGCGGTACTCAAATAAAAGAACGCATCAAATGAGATAATGGCTTTGAACAAAAGCCAAGAAAAAGAATAGGTAGAGTAGAAAAAGCCTGTTATGAGTTCGAATAAATGGAGTGCACTTAATAAGTTTCTTTGAGGTTAAACAAGTATTCAACTGTTTGGAAGATGTTGTAAATGTTATTAAAGTTCATGAAACTTTATGCAAATGGTGTTTTCTTTTTAATACTGAACAAAAAAAATGAGACGATAATCCATTATTCAATATATTATATACCTATATATATATATATAGGTATATATGATGATTTGTTGTAGTGTGTACGTAGGTCATAGCTATCGAGAATACTGAATAAGAGTACTGAAATAAAACTGAGATTATTTATTGGGGGTCAATGACTACTGAAGCGATTTTCGGCCGAGTTCATCCTCCGATTTGTGATTTTGCGTCTTAATGTTTTTCCAACAAATGAAGGGACCTACAGTTTATGCTAAGCCGCCTTCGAATGACTGATGGTTTTTAATGAGGAGCCCTTATTTTATGTCAGAAATACACTCAGAGGGGTTGACAATCTCTGTCGAGGGACAATCACGATTAGGAAATGTAAATCTTGTTAACTGAAGGAATGTAATAAACACTGCTTGAAAAAATGTGCGGAATCTAATCTCTGCCTACGTTACTATAGCTCATTGTGCTTTAACAGTCCCATCAAACAGAGATTATTTAGTTTTATTTCTGTACTTTTATTCAGTATTCTCGATAGCTATGACCTACGTATACACTACCACAAATCATACTCTTAGTATTTGAAACCTTCATTATACTGTTAGTAGAGATTAAGCGTTCACTGTTAGTGGCAATGGGATACTAATTGAAATTAATCCATCAACCGTGAAGCACATAGCCACCGTACATGGTATGTACGTACCTACACTTGGTGTGTTCAGCTTTGAAAATCTAATTTGTATTATATTTCAGTGTGTAAGGATTTAAGTCAATCACAGCAACATTTATCAACAATCAACTGTCATTGTAATCTGTATAGTAGCTGTTAATTGAAGTAATTATTCAAAGATGCATCCAATTGCAGATGCATCTAATTGGCGATGAGGACCCAGTCAGGAATAGACTTGAAAATACTGAATTTTTAAAACTAACGCCCTTATTGAAACTACGAATATGTGAAGTTAAGTTATTTCAAACAAAAGAGGATGACGATTAGGTATATGAAATAATATATATAGTCTTAATTCTAAATCTCATTTTCCATTTAAGTAAAAATAAGAAATAGGTTCTGATAGAAATTGAATTTTTAAAACAAAAATACATTAACAATTGAAATTAAATTTGTAAATAAAATCAATTATTCAAAGAAAGACACTTAAAATTTTTTTAAATTAGTTAGTTTTTAAGTTTCACCGAAAGATGAAACAATTAAAAAATTTTCCAGCAGGGAACTCAGTATTGTGATTTCGTTTATTTCATATCCATTAAACTGACTAATTTGGAATATTTTTGATCGTAAAAATTTTTATTTGAAAATTCACCTTAAATTGTATGTTTGATAAGAATCCAGATTCTAAAAAAATACGAAGAAGAGTCTGAATCCTTTTCTAATTGAATTGCTCTAGTATTCGCCAGTAAGTTTATGCAAATTATTATGCTCATATCTTAACTACAAAAAATGCAACAGACAATGATTTTCTGCTTGACTTACACTTCTTCATCTCTCTAAGAGCACTCAACAGCATGTCGGTCTAAGACCAACGACACTTCGAAGAATGCCGCAAAAATAGGGAGGTTATCTAGTGAAGGAGCACTTCTCTCGCCTGCTGAATGGCAATAAAAGTGGAACACCAGATGCTTCATTCTCCAGCAGTGAGGAATTTGCAACAGCAATCGCGGGCTTGAAAAACTGCAAACGGCCCTGGTAATCTATCGCCATCCGCGCTATTTAAATAGAACAGTGAAGCGCTGATAAGGTGCATTCATAAGCTTCTTTGCAAAATTAGCCAGATGGAAACATGCCCGGCGATTGGAAGCTGAGTATACTCTGCTTAATCCTCAAAAAGGAGGATCTCACAGTCTGTGCCAATTTCCATAGGATTAGGCTGCTCCATATCGTGTAAAAGGTACTATTGAGTGTATCGTGTGAAAGACTGACATTGACCAGTTATTCACCATGCGCCAAATGTGGGAAAAGAGCCGAAAAGAACTTCTCCGAGCCGTTCGTTACCAAACGAGGTTTCAGACAAGGTGATTCCTTATCGTTTGACTTCTCTAATTTATTTCTAGAGAACAATCAGCCGATGGCATGCGCTGATTGGCTTCAACAACCGCGCCTTGAGTTCTGCTTTCTCCAGACTGGATAAGGAAGCGAACTCAACAAGTTCCTCACCATTCCCGTCCTACTATATAGTGCGGAGACATCTGATAAGTCGCTTTAGGAGTTCTTGAGAAAAAGATTTTTGGTAGGATTTTTGGTTCACTGTGAGTTAACCACGGTGAATACCGTAGCCTAAGTTTGAGAGAAAACTAATAATTCTATTGCTTTTCGTATTCCGAATGAAGTCAGAATATTTACATGGTTTAGTAATTTTCAAAATTCTATTTAAAAAATTTTCACAATTTTTCTAATTCATAAATGTTGTTGTTTGGTGATGACCATTAGCTTTTCACGCGTGATGTAGCTTACTCAATACGAAAAATTTGCATACTTTTGAAAAGCCCGATCTACTGCATCCAGTGCAGCTTGACCCCACACGTAACCAATATTAATTTACTGACTTAATGAACTGGTTGCGTCCACTATTTGACTTCCATTAACAGCGCATTATTTTCATTTATACCGCGTACACGCTAACTATATTTAGTCAATACATTACTATTAATTTGTGCTCAACAACCATTCAGCCCATCAGCAAACGGTAATTTATATGTTTTGCCACGTAAACGCACACTCTCTAAACAAATCTCAAATCAGCAGCAGTTAACCGAGCAATGTAATGCATCATTAATTTTACGTTCTGTTGTAATTCACATTTCAGTGGTTAACTGTTGCGAAACGTTGTTCGTTTTTAGTTAGTTTGTAATTCTCTTGCTATTCGACGTATAACATTTGAGTGTATCTTTGTAAGTAATGTCCAAAACGGTATTTTTGTGCTCATGTTGCTAATTACTCTGTGCCGTAAAGCTACATACGTGTATGTAGGTGCAAAAATCTAGTTCCCAACTAGTAGTTTAAGGTTGCTATTTAATGGCAAATACGAGGGGATTAACAAAAGTTCGCTCAGTTGGGGACTTACAATTTGTTCTTATTAAATCTAAAAATACCAAATCCTCTGCAAATATCTTATTAGTCTTCCTTTCAAATGTTAGAACGATCAGCTAAAAGATAGCTGAGGATAGTTCAGACGAAATTCCACCACCAACGCAAACAGAAATTCGCGGGTTCCGGCTTCGGCATAATTTACAGCCAATACATGCGTGTATATTCAATGAAAGCTAAATTGCATATGGAATGATTGCACCGTCTTAAGAGACTATTTCTAAGATAGTTCTAAAGATTTCAGGCCAGAAATTTTTCCGTTGAGGACGGGCCCCGAGAAGGCAGACCAAAATCTTCCACTGAAGACGTCACTGTAGCTCTGGGGAAGTCCAAAATTGACGCATACCCACGATTGATACAAGAAATGATTGCTAATGCATTGGGCTTGAATGCCATGGCTGTATCGCGAATATTCTGTGATACACGAACAGGCTTCAGTTGTTCAACGAGCTGGACTTTATACTGCAAGGATGTTACAACTCTTGACAACGTTGAAAAATAGACACAATTCGTGTCATCGGCTACACTTTTACTTACAGTAGTGACAATTTGTATCTTTCCTTACAAAGTGGATATACAGTCAACCAATATATGTATCTATATACAAAAAATTAATTGTACTTTTAATAGATTTTTAATAATTTCGTTATAAAAAATGGGAAAGGTAACTACGTCAGATTTTCTTCCGAAATTTCACATCCACAAACGAATATATGTCTTTACATAAAAGTTTCGTATATACATATGCAGCTATAAACTCAAATACACATTTTTGAAATTGAAACTTTAAATTAAAAATTACCCGCAATCTGTTATATTTTGCTCTTTTTGCAGTTGCATCACGTGACGCGTCCAATAGTGGCAGCAGCAGCAGCGGCAGCAATAGCGGAACCGGCAACACTGCAGGCAGTAACAACGGTAGTTCAGGGCAAAGCAAATATCCGGTGCTGGTGTTTGTACATGGTGAATCCTACGAATGGAATAGTGGTAATCCATATGATGGTTCGGTGTTGGCTAGCTTTGGACAAATTTTGGTCGTCACAATAAACTATCGACTGGGCATATTAGGTGAGTATATTAACGGTCTAGTGAGAAATCATCTCTGGGTGGCAATACAAAATTCTCAAAAATACAAATTTTGAGATATTAATTACTTTAATATAACAGGTTTTTGTTATAGCATAATAAGCAGAATATATACGTAAGAAATAATAAATAAAAGCGGGAACCTTGCATATAAAATCCTCCACCGTTTTTCCCAAAGCCAAAGACCATATATTAATTTTACGCTAAGAATTATTACAGAGTCATTTGAATTTGTATACTGGCTGTACAAGGTGGTAATAAGACCCATGATATTATATGGAGGCTCTGTCTGCTGACCGGTCACAAACAAAGCCGCTTGGAGGAATAAGCTAAACAAGGTTCAGTGCTGCCTTCAATTCCTACGAAAGCCTTTGAAATTTTTCTTAATTTACAATCAGACCTGTATGTAAACTTCCCCGACGGCTCAAAGCTCGATGGTGTGATGTGATGTGGAGTTCACTCAGAACCATTTTCAATTGACCTGAGCAAAAGACTTACTGACCACTGCAACGCCTTACAAACTACACTAATGCCAATAATGGAAGTCAATGCATACTTATTCTACTCCATAATGTTAAATTAACCCATTAGAGTATTATAAAAAATTGATGAATATTTTTCAATTCATGTGGTATCCAAATATCAAGTTTTTTTCCAGTCCAAGACGTCGTATATGATTATTTACAGTTGATTTTGGTACACTTAACTTCTCTCCAATCTCACGCTCAGTTACATTCGATTAAAGCCTAGAAAAATCTCATGAACGGAATGCGACAAACCAACTTCTTGTGTGTTTCTTTAAAGGCCTCTTTATCATACAAATTTTTTTCTTTAAGGAAATAATACAGCGTATAACTATCAAGAGAAATATTACAAATAAATTTCAACATCCTCTGTATGAAAAATCGCTGGTTTCTTTTGTGGTAACCCATTATTCTGACAGCCCAGCTTTATTAAGTTTCTTCAATCAAACCACTTAATCTGCAGGTAAAGCTTAAACAAATCCTTGATCGTATGTTATACGCCATACTCCAGGGGAACAGTCCTAACCAAGGTGAAACTGTACACGATGTACCAAAGATCCGCCACCAGTAGGATCAATAGCAAATGGCGGAATAAAACCACATACAATATAACCAGACAGATCTGATTGAAGAGAAGATAACTAAGTATATACTCTTTTAACCTCTATGAGTATAAAACCCGGCGTAATAACCGTACTCTGTCTGCTAGAGATTTATGCTAGAAGAACAGGTGACTTCTTTTGCAGATGCAGAGAAATAGACGAGGAGCAGCGGATAGAGCACTGCCTATGTCACTTCCATATCCATATGGAAATAATAATGAATTACTGCATTTTAAATTTATTTTACTTATTATTCTGACTTAAAAAATTGTGTTTATACGTACAAATGCAGGGTCTGTCGGTTACTATAAATTAGGAAATAGGTTTATAACATTAATTTTAAACAAATGTTACAGATATGTAATCAAAATTTTAAAATGGCTTCCATAATATTTGCGGAGACTTTCAATAATTTTTGTCATACATACATATACATACTATACATACATGTAAACTTATGTTTATACATGAATGTGGTAATGTGCATTTTAAGTACGCCTGCTCTGGATGGCACTTAAAATTTTATGCAAATATATATGCAACTTTATTAAAAAGCACAATTAGCGCCCAGATTGCAATGACACAGTGGCAGCAGAGTTAATGTAACTATACGCATATTCATACAACATACACACACACATAAAAACATTTACTACATTAGCTTGAAAAATAAACTTTTACTACCAACTATTTAGCATAATAGGTACGTACGTATGTTTATATGTATGTATACCATATATGAATGTATGGAGTAGCCTTACGTGGTATTCATTTGTTTCCTAATTTGCATATGAAATTTGCTCCCTGGCAAAGAGATTCTTTCCGCGCTAAAATCATTGTCAACCGTGTTTGCTCATGTGTATGTACACGTATGTATGTGTAAGCGTGTGTGCATGTATTGCGTAAATTTGTTGGCTACTACGGTGTTGATGTTGGCGGTGTTGCATCGCCGCAGTTGTGGCTGCTGTTAGTGTTTTGCTGCTATGAAATTTATAAATGCAACTTTTGCTTTTATGAATTTTTCATGAGCCACCTACACAAAAGCATCTAACAACACACTTACGCATACCATACCATACGTGTATACGTACCATGACATTCCATACTATTCATAGCAATAACTGTGCAACCAAATTTTCCGTTAGCATTGCTCAGCATAGCAATTCAAATTGTTTCCGCCCTCTATACGAACGAATGCAAATGTTGGCCATAAAATTAAATGAAATTTTTTATTTAACATTTTTTTTTAACCGAATTTCGAGTTTAGAAGGTTTATTTTGGCATCAACGTTGGTGTTGTGTACGGAGGAGAGTACAGTTTGGAATTTTAAAACGCATTCTGGTTGCTAGCAAATTTGTCGCATCGAAAATGCAGGCGGAATTCTAAGCAGTTACTACTAAATGCAGCTACACTAACTCTAATATTTGGCTGGATATATGTATGTGTGTATGTATATGCATGTAGTGGCATATGCATGTAGTGGAAGTAACCGTAGGGATAAAATACCATCAAGTAAAGGGTACTACAATACAGTGTAAAGAAAACATTAAAAAAAAATTCAATTCACCTTTGCATAAATATTATGGTATACGTAAGTGGATATGAAAGTCTTAGTACATAGAAAGGTAATTTAAACTTTCATAAATATTTTAAAATTGCTTCATCTCAGTCAAAACTTCAAAGACTTCAAAGAAAATTAATCTTATTAGGGCTAATATAGTTAACCAAATAACGAATGGGGGGAAAAATTTATTGTAAAATTCCACCATCGTAGAACTTCTGTGGTTTATCTGCTAAGAACTTAACAAGCGGCTCTTCGGACAACCAATTTTTAAGAATCAAGAGAGTTTAACAGAGACTGAAGAAAGTGTTAGTCAAATGATGCATGGGCTAGGCAATATGAGGGGGATTTCCAGATTACGTCAAAAAGCTCCGTCAAAATTTATATGAACATCTTAGATGTATGGGGTATAGTAAAACATCCTATCATGTCTACTGATCAATTCTGTATAATTTTTGAAGAATTTTTGTAAGATGGTTGACGGCAAAGTTGAGAATTGATCGCCTCACCTGATTCTAGCAACTCATAATGGACAATTTCCTTACACTCCAACCATCGCAGTATCAACTTGTTTCAGGCTTTGAGATTTTTGTGAAGGATCATCGGACATTTACCATGATTTTTTCATATTTTATTTTCATATTTAACCGAATTTTCATCGCCTGGGATCAGTAGCTTTCAAGCACAGGTTTGGTTGAGAAAATATATTTATTGTTTCTCAAAATATGAGTATCAACAGCATTTATCTTAATATTTTTCAGTTTTTAATGCTTTCCTATGCTTCCTCTTTATATAAAAAATTTCCAACAGCACCGTTTCCATGAAAATTCACTTTTGGTGGTTGTGGCAAGAAATATCAACCCTCTCTAGAGCATTGAAATATAAGCTCTCATAAAAATTATCGCAAACTTAGAAATCTTTAGACTACTCCATAAAATTGCCAAATTCCTATGAAATCCTACGTACCATACGGTGAAGACAACACGGCATCATATATAGAACAGTCTACAAAACTCGACCAGCTATTGGGAGGGGTATAGAAAAAATTTCATATAAAAGAAATTGCTTAAAAGGCATTAAATAACCATTTTATGGTATTGAAAAAGTAAATTGCGAATTTTTATTTTTTTCTTAAATTTCCCGAAATTCTTTTTTTAGGTCAAGTAACAAGTCATCCATTAGTTGTACAATAGATCAATAGATGGTTTTAGTGATTTGTACCTCGCTTTCAACCAGTGCAATTAGATTACGCTACTAAAAAAATAATGGGAGAAGTGTTGATCAATTAATTCATTAAAGAGGAAAGACGAATGAAGTGTATCTTGTTATAGTACAAGGATTCTATGTAGAAACGTATATATAATATGTACGCAAAGAAAGTCAACATTTTTCAAACGACAGGGATTTACTGCTTTTGTTAATTATTTTTACTTTTTTTTAATATTATAAATATAATATTAGAATTTTCAAACATTAAATCATATCCCAAATTTTATAAAAATTTAAAATTGTATAGTTCTAAGAAAACCTCTAACAAATTCCAATAATGCCATAAGCGTTCTGGGATAGGTAGATACCAGATATTGCTTTTGTTTTTAGAAAATCTAATATAATAATTTGTTCTTTTAAATCTGACGGGCTAAAGCATAGCATATTCACTGTTAATTAAAATTAAATTATCTTACCTGTACTTTATACTATATATAGTACATTTTGAATACAGTTTGTAAGGTGCTCATAAGGTTGTTAGTTTATCATTGGAATAAAAATAATTTTTTAACTGAAATAAATTGTTAATTAAAATTTACCTGCAGATGCACATTCACAGAAGAAATCTGGTATAAAAAAACACTTCATGGAGCAAAAACAAAGAGACAGCCAAATGACTTTTGTTAATTTTAATTATTGTATTCAATAAACAAAAAACTGCCACCCATTAAAATTACAACATATTTTTTTGCACCTGCACTGATTTGCTAAAACAAAGTTTGCACATGACATGTGGCAAGCGGCGGCGACAAAGGTAAATATGCACTTGTTTACCTGAATTGCTGCATGTTGTTGCAGATACTAGTATGACGTTGGCAAAAAAGAAAAGCAAAAAAAAATATGCGCTTACATTAAATTGCATGTGTGAATTTGTCATTTCCGAGTGCGAAACACATTCACTCACATATATATATATATATATATATATATATTTACATGTGCAGCAGGCATGCCTATGCAGATGCGGGTTTGCGCTAGTCCATCCCGTTTGCTTTGGATTAAATATGTGGAATCCGTAGCACTTAGTATAAACTCCAACAAGTTTGGCATATGCACGTACGCGTAGGTATGCATGTATGCGTGCATATACCTACATATACACATGTACATATGTGTGTAGTTAAATGAAGGGTTTAAGCTTTAGTGCATTTTAGCAAAACCAACATAAGATAAACACAAGTGAAAGCATCCGTACGGAGTCAGTATAAATGTTGACCTAAATGCAAACACTAATACAAATATATTGCATATACATACATAGTCGTATGTGTACATTCATTCATAGTCGTAAGTGTATGTGTGCGCATACAAATATTCAATGCATTCCAACATGCCCACTCCATGGTAGTATGTATTTAAATATTTTACAGCCAGACAGCGTGAAGTTTGAACAAATATTATATTTAAATTGTGGTAACGATTTAAATATGGAACGTTATAGTTGGGCACTGTAGTGTTGATAAATAAATATATATACGTGTACATAAAAATTAAAAGATATATTTAAAACTATGAAATCCCTAAATTGCAGAATAACGCGTACGAAACAACCGTGGGTTTTAACTTTTTCCTGGTTTTCTTTTAACTCTTTTGTTTTCTTTGTGATCCAAAATTATGACGTTTTAGGTCTAAAAGCAGTTTTCCTACTTTTCAGGTTTCTTAAATGCCAATACAGATCGCTACTCAAAACTGCCCGCCAACTACGGCCTAATGGATATTATAGCTGCCTTACACTGGCTAAAGGAGAACATCGCTGCCTTTGGTGGTGATCCACAAAGTATAACACTGGCCGGTCATGGTACTGGAGCAGCGTGTGTGCATTTTCTGATATCTTCGTTAGCCGTGCCGGAAGGTGCGTTTGATGAAAATCGATAAGTTTTCTCAAACAATATTAATAATAATAAATTTCAATGCTTTTCTTTACAGGCTTGCTTTTCAACCGCGCCATACTCATGTCCGGCTCTGGTCTGGCCCCCTGGTCTCTAGTCAGTAATCCCGCCAAATATGCCGCCATTGTTGCGCATCATGTCAATTGTGCACCCGATCTCTCGCATGCGCATCTCATGAAGTGTTTACGCGATAAGACACTGGAGCAATTGTTGGGTGTGCCGATACGCCAGCCAGAATTTGGTTTTGCTTTCGGACCCAGTATTGATGGTGTGGTAATCGATGGCGGTGACTATGTACCGCCAGCAGCTGGCTCGATCGCTGCACAAGCACAAGCCTCCACGGCTGCCGCTGGTGGTTTGGGTGGTGGTGCGGGCATCGCCGCGGCGGGTGGTTGGGGTACACCAGGACAATTGGAGAATATCGGTATGTCTAATTATGTTAATAAAAAAAATTTCACATGTTTGCATACATAAATATATATTTGGTTATAATATGAAATTATGAAAATAATTAAGTTGTATATAAAATTAATGACATTTATATGATTACTTTCAATTTCCACTATTCACTCATTTTCTGCACAATTTCCTACGGCTCGCGTTATGCACCTTCAAACATATGCCTACATGCAACTTGCTCTGTCTTATGGTATCGTTAACTGTAAAACCCGCTTTATTTTATCGGGATTACAACACTTTATCGGATATCCAACTTCCGGTTTCTCCACATGCCGTGCCTGTGCCTGGCTTTACGTATGAATACTCATTTAATGCCATCTTAAACTCTGTCGGCGGCGCTTACGGTGTTGACTTTAATTTACTCGCGTATTAATTAATTCAGTATTGATGAGGAAAACAGCCATTAACAAGTTGTCGAGGTATGTAACCTGCAGCCTGCAAAGGAGTTATTTATATACACAATTAATTCATGCAGCCAAAGATATTATTTTCTGTGAATGGTTCGATGAGAAATTGTCTCAATGTATGAGTGAATGTTATTTGTGCATATGTATGATTATTGTACATATCTACCATTATCTTATTTACCTTTATCACGAATAATTCTATGTAATGGTTAATTAATTTAGTCTGTAAGCAAATTAATAGAACGATTTGCTTAAATAGAAAATATGAGCTCATATATATATACATGTATACGTGTATGTTCCTAATTAAATTGCGCTATAATTACAATATATACGAATATGTATACCACATAAAGCTCAGAATTCATTATGAAAGCATCAAATATGCTAAGACTTGCCACACTCATTTGACAATAAATACAAGTACAAGGACGTATTTCGGATAAGAGTATTTAACTTAGTGTTTTTTGTTTTTAATTTTTGTGGCATTCACTCTACCTTAAGTTACTAATCGAAGGTGGTAGGTTCAAATCCTAACTAGACTAAACGTTTTTAAAAATGCGAAAACGTGTTTTAGTAATTTACCAAAATTTTATATCAAATATATTTTTGGTGGTAACTCGACATGGGCGACACCTATTGTTTGTTTCCTTCTTCTACTCTATTGACGTATACGTAGGTAGCACTTATGCGATTATAAACAAAACAAGTCCATCCTGGCGCTATTTAGCTGCTAGACGCCAATCGAAGTTACCAAAGATCGCTTTCCACCTAAACTACGCATAGAAAACTGCCATAAATAGAGTGTTTTCATCGATCCGGATATTAAGACCCAGCCAGCGCAGCCGCAGTCTCTTCATTTACATAACCAAAATTTTTTTCTCTCGAAAACTTCTATTGCCAAAGTCCCGGATGGAAATAATAGGTCACTTGTAGAATTTGGTCTTTATTCGTGTTCAGAGGACTTAATTTTCAGTTGGGTACTCAGTATAAATTAGCATAACCTGTTCGAAGCTGTCATTATTATTGGTCGTAAGGCTGGGTCATTGATAAACGAAGTTATCTGCGACTTCAGTAATGGCGATCCTAGCGATGAATACTTGTCCTTTTTTAAAATCAGACCCATTGGCTTCGTTTTCTTGTCTAGTCTGGAGAAGACAGAACTCACTATGCTATTGTTGTGGTAAATATTGGCAAAATCCAGTTGTAACAGAACATAAGTTCTTATAAAAATTTTACATTCTCTGTTTAGCTTTGCATCCCTTAATATTTTCTCTAAAAATAAATAAAAGAACCCACGCGATTGGGAATTAACTTTTCTGGAAGCTCGTTTGGTCATAAAGGGCTTATAAGAACCTTCTAAATTCTAAACAATTCCGGTTTTTCGGTTTTATTTATATTTTAAATATATCGCATGTCGAGCGTATTGTGTTAAAGTCTAAAGCCCACCGTGAACCAACTGATTGGACCTAATTAGTGTGGCTGGTAAATCAACCATTGACCAGATATCTCTCATCCACCATGCGCTAAATCTTAGAAAAGACCCTTGAAAAAAGGATCGACACATATCACCTCTTCGGTCATTTTAAAGTTTAAAGAAGCTGTGTTGAAAGACCCTATAGCCACACAGCTCTTAAAAGTATTTCGGTTTTTAAAACATTTAAACAAGTCTAAGCAGAATTTTAGCCGAAAATCACATTTACCGGCCTCTAATTACATTCATGCGTATATATAATGTATATAGATACTATACATATATTACGGCAACATGTGTGGTGTTGAGAGTTTACATAAATTATCTTGTAGTGATATTAGGCCATAATTAGCGGAAATCTTCCATTAATTACTGCTTAATACTTGAGAAGTGATGACATGAGTTACAGCCATATATGAAGCATCATTGCACTTAATAAATACCTATATATATGTAAGTACTGGTACTTAGATTTCGCGTAAGTTTAATGACAAACTTATCACCTTAATTATATCAGTAGTGGTGTGAGTTATTTGTAAGAGTAAATGTAGCCGTAATTTCCTTAGGTATACATATACATACACGTATACTGCAGGAGTACGAGTTAGCATTTACATGTGTACTAACTACGTTTTGTTTTGGAATTTTTCTCATGCCAACAACTAGTATTTTTAACATTGCAGTGTCAAAAAAAATGCCAGCTAACCGATTTTGCATCAATTTCATACTAGTTAAATACTAGTCCATTTATGCATGTTTAATGTATATCCAAAATAAAAATATAATAAATTTGTACAATATATAGCGAGCTTGTAACCATAAATCTCATACATCATTATGACTGACCCTAATCACTTGGTGCCAATTCTGACAAGAAATAGCGTATATTTGTCTTAGCGTATTAAGGAATTAGACTCACCCAAAAATAATAAAATATATCGATGACATGGAACTGTCAGGTTTTAACCTTTAAAATGCTGATATTTAACCAGCGGCAGCGTAATTTTTGTATTATAGAAATATAGGTTTCCATAATATATCCACTGCAGCACTTGAACATCAACCGATTCCATACATATATTCATACAAATGCATGTAACAACCTTTCAAATTAAAAAGGACTACTTTGGGATTAATTTTCAAACGCTACAAGTGCCTATAAATGAATCGCATTAAGGTTCAAATTGGAAGTATTGGTGATTAATTAGTCTTGACTCATCCCTTGCAAATATGATTAGAGACCAAAAGTCTTTGAGGAGCAAAAAAACTAATTTAAAAAAATTTTTAACAAATACTTTAGGGAAACAATGGAAGTATTTCGCTCGCAAAAGACGAGTGGTTACCATCTCATACTGCCAACCTGAAGGCCAGAGTTCGACCTGTGGTTCGACCAACATGTAAAATTGTAGAAAATTAATTTTCCTTATTGTGATCGCCCCTCGACAGACCTTCCGAGTGTATTTAGGGCATGCAGCAAGGCTTCTCATAAAAATCGATCGGCTGTTTGAAGACCGTTTTAAATAAATTGTAGGCTGCTCCATTTGTCAGTAAAAATTATCAAGACGCATACCTCTAATTGGAGGAGGAGCTCGGCGGAAAATTGCTATATACTCATATACTATATAATAAGTATACAAAAACAGAAAAAGGCGATAGATATGTCGTTGTGTACTCTTCCGTTTTTGCATTGCCAAAAAGACAATTCATCGGATTTTATTTGCTTTACAATTTCCTGGTTTATTCAGAATATTCAATCGTTCAACGATGCCTTTTTCCGTTTTTCCGTGTAGAAAAAAGTTTAACAATTTGCTTGAGAATGCGTTATTCAGTTTTCTCTTATAAAAAATGTAGTGGCGAATAATTCTTTGCCACAGGTAAGGTCATAATTTTGCAAATATACGTATGTATTTATTTTTTTACATATAATATGTATGTACGTGTATGTATTAGCAAAGATAAGTACGTGTGCATTGTAGATAGATGTGTGAGGATGTACATTTCAGCTTAAATCCCGTCAACCGATATGTTAAACGCATTTACGGTGTTAAACTTTTCTTTACGTACATATGTATGTGTGTTAACATGTCTTACGTATTTCCTTTTAGGGGAATTCTTTTCAAACTCAATTTACATCTGAAAACGCATTTAAAATGTATAATGAAAATGTGTATGTGTGTATGTATAAATTCATCTGCTTCAATCTTTCCTTTCACCAATCAGCTTTTATTTATTTTGTGTGTTTTTTATCTTTCGTGCTTTTGCAATGCAAACATGCAGATACGACCTGTTAGCTGGTGTCACACGTGCCGAGGCATTTTTCTCCTTCAATTCTGGCGATGTACAGTATGGCATTGAGGCGGATCGTCGTTCGAAAATACTAAAGGCCTACGTACGAAATACATACACGTATCATCTCAACGAGATATTCGCGACGATTGTTAATGAGTACACGGATTGGGAGCGACCCGTGCAGCATCCAATTAATATACGGTAAGAATTTTCAAAATAAAATTATCACAAACACAAAAACAAATACAAAAATGATATAAAAAATTAAAATGAAAAAGAAAGTTCAGAGATGGTTGAGTGATTAAATGCATGAATAGGCGTAAAAATCCAAAGATTTTATGGAAGGCGTATTTTATTGGATGAGATTGCTTAAGAGCTGAAGCGTTAATATATACATAAATAATATGTAAATTAATTACGAATCTCAAGTACATATGAATATATAAGATATATAATCCCTTAAGCTAAAAGAAGAAAAAGATTTGGTTTATTAATAGGTATATGCTGCATTGAGGTCAAGGATTTGCCAACTATAATTAAATAAATTAGTATTTTAATAAAATATTAACTATAATTCAATGAAATATTACAACAGGTATTAAAGTTAAATAGTATAAATCATGGTACAAAAATTTCATAAGATAGTTTCACCTCGACATTTTAGACACTAAAAATATTTGCGCTTGTGTGCGTCTCAATGTTTTCCCAAGAGATGGAGTGCCTACAGTTACTTCTAAGCTGTACCCAAATGAGTTAAATTCTTTTTTATATAACTCTTCTAGAAGGGTTATCGATAGTGGTGCATGTGTATTTAAATACATGAAAACAAAACAAATCTCATATATTGTTGGTATCTAGTAAAACTGAGGATATTTCTAGAAAATATTTATTTATTAGGTTGCCAGTCCCACCAAACACAAAACAAAACCTTCCTGTCCGTCAATCCTTGCTTGGGGACCGTTTGTGCCGGCTCACTGCTGTTCGAACATGACTGTTTTCATTTCGAGTTGCTGTAAGTGATTTTCTTTTCATCACCAGTCACCACACGCTTTAGAAATGGGTCGATTTTATTACGATTCAGCAGCGATTCAAAGATGGCAATTCTAACTGAGCTTCTTTGTGTTTTTTTTTTTGCGTTACTTGGCACACATCAGTAGATATATGTAGATATGGATATCTTCACTGTTACCGATGGGTTTACATCAGTTTTCTCTACAAGCAAAAAAGTACAGCAAACACAGTTACCAGAAGGTTATTTTCTACGTAAAAGCACTAAAATAGCGCAAATTAATTAAATGACAAATTATGCAAAAAAAAAAAAAATATTAAAATATGTACATTGCTCTGGTATTATTAAAACCCACAATAAAAACCAAATGCACTGTTATTGTGAAGATTCCATTGAATTCATTTAAATCATATATTGTAATAAGCATTTTTGTTGATTCAAAAATAATGAAATTTAAACTCTATTGAAATTTAATCAGTGATTTCAAAAATAGGCTCATTAAGTGGCATTGTACATACGTATACATATGGTATATACTCTTCTACATTTCACTAACTCAATAGTTATACTTAAAAATACAATAATATGGAATTACTGAATTCGACAAACAATTGTAATAATCAAAGCATCATATAATAATGAAATTCGTTTTTCATTATAAAGTTTGAACACTGGTGTTATATGTGAAATACAAAAAAAGTGTCAAATCGCACGATTGGCATCATCCGTGTGGTGTGGCATATGACACCGTCACGTTGAAATCATAAATTTCCGAGAGAATTCGGTAAACTTGTCAAGAAGGATCTTTATATTATATTATAACCGATTCCAAGTTCCTGTGATGTTGCGTTGAGGTATACAAAATGACCGTTATAAATGGTAACATGTAAACTGTCATGGTGTAGGAGAACTGCTTTAAGGCTCATTTTAGAGGAATTTCAAAATATCGCTATGCTGGTTCTCTTTAGATATTTTACAATAATAAACCAATAAAAATACACTTCTAGCAAAATCGAATTTCTACTTTAGATCATTTTTGCAGTAGACAGACAGACAGTGTTTTTGTTGCAGATCTACGTCTTATACTCACAATGCACTTGAGCCTGACCTGCCTTTTAATTTATTTAAGTGTCAATCAATTCAAATTAAAAAAAATAGTTTGAACTCATATTAAGAGTAAAAATTCAATAATCTTATAAACCTTTTTATACCCTGCATTCTTTATTAACAAATGACTGTCTATCAAGGTTAAGCTGTATGCTTAGTCCTAAATATATATGTATATCCAAACATGCATATTTGCCCTCACATTTATAATATTCTTAGTATATTATCACCATAGAGTGTTAAGCAACAATTTTGTATATCTTTAAGTACTGATGCACTTAAACTTGCCTTGCTTTTGTTGGTTGTAAATTTTTTCTGATTTCCTCTTTTTCTCTTTTTTTTTTGCAGCGATGAAACACTAGAAGCGCTTAGCGATGCTCAAGTTGTAGCACCCGCTGCTCAAACCGTCGACTTACATTCAGCGGATCATCGCAACTCATATTTGTATGTTTTTGACTATCAGACCAGATATGGGGATTATCCTCAGGTGAGTTTTATAGGAATATCATTTCTATTTTTCTAATCTAAATATGTTTCTTACATAAAAGTCCAAGTAAATAATGTGAAATGTGTGCAATTTTGGTGATGTGTCTCATTACTTTAAGTGTTTAGTGTTCTACTTCTTGTTTATCTTTACCCTTAAATATTTGGATGAAAGTGGAAGATATATTTTAAGTGAAGAAATAAAATCATAAATTAAAGCGAATGATTAAATTCATAAATTCAAATATTCATTGAAAATATGAAAATATGAACTAGTGATATACCAACTATGCAAAGACCATTCTTGATGTGATACAATTTATTGATTCTTTATTGATTTTTATATTTCCCTCGCGAACTCAGGCGACTGTTGGTGTTTTTGCTTATTCCTAGAGCGGCAAACTTGGTGCTGAAAGCCGACGAGAATGTGACGTGTGTCGATCGACTTTTTACATGTATTTTCCAAGATATCTGGTCAATGCTGCATAAGGTCAAATCTATTTGTTGAATGTGCTTTTAATTTTTCACACAGTACGTAAGATCAAACATTATATTAGGTGTAGTAAAAAGAATTCCATTATTTTTCCAAAAAATCACCAGCTCACCATAGATGAATAATTCAGTCGGTTGTTCCTGAGCTTCATTATAGTGATATATTTCTAAATAATAATTATTGATTTCCATGTAACTTTCGTTTTCAGAGTAGAAGAATGCGACCTCTCTTGCACTTTAATTGGGCAAATACCATAAATTTGATCACTATCGAATTAGTGAGTTCAACTGAAATGCATATACAGTCCATGTCTTAACTATATCACCAATAGAAATTTATCGATTTGTCCAAAATGAGTGGCAAAAAAGGATTCTGGGAAAATAGGGAAGATGATAACTGAAGCCAGACAACGGAGTTTTTTGGAATTGAATTTTTTTTTGATTGAATAGCATTGGAAATATCAACAAAGCTCAGTTCAAAAAAGCAAACAGTAGATGACACACTTCTTTCTTCGCCTCCACTACATTATTGTAGCAATTTCGACAAAACTGACAATATCACATAAACTATGTAATATGTAAACATTGCAGGAATGTCAATCAATAAAATTGCCTAGTGGGTTTGTTCTATGAGACTATGGGTTTGTTATGTAATGGCAAATGAGCCAATACAGCAAACATGCAAACAACATACTTAGGTACTTGTCAGCCGGTCGAATACTCAATACTTCGGAATTGGCTCAAGACCAGCTATGTGAATAGTGGTAAGTACGCTCATTCCTGCCGCTCAAGAGTAGCTTATGACTAAAGTAAGGCAATGTAAGCCTTTGTAATACCAGGACTGAACTGAGAACATAAAGTGTCCTAATGTGTTGTACAGGCATTTTTATACGCATGTACATATGTTTGTAGGCATACAAGTGTAGAAGGCTGCCAGTGAAATACTCAAAAGTCGATATATTTTAAACCTAATATTATGCCTTAAAAGTGAAATTTCGAAAAATATCGCAGTGGTGCAGGGGATTTTCCTTTATTATATTTTTTACATAATTTTCAATGTTTTAACAACAACTTTAATTCAAAAAATTAGTCTTTAATAATTAATAATTAAAAGCTATAATTTTTGTCAAATTAAAATATAACAGCTTTTCATACTCACTAATACAATACAATAACACTTTTCATTATATTTGTATTTTTAGCGACAAGGGTGTATTCATGGCGAGGATCTACCCTACCTTTTCGGTGCTCCCCTCGTGGGTGGTTTTAGTCACTTCACGCGAAATTATACGAAAACCGAAATTAATCTTTCGGAAATTGTAATGCTCTATTGGTCTAACTTCGTACGTACAGGGTGAGTAGAATTTTGACTAGTAAAAAAACCTGTTAATTTCTCCAAAAAACGACGAAGATTCCGAAAAATCTAATTTCAAAAAAAAAACAAAACAAAATTTTGGCAAACATAAAGGGTGCGACATCTAGACCTTCGGTATTTCAACATTGAATAACTCTTTCGGCTTTTAGCCGATTTTGACAAATGTGCATGATTCTGAAATGTCATTCGAATTCGAATCGGCTGAAAAATATCAGAGTACTTCAATGTTGAAGTACCGAAGGTCTAGATGGCACATCTTGTATATTTATAAAAATAAATGTCCGCAAACTTGTAATATTTGTATATATTTCTCTATTTTTCTTCCACTTCCCAAAGTAATCCAAATGAACAAATGGAAGGCGACCATCCTGGCAGTCGACAAGAACGCAGCCGTTACAAGACAATCGAATGGACGGCATATGAGAGCGTGCATAAGAAATATCTCAATTTTGGTAAGTTGTTATATAATGCTATTAAAATGTTTTCTTTACATGAAATTATAGTTATACATAATTTTTTTTATACCGAGTAGCAAGCACAAGATACACAAGCTATTAATAATTAAAAAAGCTTATGCGGTTTAATTTTTTTATTGAAAATTAAATTTTATTAAGTACATTTCAACCATAATTATCTTTGACTTTTTGTCATTTCTTGGGTAGCTTCATAATTCTAACAGTGTTGAGCCTGTGCGGCCAAAAATTTGACCAGTGCCTTTTCGGTCAGGCAATTTGGTACCATCAAGAGATTTTTGCATCAAAACTTCCCAATCAAGCTCCACTAATGTTTTTTTGCTAATCAAAAATCTCGTTGTCATAATAAAGTACAACACCTTTACTATTGCTCAAATGACCGTTTCGCTGCTTTTATCCAACTAATAATAGAAAACTCTCTTCCAATCTCACCATTCACTCAGCACCACTTTCGGCAATTCAGGCTTTAAATTTGTTTATGTAGTGTCAACAAATCCAAACAAATTTAAATTTTTTTTTATTTTTTTTTACTGTATTCAAACCATTTTTATGACCAGTTGTTTTGTCGCTTAAGAATTCTTCAATTTTATTGCGTTTGAGAAGACTTTCACTGATGGTAATTTGGTAAACAAAATATTTTTTGTTAACTCATGTTGCAAAGCTTCGTAGTATTTTTGAGTGAATGGCCGACGAGAAGGAGGTGCTCTGACGCTAAATTCCCATTTTTGAATTTTCTTAGGTACTACTACATTTCTTGCTAAAAAGATGGGGAACATATAGGTATATAGCATATCACATTTATATTTACTATTCTTTTCAGTCTGTGCACACATCAACTAACTGAAACATATTCTTTTTCTTTCAGACACAAAGCCAAAGCTGAAAAATCACTACCGCGCACATCGTTTATCCTTCTGGTTAAACCTCATACCCGATCTGCACAAGCCAGGTGGTGATAATGTGCCCGCAGCGCATCATCAATTAGTAGACGATAACGATGAAGATGTCGACAATAATATCGCAAGTGATGCGACCATAAAACCACTTAACCCACCATATTCACCACATGCAGGCAGCGCCGCACTTGGTAATTTTACATTATTCACTAATCAGGTATTCTCGCTGCTCAATCTCTCATCACCGTCGTCGGCACGCAACGCCTCACGTTATGGAGGAAAATTGTATCCAGGCGATGATGGCGGCGAAGCCCATGCAGCTGGCAGTGGCGCCCCACCAGACAACCAAGATGGCTTTGCTGCGTACTCAACAGCATTGAGTGTGACAATTGCCATTGGCTGCTCACTGCTCATACTGAATGTGCTCATATTCGCCGGCGTCTACTATCAACGCGACAAGACGCGCCTCAGTGAGCCGCGTGCGCAAACTAAATTGAAGCGACAGGAAAATGGCCAAATGCCAAATAATATTTGTGGTGATCTCGAGACGTTGACGATACATACGAAAAATGATCCGGCGACCATACTCTCGCACCATCACGCGTTGCAACATCAACACCAAATGCCACCACCCGAATTCGCGGACATACCACATCGTGCGCCGCCACCGCCGAAGCATTTGAAATCATTGCAGGACACGAGTGGTAGCATGAATATGAGTGGGGCTCTCAATGCGACGAGTAACATGTCAAGTAGCGGTGGTATGGTGGGTGGTGGAATGTGTGGTGGTAATGGTGCGGGTGGTGGTGGAATGGGTAATGCAAGTGGGCAAAGTGGCAGCGGGACGAGCAGTACCGGTGGCGGTGGTGGTGGTGTTGGTGGTATTGGTGCCGGCAATATGATGGGATTGTTGCCTCCACCGCATGCGCTTCAAGTGATGGGCAATCAATGTGGCACATTAACCAAGAAGAGCTGTATGAAGCAAACTCAACAGCAGCAGCAACAACAACAACAGCAGCAGCAACAGCAGCAGCAACAACAACAACAACAACAACTGGTTGCTACACATCAACAGCATTTGCAGAATCATCATAATCAAAGTATGACGACGGCGTTAATGGGCGGAGGCGGTAGCGGGGCAATAGGTGGCGGTGTTGTTGGTATTGGCGTTGGTAGTGTTGGCCCACCGCCACCGTCAGTATCCAGCACACAAGGCCATCCGCACACAAACACCCAGCAATCGCATCATCAGCAAGGACAATTGCAGCAAATCCAACAACATCCACTAATGGATGAATTGCGAGTGTGACATTAATTAACAGTGCGTTTCAAATGTGATCTCTAACGGTGATTAAATGATTGTGATGTGAAATGAAGTGGAACGTGGAGACTTCTCACAAATGATACACACATACACGTACATAATCGATAAAGGATGCATGGGAGTCTGAGTGCTGGTGTCTGTGCGTGCATGGTTACAAATGAATATGTGTGTATGTGTTTAGTGTAGCTGTAGATAAATGTATGTGTATAGTTCCCATTGTTTCGACGCAGCATTGTGGCGTTCTTCAGTGATTTACGAGCATTTCGTATTCACTCTGCAGTCGTCTATCGTTTTGTAAATATGACCAGAGTAAAGTAGTTAGTAGCCAAAAACCAAAGCGAGATTGCATTACGTAGACGCATTTTATGTTAATCATATAACCAGTTTACTATGTAGTATTTAATAGTTACAAAAAATTGAGTAAGGAAAAAATGTAAAAAACTGGTGCTTGGCACGAAAACTACATAAATGTTTTCCAAAAATTTCCAACTATAGCTGTGTTTAGGAAAATAATTTTAGAACGAAGCAATTACTTAAAATTGCCTTAGGATGTATCTAAAGCTAAGCAAAGTATGCTTAATAAACTAAATGCAAATGTGTTGCAAACGACATTTTCGATAAAAAATTTAATTTTGCGAATGGCCTGCCTCTAACTACGTTCGACGGTCTACTTTAATCACCGATTTTGCAGTTTTTCAAAAAAAAAAAAATATATAAAATAAGTTGCAGTTGTACAAGTATTTACTTTGAACATGCAGGTTATTGCTTCAAATTTCTTATTTTGTCCTTCTGGATTTGAATGCCCATCACGGGGAATTTTAGTGCATAGATGATGAATAGGAGCTTGAATTTTCTTATTAATCCACATATTTTTGAATTCTAATAAAAGCGTAACTTTTTTCCTTCAATTATGACGTAAGAACATTAAAAATGTGTCCAGTTAAAGAACTTATGTAATTTCGGGTATATTGTTTTTTTGCCAATGCTTCCATTGTGAGATTTTTGGTTTGAAATTTGTCTTCATTCTCTTATTCCAAATTCAAACTTTCCATCTAGTTCAAATATTAACGAAATCTTTTTCTGAAAGACATAAATTTTCACCGGAATTTTCCAGTGATCTTCTTCAAAACTTTCTCATCATTTTCTCATAATTTTTGACTTTTGTGACTTTCTAAAAATTTTGCCACCACTTTTTAAAAACTATTTTCCGAAAATTAGGTAAAAACTTGGTGTATACATTTTAAACATTTTTCTTTTTTATACATCATAAGAGCACTCTATTCTGCTCGAACAGTCTCAACAAACAAACAAATGAGTTGAGTTCTGCATAAGAAAGTTTATTGAAAACCTTTTTAACCTTACATGAATTTTTTTTAATATCTACATTTCGGTCGGCACTTTTTGCCATCTCATCAACAACTTTTATGTTTTGGATATGGGCATTATTAAGTAAGATTTAGAGACTTGAAGTACTTTCGGTGTATAAACCAGTAGATATTCATATAAGAACTTCCACTACCGTTCGCTTTCGTAACGCTGTTACTAATAACCCAGCAACAAGTGTTATGTATTTCTGATTTATTTTTTGCAAATTGGCTTTAAATTTATTACACGATTTTTACAATATTTTAATTTAAATTTATGAAAAATGTAACAAATACATAACTTTCCGTATTTGTATGTATAAATTGTTCTTCCAAAGACTGATTAAGTATGTAAATATAATAAAAATAAATGTGTATGTACATGTCACTTATATAATATAATATTTAGCGTTCATATGAAGGCGAATATATACTAAATGTACGTATGCATATGTAGTACTGTGTGTACTTAAAATTAGTTGCCAGTGAGAAAGAATATTAAATGAGTAAAAATTGGATATATGATTAAAAAAATATATATATTAAATAAATAAGTAAGTAAATCAACCAATAACAAACTATAAAATGCAAGTAAAACTTGCATGATTTGCAATTTCTACCAAGCATTTACGTGTGAGTGTATGTTTGAAAAAAGTTTGATATCAAAAGATTTCAAAAAGATTTGAAAATTAAATAGGTATACCAATATCAAAAAATAAATGCATATATTTAGACGAAATTAAGTTGAAGTGATTAATTACGATATAATATGATTTCATAGTTATATGTATATAAAAATGATTAT
This sequence comes from Ceratitis rosa, assembly GCA_037013455.1. Taxonomy (NCBI): domain Eukaryota; kingdom Metazoa; phylum Arthropoda; class Insecta; order Diptera; family Tephritidae; genus Ceratitis; species Ceratitis rosa. The sequence continues at coordinate 7,423,188 of JAWMAG010000039.1, forward strand.
TATATAGCCAATAGTATGTGCAATATATTCAGAAAATGTTTTAAATTTTAATGCGGAAAAATACTTAAATTATATTTTATTATTTATTTATTTATATTGGAGATAATAATCATTTCAGGTTTTACAACAAAACATTATTAAAAAGAGCTATTGATGAGTTAAATAACATATTGAAATTTCCCCAATCGATTGGATAGAAAATTGTTTAGCATTCGGGCCGACCGTAAGAACATTGTTTCGAGAAAAATGCATTTAAAGTTTAAACAACAGATTTGCAGCTTTCTTGCGGTTCAGTGCGTACGTATAGGTGCTATTCGTATAACAATATTTCGAATTTCGTTCTAATATTCTTAATATGTAGTATTTTTGAAAAAATGCCGATTTTCCCAAATCAAGTTACCACCAAAATAATTATTACCTACAAATGTATTATTTATTTTTTCACTTTCCTTATACGAGTAGGTATGTAATTAACTGAATTCTCCTGCTCGTCTTACTGCTGTTTAAATTAAATAGTAATGAACGATTTTAAAGAAAAGTAGTAAATAAGTTAGTTACAATTGTCAGATACATATGTACATATATGTATAGGCGTGTGGGTGTGTGAATGTATTCAGAAATTCTCGTGTAGTTAATATTTAATGGGGAAGGTTTAGTTTTACAAATATGTACTCTAAAGAAACCTTGTAAGCTGTTAATAATTATCCACTGAATATAACTATATATACACACACAATATGAGTAATAAGAATAGTAGCATACATATAATCATACCAATAGAAATATTAATTAACGATATACCTACCTATAAGTACATAGGTAAATACGTGTAAGCTAGCTTGAGGGCAAGTAACTAAAAATTTAAGGAACCTTTTATGTAAAAATGACAAGTTTTGGGGAATAAGTTGAAAATTAGTGAAAATACTGAAATAATAAAAGCAAAATTAAATAATAAGAGTAAAGTAGTATATGATATATAATATATAAATCAAAGATAAATAATATAGAGAAATTATAGCTAATTTTAAGTATACTTTGTAAGTTCTTTGCCTACATATATATACTCGTATATATATATATATATGTATATATATACATATATATACAAAATATATGAAATGTAAAATAATTAAAGCGTTGATATTGTTGTTAGAAACAACAAAAATTACAAAATACGTTTTGATTTGACTAAAACGGTATATTACTAAAAGCAGTAAGTGTAACAACTGTATAATTATAAACTAGAAAACTGAATATAGTTAATTTAAAAATTGTGGTAATATTAAAATATGTTAAATGAAATTGTAAGATGAGCGTACTAAAATTTAAATGCGTAAATAATAAGTAATTATTAATAAATAAAAAAAAGAAATAATAAAACAAAATGTGACTTTATTTTCCAGGATAAACAAAACAAGATATATGTATGTAGGTGAGTACACTATGATTATTACATAACACAATTTCATCGTACGCTTGACAAATTGATTGTACAAAGTGCTAAGGATTTTACAGCAATTGTGTAAACTAATTTCCCAATATTATATTTCATAATAAATATCTAAACATAATTTCTTACACTTTTGTTGTGTTCATTTAATTAGCCGAATTAATAACACAAGCTGTATATATAATATGTACGTTTTAATATGTATAATGAATTTCGCTTACTAATCATAATAAATTCTGTAACACAGAGTCAAAAATTCAACAGCTAAATCAATGAAGTGTTTACCCAAGCGGAAAGTGATTTAGAAAAAGCAAACGATTTTGCACACACAAGCATGTACCTATAATGTTATATCCCTAACTTCGAATTTCTATTTAAATGGTTTTCTGCAAGCCTAATTAAATCGTCATGCGCTTTATAAAAAAGAGATTTAAAATATTTTTCAAAATTTTACAAATTTCACTTCTCACAATAAAAATATTATTTGCTTCCAATTTGAAACTTATGACTTCTCAGTTCATGGCAATTTTATATCGATATATATATTTGCTTATTAAAATGCAAATTAGTTTCTAGAAACTAATTACACAGCTCATAAATAGTAAACAAAAAAAAAAAAAAACAAAAATCTATGGTACTCATATCTAATAGCCTGAATTGCAATCAACACCTGTTTTATGTTCTCGCCTGCCACTGATTTGTTTGCCTCGACAGCTGTAGGTATAATTAAAATAATGTTTTTCTTAGTTTATTTTTTAATCGCATTCAATTAAACTTTCTAAAAGAAATAATGAAAGTTTTACTTTGCATTTCTCTCTCCTTTATTTCACTAGCTTTCATTCAATGCATGCATAAATGAAACAAACCAAATTATGAGTTACTTTAAGCAATGAGGGGCCCAGACCAAATTAAACTCATTAATCTTAACATTAAAATTAAAATTAAAATTGAAATTAAAATTAAAATTAAAATTAAAATTAAAATTAAAATTAAAATTAAAATTAAAATTAAAATTAAAATTAAAATTAAAATTAAAATTAAAATTAAAATTAAAACTAAAATTAAAATTAAAATTAAAATTAAAATTAAAATTAAAATTAAAATTAAAATTAAAATTAAAATTAAAATTAAAATTAAAATTAAAATTAAAATTAAAATTAAAATTAAAATTAAAATTAAAATTAAAATTAAAATTTAAAATTAAAATTAAAATTAAAATTAAAATTAAAATTAAAATTAAAATTAAAATTAAAATTAAAATTAAAATTAAAATTAAAATTAAAATTAAAATTAAAATTAAAATTAAAATTAAAATTAAAATTAAAATTAAAATTAAAATTAAAATTAAAATTAAAATTAAAATTAAAATTAAAATTAAAATTAAAATTAAAATTAAAATTAAAATTAAAATTAAAATTAAAATTAAAATTAAAATTAAAATTAAAATTAAAATTAAAATTAAAATTAAAATTAAAATTAAAATTAAAATTAAAATTAAAATTAAAATTAAAATTAAAATTAAAATTAAAATTAAAATTAAAATTAAAATTAAAATTAAAATTAAAATTAAAATTAAAATTAAAATTAAAATTAAAATTAAAATTAAAATTAAAATTAAAATTAAAATTAAAATTAAAATTAAAATTAAAATTAAAATTAAAATTAAAATTAAAATTAAAATTAAAATTAAAATTAAAATTAAAATTAAAATTAAAATTAAAATTAAAATTAAAATTAAAATTAAAATTAAAATTAAAATTAAAATTAAAATTAAAATTAAAATTAAAATTAAAATTAAAATTAAAATTAAAATTAAAATTAAAATTAAAATTAAAATTAAAATTAAAATTAAAATTAAAATTAAAATTAAAATTAAAATTAAAATTAAAATTAAAATTAAAATTAAAATTAAAATTAAAATTAAAATTAAAATTAAAATTAAAATTAAAATTAAAATTAAAATTAAAATTAAAATTAAAATTAAAATTAAAATTAAAATTAAAATTAAAATTAAAATTAAAATTAAAATTAAAATTAAAATTAAAATTAAAATTAAAATTAAAATTAAAATTAAAATTAAAATTAAAATTAAAATTAAAATTAAAATTAACATTAAAATTAAAATTAAAATTAAAATTAAAATTAAAATTAAAATTAAAATTAAAATTAAAATTAAAATTAAAATTAAAATTAAAATTAAAATTAAAATTAAAATTAAAATTAAAATTAAAATTAAAATTAAAATTAAAATTAAAATTAAAATTAAAATTAAAATTAAAATTAAAATTAAAATAAAAATGAAAATTAGGTTAAAACATATATTAAGGATTAAAATTAAGAAATTACATTTTTTTGCCCTTAAACATAACACAACACTTGTATGACAAACTATTCTTCAATAAGCGAGCTTTTGCTTATATTATACTATATATATATATATATATATATGTGATGATATATTTCAACACGTGTAAATATCTCAGTAACTTTTTGCTCATTTCCATCTTCATTGTATAAAACTCATAAAACTTTTTCAATTCCACTTAAAAATCTTCTCTTTTGCCTCTTGGCCAAGTTGCGATGTTGCTTGTTTAACAAACACAAGCCTTCATACAAACATGGTATTTATGTACTGAGAGTACATCATACTGGATGTATATGTGTCTTATATGTACTTGTCACAATATATTCTCATAGATATTCTTCTTGAGAGCTTACAATAAAAATTCAATTATACGCCATTTCAACATAAAAATGACAAAGATAAAATCACACAGTTGTGTATACATATATATGAACACGTATTAGGGCTGTTAAGAATTGTGAAATTCTCAAAATCTAAAAAGAATTATTTAATTAATTTTAAAGCTTATAAATAATTTCGGCCAAACTCTTTGTTTTAATGAAATCTTGAAATGATTTTAAGGTAATTTATTTGTATATTGTGAGCTCCCTTAACACATGCAAGTATTTTTCAATTACGCTTTATAACCACTGAAATGATTTGCGGCAGAGTACCTCATCTAATTTATGAGATGACTATCGATACTTTCTCAATCAACTGGAGAGGTCTACAATTTATTCCAAGCCGCCTCCGAGTGGCTGAGAGATTTCAGAACTACTTTTGGAAAGTTTGACATTCGCCGGTAAAACTTTTTCCTTTACTGCTGAAAGCGTAATCATTAAAGAAATGTGTGTATACTTTAAATATTGAAAATACAAACCTTTTCATTTAATTATATACATAAATAAGTTTATACAAGAACTTTTTTTTACACTATTCTTCATTATTTACGAAGATAGTACTTATGGATATATAGACGAATCACCCACATCGCAGAATTCCTTGGTTTTCTTAGTCCTTTGGTGCTTAATGGTGACACAAAATAAAACCAGTTGCTTCTCCACTTGTATTTCTCTACCTTTGTTTCCACCGACGAGTACTGTCTTCATCTCTCTCAGTAGACAATATAACAATATCACCTCCACAGCGTAGCCATTGCCTCTTAATAAATATGTTACTGATGATGTATATCTCGCCATCGTTTGCGGACCACTAATCATCAGAGGAACCTTTCTACTAACACTCTTAGTGCCCTTTCAGCAGATTTGGTCATCAGGAGCGATGAATTTAGTTTTTGTTTACCGAGAGAGAGAGAACTTTACTCTTCGTTTACCTGCTGAGTCTAAAGTAACAACTAACAAGAAGTCGCATTGTCAGAAACCTTATTTGGTATTAAACAACTCGAAGAGATTGCTTTGGTGAGGAGTTTTTTTGTAAATTATCACATGTAGAATACCTTATATATTCCACGTCTCAAGCCTGAAGGTCTGATAACGCCCAATAAGCCGTTAAAAGTGGTTAATTAATAATAATTACTGCAGATTATTGGATTCTTTTTTTAAGGATTGAGCGGAGCCCATTCAAATTCCAATCGTCAGGCATGCTTTCGAAGGCCATTTGCCCTCGATCTTCATATATGTTCCATCGGATTTGCCATATCATGATATATCAGTCTGGTCTGAAACCTTCTGAAAGGCGCCTAATTTATTTATATAATTTTTGAAAACATTTTTCTGGTCATATTCTCAATCTATTCAAATGTAAATGCATCTCGTTTGTGTCTTCGGGGTACTACCTACTGCTATAAAATTTAATGTCTGTAAAATAATTAAAAATTACTTTCATTCAATATTGTAACTGTTATCATACAATATCAGATTTGATAGAATTTTCAAAAAGAATAACCGACTAAATAATAAAGCAAACATAACGCGGTGTGTTTTTAGGAGGGTTTTAGTACATTTTTCATCAGAAATTTCGCAATACTTTGAGTAAGAAATGGTTGACTCTAAAACTTGTATTTTCAGGAATGAGCGCAGAGAGGTCTATATGCAAATTGATTCGCACATCCAAACCGCACATAAAAATGAAATCAGCTGAAAGTGTTAAAAAGTTAAGCAATTTGCATTAAAATTACGTCAATGTAGTAAAAACAATAGAGAGGGGCGAAGAAGCTATTATGGAAAATCGAACATTCACTTTCACGAACATGCAAATAGCATATCCTATATCGGGGAGTTTCGATAGGGGATGGTACAATGGGGTAAAAAACAAAAAAACAATTTCGGCTACTGACAGAAGGATATACCCCTTCACATACTCTTTGCATAAATTATGTAATTTTATAGCTTTTAAATTTCTGAACTTACAAAATATAGAAATTTACACCAGAGCAAAGGGTGTACAGAAAGATGAAAATAAGAGAGTAAAAGAAACTAATGGCAGCGACAATGACAAAGAAAACAAAATTTTTAAACAAACACATTTATTTTATACAAATACACATACGAGCATGCGGAAACAAAATCGAAAACCATTAAGTTACTTACCATATATACACACAAACATATGTACATATATGCGTTTAGGTAAATGTGTGAATATGAATTTTTGTTATTGTTAGTATGGCGAGTAAAATAAAAATCCATTGAAAATAGATTTATTATGCAAATATCAAAAGCATAAGTGAATTGCAATCTTCTGATTCAGCTAGAACCACTGTCATATCTACATACGTGTATGCGTGTATATTCGAGTATATGTATATACTCGTATATTATCATTTAAGGTATATAACGCAAGGAAATCAAAGGGTTTTAACTTAAGATATAAAATATATTTATATATCTAAATAGCAACAACAAAAAATGTTTCCAAAAAGTTTTTCCTCCCATAACCAGTTCACATCTCTGGCCACTGCAAGCAAATTCTTCTAAATCACAATCACCATTAACTGGAAAAATACTCAGGTTAAGCCAGTTTTTATGTTACTTACGTAAACTTTTTCTTGCCTCTCCTGAATATTTCAAATTATTTGAGAGGTTATATCCACTTGTAATTTTCAAAAAATTTATTTTTTTTTAATTTTACGAATGCACTTATATTTGACAATATTTTCCGAAAATCTGAAACTGATCAGATAAACAGTCTCGAACGTGGTCGTATCTCTAAGGACATCTCGTGGCATTCGAAAATAGGCAAAGTGCAAGGCGGAGTGGTCTAACTTAGTATAAATGGTTCGCAAAACTTTAAATGGGTTTTTCTTGAAACATTGTTTTTAGAGTCGGTCAGAACCGATCGGCTTAAAATTTACACGACCATCTAAGATATGTTTGTTAAGTAATGATCGAAGGAATAAAATTTTTTACATTAATTTCGATTTTTTAAGCCATTTTGAAATGTAGAATTTCCCACAAAACATAATTTTTTTTTTTTTGAAGGCGCCATTTTGTCAAAAATTAAAATTTTCACTATTACTTCTATCACTACCTGCCTTCATCCAGTATAATACCAAATTTTTTTGGTTTTCGGGTTTTAGAAAATTTGAAGCAGAAATTTCTTCCTCACCGCCAGACACTTTTTTTCGGAGGACCTTCTGGGCTACAAGAACAAAAGGATCCCATATTTTTTTAAATGAATCGTTTATTGTTAAACTACATTAAATTCTAACTATTAAGATTTTTTCTATTAATTTATAGAATAGTGTTTACATGAAAAAAGAAGAAGAAGGAAATGTTCATATACATTAAATTGAGTTTAAATAATTTAGTTTAGATTAGAGTCTTTATTTTTTTTTTCAGAAAAATTAAGGAGATTTATTTGGAAATATTACAAAGCTCACACATTCATCAATGCTAATCACTTTTTCTTCCGTTATTGTGTTTTGATTTTGAATTGAGTTGATAATAGCTGTAGTGCTGCTTTCTGGTCTGGTTCCGGCGGACGGCCTAATACAGCTTCATAGGTACTGTAAGGTTGCGGGGAAGCGGACTCCTCGTGACCACCGACTGACGTTTTGATATTTCTGAAAGAAGAATATTCTTCCCTGCTTCCAATTGTTCATGTAAGCTCTTTTGATTGTTTCGAAGCGGTCCAGACGCTGCATTCTTGTCGGTGCGGAGAGGCGTCTCTTATTTAAAATGATTAAAAAAATAAAAAGCTCTTTATAAATTTCAATGAAGTACCTATCGGAGTCCTCTTGACTAAAGCAAGTGATTTGGCAGGTCAAGAAATCTATTGCCCCGTTCTTTTGCCAACTGGTACAAGAGTTTCTATGATAAAAAGAGGCATAATGACATAACCATTAAATTAAAATAAAAATTATCGGAAAAAACGGACCAAAAATAGTTAATTTAATGCTCATGTATGTACCTACATATATAATGCCTTGACGTTTTGTGGTTAAGATACAGACTGTCAAATACATGAATAAAGTTGAGTTGAAGTGACTGTCAAAATGGTTAGGGAATTTTCATTTGCACTCTACTCACCAAAAAGTTCAAAACGACAACTACAAGAACGCCTAAAACTAATATAAACTATTTTCCTCATCAACAAAACAAAGTATTTGAAGAACTTTTAAATCGGCAGAAAATTGCCAAACACATGCACATTTATAGGTATATATAACATTACATTAACTCAGTCCAAGTGCGGTCTCAACACATACACATGTACACTTGTGGTCAAATTTACTACAGAAATTCATTAGTTTTAACTTATCTGCTGCTGCTGCTAGAACTAATGAATTTTTCACCACAATTAGCCACAATCGATTTTAGGTATTGCAAGAATTTTTGTGTAAACGCCATAAAGTTTGTAAAAAAATTGCATAAGCGTATGTTTGTATTTAGATTGTATTCAGTGCACCCTGCAAAAATGTGTGCCCCACTTGGTCAATGAAGTACCTATCGGAGTCCTCCTCTGCAATGACATCTTGGATTAAAGAAAAAGAAGCTCTATACTTGGATGCAACATTAATTAATGCAAAAATATTTGATTCACCGAAATAATGGTAAAATATCGGTGACTCTCCACCAACAACTTCAAAGATCGAGTTGACGTCAGAGAAAGCATGTTGAGTGTATGATGAGGTTGCTAGGAGATTAATCATTATGAGCTAAAACAACCTGACGAAACAATCAATTCTTAGCTATTATATAAACGATTAACCTGCTTAGAAGACGCTGTACAAAGAAACCCGACCAGAATTGAATAGTAGAAGAAGTAGAAAAGGTTTTGTAATTATACTAAAAACTGCGGATATATTTACAATTATCCAGTATTTTGTACGGAAGTTAGCTCTAGGTTACTCTAGCAACCTCGTGGAATATATATTTCACGTATTCATGGAGTACTCTCGTCTTTAGCAGTACAATAGAATGGAATCGTCATTCATAGTAGATAATACGGCAACAACTTTCAATACTGATTGCATTGCTGTATTTCGGTTAAAGAGATTTGACACGCCAATGGAATTTAAGAAACATACTCAATAAACTAATACCAATCGAAGTTTCGAATACAAACAAACAAAAAATATAAAAAACACAATATGAGTTTAAGCTCACTTGCAGGAAAAAATAAGACAGAAATAAGAAAAGAATAAGATAGAGCTAAGATCGAGTGTGCGAATGCAAATATCAATATAATTCCCTGATCCCTTTCTATCTTTTACACATCAATACTCGTTTGGACAAACATAAACACTGACTCACAAGCCAAGCAAACACTCTTCGGCATTTTTCGAATTTTTAATAGCATATAAACATATTGTACTTTATACGAATCAAGAATATCGTCTCGCTTCAATTTAGTTCCTTCGGATTGATTTCAGACTGAAAAAATGTAAAATACAAATATCAAATGAAAGAGAGAAGCCGAAAACCATAGCTTGTGCAAAAGGACATGAAACGAATGTTAGATATCGGGAATGTGCTGTATGTAGGCAAATGGTGGGTATATAAGGACGAAGACGCACACTGTTGGAAGTGGAGGAGTGAGAACTCGTGGCTATCCACACTAGTTTAAAGTGAAGGACAGTAAACTGTTTGTTAATAAGAGAGTAAATAAATTATGTGCTTACAAAAGTGAAATCCAGTGATCGCACTCGAAATATTTGGGGAACAAATTTGAATTTATAAATATCATTACAGTTAATTTGTTAAGTAAATCCCAAAGAATAGAAATCGAAAATTATCTAGATTTAGGACCCGAAACAAAGAGAGTGAAGCAGAAGGAAACCAGAATTTGTGTTCGATTGTGAAAAAGCCATTGAGGACCAAGGCATCAAAGTGGATGCACAGTGCTTCCAGGACAAATCTGAAAACACATCCACAATGGTAGAGGAAATGCTGAGGCGGCTGGTTCAATGAACGATGAAACAACGAACATTGTAGGTAATTCATCCTCTGTGATGACTATCTATAGAATCAGCAGTAAGCTCGTAAGAAAAAATGATCTAGGACATCACACGCTGCCCAGATACCTATCGTAACCACTCCAGACAGCAGGATGCAATTACACAAACAGAACAGACCTTCGTATAAACAATGATTGAAATTTCACAAAAAGTTTTTTGAACAGTTGGCCACATTTCACAGATGGATGCGAGAACAGAGATTCTGCAGAAAGTTCCCATGCACGAGAGGGATAAGTATGAGGTAAAAATGCGAGTCATAGCAAGGAGTCAAGGTAGCGGGAATCGCTCAAATGTTTCCAAAATTGCAGTGGAGAACCACTACTTGGAGTTTTGCGAGCCTTTGAGATAGTTTGACTGGCAGATTAAGCAGTTGGCAGGGAATGAGTGACTCAACGCGAACAAAGCAAGTGAGGAAGAAGACATCCTCAAACTTCTATTTGAGCAGTGACTTCGATCGAAATGGTTGTATAATAGTGCTTACTGTTTAAGTTATTTCGGAATAAATTCAACATTTACTCAGCGATTTTTTCTTTTAAATTAATATATTTTAATAACTACAGCTTAACAGATACAACTTCGGTCATCTGAAATAATTGTTACAAATAATATAAGCAACTAGAAACGAATGAAGCGAGGGTTGGGGTTAGTAGTATACACATACATATATATCACTTTCGGCTAATTCGATTATTCATATTGTGCTCTAACATCAAACCGCTAACTACACAAAACGAATACACCCTGTATACACAATACGATTGGGTATAAAAATTTCAACAAATATGCCAAAGCATATGTGAGAATAGAGACGGATAAAAAATAAAATAAAAAAACTCAAAAAGCTGGCAAAAAAATAGAATATACGAGCATATGGAACAAAATGCTTCAAAAAGTTTGTCAACTACATCGTCAGAGAGTTTAGTGCTCTGCTCAATTAAAAACCGCAAACCAACTCTAATTATTTGGCATTATCTGCTGCGCATGTGGTCTGCTGCAGAGAAATAGGATTATCTGCTGCACGTTCGTTGACATACACGTATATACTCGTACGTTCGTATATATAAATGGCATTTGCAATATGGCTTAGAAAGTTTTGTCACATACATTTGTGCAAACACACTCATTTTTATTTACTATACCTATGTGGATGTGTGCAAATATTTCTGTTTTTAAACTTTAACAAAAAGGAAATATTTTGGTTTAGTATACACGGCTGAAATCTGTTGTTAACAAAATATCAACAAAAGTCCTAAAGCACGATATTATCTCCTGAATTGCAGTTTCGGACTTTATCTGCATGTACATACATACATATATACATATGTTATGTACATTCAACTAAATATATTTTTATTTGTATATGTGAAAAAAATAAAAAAAATTTTAGATTTTATTCCCTTATTTATTTTTTATTAAATAAAAATTCATCATTCAAAGTGTTGTCAATTGGAAGCAACTACTCCTACCCATCTTCCTGGCAATTTTCGATTACCATATTCAAAAAGTTTTTTCTCTATATTTCTCTATATTCTTCGATTTCTTCAAAAGACACGAACTGGTGACTCCCAAAATCATTTTTCTACCGTCGAAAAAGCCAATAGTTGGAAGTAGCAAGGTCTGGAGAATAATAGCTGGAGTAAGAGCTCCCGATTCAGCTTTTTTAGTGCTTGGTGAAGCCTAGCGTTCTCATGCTTTAAAATCACCTTGTCATGCCTTTCAATCGCTTCTGGCCGTTTTCTTCGCAATACACTGCTCAAATGCATCAGTTTTAGTCGATGTCATTTCGCATCAATGCTTTCGCCTGCTTCGACACAGTTATTTAGTTCAGAGAACTCAAAGCTAGGTATCCGGGTGAATTTCTATTTTTTGTATGCCTAAATTCCAAAACTTTGGTACACTCGTGCTCACACGTGTTGTGATGGAACTTGTTTTTTTTTAGGGATTATATTTTTTACTTAGGCATAGCTGATCTGGTTTGTTCAGTGCAAATAAAACAAATTTACTCCACTTTTTGCCCAATGTTTCCCTAAATAGTTTAGCATCCTCAGGGGCTTCTGTTTTTTTTTTGTTTTTTTTTTCAAAACAAAGATTCGTTTCATACACAATTTTTGCGTAATTTCCTTAAAGCAATGAGACTCATCAATTTGTCACCTGACATATTTCAAATCTTCTTAAACTGGCAAAAGATTTCAACTGTCTGCACGTCGAAGCTTTCTAAAACCAAACTAAACTGCAAGTGTGCTGATTTGTAAAAGAAAGAAAAGTGACTGGATGAAATGTGTGTGAAAAGGCGTAAATGCCAAAGTTGTTGTGAAAGTGAAATCTCGGTCAGGATGCACATGTCGACACTGACACCCAATATTTTTTCCATTGAACGAGAAATAAAATGGAATTGAGTAAAAATAGTAGATGGAGATAGTTAAAAAATGAGGGAAAGTTTTTCCACATTGCAATTGCTACATCGACCAATGTCACGTACGCAAACTGTAGCGCTGCAAGGCAAACTTAGCAAATTGATAACTACCTACATACTCGCACATCTGCTGCATACATATAATATGTACGTAGGTATATCTGGGTATGTATGTCTCATCTCAAGGCATACATGAATATGGTGGCATACGTAAGGATATTGCTCTTGCTTCAATATAGCTTACAAAGCATGTATGAGTGTGTACTAATAGGAATGTTAAAATTATCTATCATAGCATTAGTTCAAACTCTGGTATTTGAAGGAGCTTAGCAGGAATTTCCCTAATCATTATATGAATTATAATTATCACTCTCACTAGAGTCACTTTGATGTGAGGTTTGAAATGGAAATGGAACGAACAGCAAGGTTATACTACTTTAAGAGAGGGTAAGTGGCTCGAGGGGACTTAACTTCAATTTTGAAAAACAAAAAACATTCGAGTTGTAAACAGCAATAAAATTATTTTTAAATACATTCGGTTTAGGTAAAATCGATCAAATCAAATGATTTTGAGATCTCAGTGAAAATTAAAAAAAAAAAATTTTTTCAATGTAAATGTTTATGAATTTATTAGAAGATATGATTAAAGTGTATTCTCCATTACTTTCATACAAATAAAATGCATATATAAAATATTATCATGAGAAAGAACATGATTTCAGATTCTAGCCAGACCGATACCAAATTTGTAAAAAAATAATTTGCAATAATTACCTCACAAACCAGTATTTTACAAAAATGCAGATTATGTCATAACTTTGAAAATAAACGAACGGAAGAAACCAACTTCGGCTAAGATTGACTCTACTATCTTTTATTTATGAACAAACAGTTTTGCAAAAGAACCGATTTAATAAAGAACTTTTCTATCGAAAACTCATAGACCCGACTTAAAGAATGAAATCATCGTCCAAGCTTCCGTATTATATAGCAAGAATGAATTGTCAAAGACTTCTATATTAAAGTTGAAGTTCTAACCAAATCTAGTGAAAGCAAAATTAATGGGGCGATTGTTAAAAATGATGATGATCGGCATACGCCAGCGGTAGTATACCTCTGCAGAAGATGGTGCTATCCTTCTCTATTTAGTTCCGCGGCTAGAAATCTTACGCCAAAGAGTCACCTTGTCTGACACCTCGTTGAGGAAAAGACATTAAAGATCACTTTGAGATCGACGAAAAAGTAAAGTATTGGGATCTTTTTATCATGATTATTTTCAACTAATTGGTGCTTGATGAATATGTGCTCAATGGTAGGCCTATCATCATATCTAAAGCCACATAATTAAGGTTCGTTGACGTTGGCCTTTGATGTTTCACACAAAACGCCCGGCAAAGAAAATGGACTAGACAGAGGACTCAATTTGTAATCGCCAGACGGGCATTCATTCGTCACTGTAGGTTTTTGTTGTCAGCTTTTTCCATCATGTTATGCTTTGTTATGCTTCAAACAAGCAATCGCTATTCGAATTTCTTAATAATCGGGTAATGGAGCGACCATGCTATCGTCATCGATGTAAGGTTTATGTACTAGGAGTGTATCATTTTCACTCCAATAAAAAATCATGACTTTCTGCGAAACACTTTTGTATTTTTCGAGAAGTACATATACATATATATTTTTTATTTTTTGTATAATAATTATTAATTTACAACAGACAAAAATAAATTTCCTGTTCGTTTTACAACTTTAAAATGTTCTCTGCCATGTTACTATGTTATAATCATCATCGTCATATGTATTCATGTTAAAACTGTTGCATAGGCTACAAAAACTTACATTAAATCAATTTACAAGAAAAGTTTAGGAAACTTTACAGTTTATCGTGAATTGGTCACTTTGCATGATAACTTTGCCAGTTTTGCAAAGAGACCCCAAGTAATAACACGCAAACAAACAAATGTGCAACTAAAGAATTGCAATACAACCATGTGTAAATACTACCATAAATATGCAGAATGTGGAATGTGGAATGTTTGTACTTGCACGAATATCTAGAAAAGAATAAATGTAAAGCTAAAATACAAAATATTTACATTGCAAGTGAATAAATTCTTGCAGAGAATTCTGTTTCTAACTAGCAAACTTTATTTTATTTATTTTTTAAGACTTTATCAAAGTGTTCTTTATTTATTTTTTATTTTATTTTAAGAAATATTGCATTTGCATATACATACATGCGACTGACTATCTGAAAATATTTTAGTGAAAGAAAAAAGGCATACCAGGGTTGCCCTTTATATTTAGTGTTTAGAAAATAAAAACACATAAAATATAAAAATATTTTCCATTAAAGTAAGGTTAAGGGCTTTCAAAAACAAGTTATTAATTAGTTTTTTATATTTGAATTTTTTTTAAATCACCTTATTGGCTTTTATTCTGTAGCTGCAGCCCTGTTTTGCTTATTATTATTATTATTTTTAGAGCAATAAAAACGGTTTGAACAATGCCGAACATCACAATTGATTGGTACACACAAGTAAATAAATACTTTTATTTTTATTATTTTCAATTTACAGCAGTATGTACGAGTACGCACAATATACAAATACAAATATACATACTACAATAAAATTAGCTTAATTATAGTTTTAATTTTTACAGCAAACAAAAACCTTTGATAAATGAACTTAGATATAAAATAAAATAACCAATTAACAAATACTTTTCATCATCGCATTGTAATTAAACCATTAATAAGCAATAAAACTGAAAAAGTATAATTAAACAATTTATCAAATAAACGCAAATGACCACAAATGTAAATAACAAAGTATGTGTTAAAAAAATGCACTAAACGTATTTTTAATAAATATCTGCTTAAATAGGCATAATTATAAGCATACACGTATTTTGACCTTTCCTACTCGAATATTAACGTATACGTATATATGTATATACACTTGAATTTAACCATTTTAACAATTCTAATTGGATTAAAATAAATTGAATAAAATTAAATATATTCAAATGGAATATAATATAATTAATCGTAAACAAAATATATAACTGCAAATAAAAATATTACGGGGTAAAGCCACTCTAGAGGTTGAGAAATAGACTCGTTTTTAAAAACATATTGTAGGAATATGGGAAAAGCATAGAATTTCTATTTAACCATTTATCTGAACATATATTGAAGTATAAAAAAAAATTGATTTTTGACAAAAAATATGCGCTAAATTATTAAAAAAAAATTGTACACTCAATCTAAAAACGGCTACGTACTTATACTGTGCAGCTACCATCAAAATTTTAGATAAACCGAAGCAATAGGGTCCGAATAATCTGTCCTCCCAATTCGAAAAATTTGATTTTGGGAAAAACGCGTTCAAAGTTTTCATTGTACTCAGTTCAGCTAAATATTTGTCTCACTTTAAAATCAATTGCATATTATTTCAACGACCCAAAGGTATCCTCGTAACAACAACAAATAAAATAAAATTAAAATAAAATTGAAATAAAACTAAAATAAAATAGTTTAAAAAAAATAAAATAAAATTGAATAAAATTAAAATAAAAAAACATAAATAAAATTAAATTAATTTAAATTAAGCTAAATTAAATTAAATTAAAAAAGCAAAATAAATTAAAATAAAACAAACTAACATAAACAAAATAAAAACTAAATAAATGAAATAGAATTCATTAAAACAAACTAAAATAAAAAGAAAAAAATAAATTAAATGAAATAAAATAAACAACAAAACTAAAATTAAATTAAATTAAAATATGAAATAAATTACAATAGAAGAAAATATATAAATAAATAAAATTTAAATAAGGTTAAAAATAAAATCAAATAAATAAAATGATGAATGAAATAAAATGAAGCAAACGGCAAATAAAATAAAGTATAAAAAAAAATTAAAAAAATAAATAAAATTAAATTAAGCTTAATTAGCTTAAATTAAGCTAAATTAAATTAAATTAAATAGAGTAAAATAATTAAAATAAATGAAATAAAATTCATTAAAATAATTAAGTTAAATGATTCAAAGGGAAATGAAACTTCCTAATTTCAGTTAGTAGTATCGAATCAAGTTCAGTAATAACCACACCAATTTATTAATTTGCAATTAGCTAAATTTAGAGTTTGAAGAAATTTTTTATCCGTCACCTGTCAACAAAATATTATTTCTATTTACTTTATAATTTAGGTCCTTTAATGCTTTTAACATATAAATGCTCATATACAGTATATAAAAATACGACTGTATCCTCATGTGTTGAGGATTATTTATTTGCTTCCTCCAAGACCCGTTGACAAGGACGATGACAGCTGTCACGCCCTTCCCTCGTATTCCATTGACAAAATGGGGAATATTACACAGCTCATATTATATGAGTGTGACCAACTCAACGACCTTACATTAGTAACAATATTACTTATATATACATATAGACTATATATATAAACACAAAGAAGCAGTGAGCCAGAAAAATGTGCCACATACGTGTACGTGTAAGAGTGCCTGAATAAATGATCCGTTGATATTTTCTAGCACGAATATTCCATGTTATTTGTATATGTTCCAGTGTATGTATGTATGTATGAATTGCGAAAACTTGTAAAATATATTTTTGTACAAAATATTTTATGATCCCTTGGCATTTTTCGGTCAAACAAATGTATTTATTTTTTTACTCGTATCTTTGTTATGATTTCATAATCTGCAGCATTTTTCTAATGTAAGAAAAGATAAAAATAATAAGTACAAACGAATTACTTGCTGAATGTTTGCTTATCCACTCTGTACGAAATTTGTATCAGATTTGTTCAGTTAACGGTTATATACTTAAAAAATTTATTTTATATTATTTACTGTATTAAAATAAGATAATTTGCAAGCAAAATCACGAAGTTTTTATAAGTTTATGTTTTACATTAAAATAACATAAAATTAACAATAAATACATATATATTTGAAATTCAGAAATTTGCGATAAGGACAAAAACAAAATATACTCCCAACACATACAATCACATATTTAAATTTCAGGTAGCTCATTATCGAATATCACGAAAAATAAACAAAGCGACTAATCTAAGGACAACAACACAATCACGTATACGACACGTACTATAATATTAAACTTAAATTGTCGCAGAAGCTTTTCTCACAAATTTATTATTATTGTTGATATACGGCAATAGTACAAAAATACTTAGCCAGATGATACTGTTTGTTTTAATTAAAAACAAAATGTTCTTGGTGAAAATAACCAAGGAAGAAGAGCTGTTTTGGGATAAACCGAAGACTTTATTCCTTTCACGATCATATCAAATATATGGTATTTCATTTTGGGATTAAAAATATTTTTTTATATTTGAAAAATTAGTTTTCTGATTTTGATGACTTTCGATTTGAATATTTATTTATATGTATATGTGCAGAATACCAAATTTCTAGCTCTCATATGTTATTTTGACACATTTTTCACCCAAAACCACACCTCATATGAACAAATCGGTTGTACGGTGTATAAAAGATATCGTCTTCCGATTACGATAATATCAGATGCTTTTTGAACCAAAATATTTCAACTGAATAAATGTGTTGTGTAGGAGCTATGAGATGTAGCACTCCATTTTCTTATAGATACTTTGAGATGTAGTTCTCACCAAAGCCTAATTTCTGAACAAACATAAATCACTGTTGAAGAATTCGTGACAGGAGAAAAACTCAGACTGGTAGAATCAGAGCAAGAAAATGACCATCACTCAGTTAAGAAGGCCAAGCGAAGACGGTTCTGGCATCATATAGTATTTCCATATGGCACCGGAAGCATAGAGCAGAAACGAATGACGCTCTGTCGACACAGCTATTATTGCAAAAGCGATGTCTGTGCCAATAAAGAAGAAGAAGCTTTATAGTTGAAATCTCTATTTCAGAATATCTTTTGCAATTAATTATAAACTATAAAATATAGTCTGCTAAAAATTCTCTATGTAAATATTTACATATGTGTAGCCTGTAAATATTGAACATTAACAAAGTAGCTTTTCCCACAAATATTGTCCAAAATCGCTAAGATTAGGGCAATTCAATTTAATGAGCTATTTTCTTTAAGAGCTTAATTGAGTTACGTACACGTATGTACATATGTAAATGTGGGTATATTATATTTTATATGTCATTCGAGATGACAAGATGTTTCAACGGAGCACATTAAAGCCGACCAAATTGTACATCTGACTATGTTAAACTTGTAAAATTTCATAATACACATATTCACTGGCAGCTTTATGAACCTCAAGCCTATCTTCAATCTTAATTTCTTGGAAAACTTTCTGCTCATTAAAATTAAGTTTACATTCTACGAACTCGGGAGTAGGATGAGTGCATGTGCACTGTACAACACAATATTGAAAACTGCCCATTATCCTTCAGCATTTCAAATGTCAACGACTGCAAACAATATTTTATCTTCATCACATGAAGTTTGTACCCTCATATATTTTCATTTCACTTGACTTGACGACATACTACATAACTAATTAGTTGCTATTCTCACCAAACATTATACAATTACATACATACGTACATATATACATATGTGTATGTGGTTTCTTAGACAAATTTGTGTTTGTGGTGCACAAGTAAAACACAATTCAGGAGCAGATTCCCTAAACACATACATACATAATATAATAAATAAATAATTGAGCAACCGGCAATGCAAACTTAGACTGTTTTATATCTAAACAATATATACAATATATGTACGTACATGTATGTGTATATGAAATTATAATCGCATGATAGGCACTGTCTCTGATCGACCCACAATCCCCTGCCACCCTCTCTGCAACAGCGAATAACTGTTGCAACTGCATACATACATATTTATTTCTTGGCCTTTATAGCCAAGAAAACATCGTAGTATGTAGTTCTTTGTTAGCTTCTGCATCAGCCGATTGTTACTTTTGCCCATTATGTAGATTGCCTTGCTTTTGGCTTATGTTGTTGGTGCGCTATAAACAAAGGATATGTGGTGTATTATGACGTTGTTGTTGCAAGCTACTGAATAGTTGTGGTATTGATGATGAAAGCCTGTAAATACCAAACCGATGTTTGTCAGTATCAACTAATAGACGTTCGTCGAGTATGGTATAAGAATATTACCAGAGAAAGCAGATACGTTTCGCTGTCTTTGAAATAACCCTGTAGAAACTTTTATTCATTCAATACTAACTATATAGAAATCCCCTGGCTACAGAGAGATTTACTTCTGAAAAAAGGTTATCTGACCAGAAATGGGATCCAATTTTCTGTTTTAACGATATTCGATTCTAAAGAACTAACTATTTGCTATACATATTTTAACGGAATTCGCTTTTACTGGATCAGTTCTAGTCGTTAACTACTCGATTATGGTACATGCTAAGTCAACGACAAATACTTTTTAATTGTTAGCGCTGAGAGTTAGGCGAAGACTACCGCTCAATTTAAAGTATCAGATGTCTTATTACTTGAGTTCACTTGAAATCACTGGTGAGTTATTATTAACTCGGTTGTAATAGTAGAAGCAAAGCCTACGCAAATTAGGTGGTTTTATATAAGCATTAAATCGACTTTGAAACCGCTGTGAATAAATAGGTGAAGCACGTTTGGGAAAATATGAGTGACTGTCTCCCTCATTTCTTGCAAGGCTGGTACATAAATATATGTATGATGCGTATAAACAAGTGTACTCAAACACTATACGTAGTGCCAGCATATAAAGTACGAGTGGGTATGTATGTATGAGCGTGCTTGTGGGTTTCCGTTCTTTTGTGGTGCTAATGTAAATTTATTGACGCCAAATACTTTACCAAACTATGCCTGTTTCGTTGTCATTTCGCTGTTGGCGCAAGCTTATAACTACACAGCAGCGTGAAGTGAAAACGAGGCGGGCAAAGTCACTGCGACAAAATGGGTTAAAAGTGACAACAGCAGCAGCAGCAGAAGCCTGGGAATGCTCGAAAGTTTAAAGATTTTACACACATACTCTCTCTCTGCGTATAACTGCAAGACAGTTGCGCCAATGAAATGGAGAAAGAAGAACAAAAAAAATTAACAAAATAAATTACAACTGCCTGCTTGCAACGAGAATGTTTCGCAGCAGTAAATGGTGCAACTATTAAGGCAGAAAAATGAATTGCTCTATGCCTGCTAGTTAAGGTTAGCTGCTGCAAATGCTATGTGGGCGTAGTAGCACAACCTCGTGTGTGGTAGCGTTAGTGGTAAAGAATGCAAACAAATTTGGTACGATGAAATGAAGCTTGCCGGAATTTCCATATGCACAAAAAGGCTGACAACTTCAAAAGAGCAAGTAGTTGTACGTAACGGTCTAACTTAACGCCCGCATGTGCGAATGTGGAAAACAGAAAAGACAGCGAGCGCTTTGAAGCAGTTATACGCATACGTATTTATGTATACTTGTATGTAGGTAGTGAAACAGCATACACTTTCCACAACACATTAACGCAAAAACTTTGTTAGACATAGAGTAACCGCGCGGTGCTGAAGTCAACGTTGCGGAAAGAGTTGGACCATGCAGTGAACGCTTGTATGTAACATACATATGTGTGTTTCGGTGCAATGTTTTTTCGCCGCTGACGTGCTACTGATTTGCAATATGTAGCTGGCTACTTGTTTTTCATTTTTGGGTTGCAGCCAACGCTGTAGGAGTTTTCTCTCATGTGCTTTCGTACAGATTTTATCGTTTGGAAATTATGCTCTAATTTTTTGAATGCCACAGAAGCGGCGAAAAAAGATCACAAATTTTTTGTTTTTTTTTTTTTTGAGTAAATGGTGTAAATGTTTAGTGCATTTTTATTTTATTTTATTTTTTTTTTTTGCCTCACTGTTTTATTGTTTTATACTACCCTCACGATTGTTGCCAAAGCTTTTATGTGTATTTCAAAATTTTTTTTAAGTTCAGTGTTGGTGATTTAAAAGCGATGAAAATACAACTTCTCATTACTAAATGTCTTAAAATGTTACGAGGTTTTCAAAAAGTGGCAATGAAGTACATTTAATTTTTACTCATAATTTCTACCACAAATGGCCTAAAAAAAATCTCATAAGCTGACGTTGAATTCAAACTTATTAAAATTTATTACATGGAAATGGTCAATAGGGTGAAGAATTAGGGAACTGAATTGATAGAGGAAACACTGATTTGGCCTTTTTAAATGCATGACTTAATGGTTTATGTAACGCCATGAAGCTCTTACTCGAATCACGACCTAGTCTGGTACTCGTGATTCAAGACTGTAGTCTTCGTAAGGCTTTCTCTATAGCCTCGCTGATTTTGAAGGAAATCAGCACTGATGCCGACATGCGATCGTCCGCGTAAGCTACTACCTCGCTAAAGTACGAATAGAATTTCGTCCAGTATTACCATCCATACAAAAGGTGTTAAAACTTCTCCTTGATATGTCGCTCCGCTCAAATATACTTTCCGCTTCACTGGGTCGCTGGATGTTAAAATCATTATGTTTATTTGTCTGTCTATATAGTATATGCAGCAATGTGATGAATCAATATTAGCGCCTAATTATTTGTAATGTAATGAAATGATTTTTCTAGCAGTTCCTGTTGAACAACTTTGAGTCGGCAAAGTTACCCCCAGTAGATGCGATATATATGAATATCCATGAGCCTCTTCAGCACCTTCAGCACTGTCGTGGGCTCTATTCTCCGGTATTGGTAGGAAGACAACCTTCACCATTTTAAATAGATTTAATAGATAGTTGAAAACTACCCTTCCTTTAGGTTCTGTAGCTCTGAGGGGATAATTTCTTCCGGAATAGTCGCTTCAGAGGCGAGAAACTGTTAATAGCACTCCTGCTCACCATAAGACCAAGTAGGTCTCTTGCAATCGGCAGTGCTGTTGGAATCTCTCATTCAATTTTTGGTGATAATCAGAGACACATAACTAAGAACATCATATCAGCATAACTTAAATTTACCAATTGAATCTCTGTGATATACTGAATTTAATACTTTGGTGATACTACCATAAGTCCCATCGGGAAGAAAAAATTTAAATTCTGGAAACTGAAATTATTAAAATTAACACAAAAATAGTGTTACACATCTGCAAAATATCTATATATAGTAAGTATATGGGCTGTAAAAAACCTTGGCCGTGAATCAGTGAGATAGTGGCATAAAGCGCAAGTCCAACAACAACGAGATAACCAATAGAAAGTGCAATAGTATGAAATGCGGAATCTAAAAATAAATTAAATAAAACCATGACATGAAGGACAACACAGACAAAAAGACCGTTTCTCATAATCCACCCAAAAGACAGCAGAATGTCTTGAAATTTGAATTTCTAATTTTTTAACATTGTGCCTCGTTATTTGTTTTGGGAGACTTCAACTTTTGCTTTCACCATAAATCATCCTTTTCAAAATGGAGAGTGAAAAGATACTAGCCGCACAGTCTGTTTGGAGGTTAGCGAGATGGATTTTCGCACACAGATACATATACAGATACATAACTGCAAACATATACATTGCAATTGTGTCATCTGATGAATATTCATGAAGGCATACTCGACAGAATTGCAAATGCATATACTACTAAAACCATCGCTTGCTCTTAAGATAATCTTTAAAGTTATTGCTTTGGCTCTAAATGTTGAAAGAATATTTTAAAAGCTACAAAAATACAATTTTTTTTGTCATTCTTAAAACTGCATATATATATAATCTTCTATAAGAGCCCATGATATTAACATTATTGACCGCGTCGTGAGTTCTACTTTCTTCGGACTGAGTAAGAAAGCGAAGAAAAGGGGTATGTTAATGAACGAGAGCAAACCAAAGTATATCCTGACCCACGTCACTGTTGACAGTCATAACTCTGAAGTTGTGGATATTTTTTTTTTCTTGGAACCAGTATTAATACCAGAAAAAAATATCAGCCTGGAAATCCAAAGCAGAATTACGCTTGCCAAAAGTTGCTACTTTCTCTCTTGACGAACAAAGATCATACTCTGCAAGTTGCTCATCATACTCATCCTACCATAGGTGCAGATGAGTCTGCTCAACGGCGAGCACCGCAACCGTTGGAATGACGATCTAATAGAGACCGACCCGGTAGTAATTGGTATTCCCTAATAGCGTCAACTAGCACAAAGAAGGAAAGAATGGTGCGCTGTTATTAACCCGGTTATGTGGTAGTTGCGTAAACGGTGTCTACGCCAGTATAGAAGAAGAAATAATTGAACCTGATAATATTATTCAATGCTTTTATATATAGGTATATTAGTAGAAATTTTAAAATTTTTATCGAGGTTCAGCAGATTAAAGCCCAAAAGCTGAAATTGAAAAATCCTTTCACCGCTTTGCCTTTAATGCATACGATTTCCCCAAAAGGTCTCATATTTTTATTAAAAAAATATTTGCTTTTTTCATGTAGCGCTTAAAAGTTGCACATAAAGGCGATGCAAATTATTGTTTTAAGCATACAACGCTATAGCTTTTCGGCTTAGCCAACTAATTAAAGTCAAGGAAAAGCTTAAGTTCCTCATACGCCTACGTGTACAAAGGCACTCTGTTTACATACGTGTATGTATGTAAGTAAATATGCACATTATACATATGTATTGTAGTAATGCGCAACGCTAAAGAACAACAAAGCTGTGTAATGAAGTAAAACCATTAAAGCGTCTACGAAAATGGGATTATAACAAAGAAAACTTAAAAATTTCATTTAGCACAAAAGCGCACTCGCTATTATTATAGTCTTGCCTACGCACATGCACATAAACTTTTATACACGAAAATGTACAATATGTAAAAATCATTCAACACAGACAGCCTTAAATGAAATCGACTATGCAACAAAAAATAATGACACATAATTATAAGTCTTAAAAGCTTTACTTTTTTGTCTGTGAAATTTCTATGCCTCAAATGGATTTTGTATGCATTGACCGAAGCATTTTCGAGAGAAGCCTTAAAAATATTTAATTTAATATCAAAAATGTTAAATAAGTACAAACACACATACAAAAAGAAAAAAAGCTTAAAATTTAATAACAGCTTAATAGGCTGTTATGCTTGCTGTGCCAGTCAAACGTCAATAGATTTTTATATGTGTATTAAAATAGATGACATGTTGTGACAAATGTGCAGAAGAATGTTAACCACAAAAAAAATAATAATAGTAATAATATAAGGTCATCTCTATATTCAACATTAACGCATAAAGACCATGAAATTTATCTTTAATAAAATATTTTATATGTACATACATACATATGTGCGTATTAATTCACTGTATGGAGCATCACAGCAGGCAAAGTAATTAAACAAAAAACCATATTATTTTGAAAAGTATTCTCTTCCATTCAACCCTTTATATCATTTCAAAATAAAACATATTTCTTTATAAATATATATACCTCATACCTTTCAAGACCATAAAATAGCAGAAAAAGAGACCCATTAAAAATTATAATGATCAGCTAAGTTGATTTATATATTTCTATCTGTCTGTGTGTATTTTATACCCTCAATTGTTTGAATTATTTGAGCCAAACCGGGTACGGAGATGAATTTTTATTTACTAATAATCATTTTGCGGAACCGACACGATCACACCATCATAACATATCATACCCATTCAACCGATTTGTTTAAATATTATATGAGCTTTTGTGTTAAAAATCTGAAAAATTTCTTCAAAAAGCGTGAAATTTGATCTTTTACACACGTACTATATTACAGTACATTAATATTGAAAATTCATGGAATTTCACCACTCTAATATACAACTCCCATGCAACCGATTTGTTCAGATATGAGATTTTGGGTAGAAAATTCATCAAAAAAATCAATTTAAAATGTGAAACCTAGTATTCTACGCTCATAAACTATTATTAAATCACACAAATGTTGTCTATGCTTATTCTAAAACTTTCCATTTGCACTCCCGATATGATTACAAAATGATAAGAATCGTACATAAGAATCTCTTGCCTAAAATCTAGAAATACATACCAGACATCACCTGTAAAGGATCGCACTGAAAAAATATTTTCCTGCATACACTGTCATTGATATCAACAAGCATATTTTTTTATCATGATGAGAAATTAGTAGGATTCATCTGATATATTCCAGATAATAAGTATTTTCCAAATAGTGTTTTTTTTACAAATCAAAATACCACTCGATTTTTGTAAAATATAAAATGGCTTTATTAATAATCAAATTTTATTAATTATTATTTATTTTAGTTTGTTACTTAGCTAATATATTAAAATGTATGTATCAACAAAAAATAGCGTAAATAAAATACGACAATTTTGAACTGTCTAATTTTCTATTGGGAAAGATGTGCCTTATATTATCACTAAAGAGAGTCTCCAGTGTTTTCATATAGTAGTTTTGTAAAATTTTGTATCTACCAGAATATGGACATCACGGTCAGAGTATCTCGGTGGTGAAAACCCAATTTAAATTGTAGCATATTAAGCATTAATTTATACCAGTCGCCTTTTCGACCACAAATCGCCAAGAAGTGCGCCTAATACGTAAAGCTGTTTTGAAATATGTACACTCAAGTATCAAATAAAGCTGCAGATAAATTTATTTTATTTATAATTTTGGAAATGTATGAATTAAAAACGCAAAAATGGACCATTAGTTACTCATTTGATGCATAGTCGGACAATTTACAATTCATTAGGGTAAACTAGTAGCATATCTTTTACCAACTACTACTTTTCTCTCCTTGAAATTAACCGGAACTGGATGTTTTGGTTTACAAAACTACATCTGAAATAATTTTGTCAAGCATAATTGGTACTGGGCATTTTTAAATATAAACACATGTACACATCTTCTAAATGGTCATAATTAAGTATACACACGGTGCTTTTTAGCCTGAAAACTATATGTATCTTTAATAAAAAAGCATAATTTGTCCGCCATCAATAATGTTGTTTGAGTACTCAAGTTCTAAGCCAGTGCTATTGGTATTTTTGGGTCATACGCTTAAGCAAGGCAAAATAAAGATACGGACAGTGTACAGAAGTATTTACAGAAAATTCTTACAACATGGAAATCACTACAGGAGAAAATTTATATAAGAAAACAAATAAATCCCAAGCTTCTGCTTTAAGTAAACTTTTTTTTCACTTACATATATTATTTTACTTTTGTTATTTATACGTTTTTTGCTATTGGCCACATGCCTTTTTGATGCTTTACTTTCTGTTCCATACAAATTGACTTACTTTTGAACTAAAGCACTTTGCTGTAAAAAGCTATAAAACACTCAAAACGTAAAGAAAAAAGTACTGAAATAATATAAACATGCTTTTATAACCCGCCAAAAAAGACATGAAAACGTTCAAGCGGCAACTTAATAACAGTATAAAAAGTAACAGGTTATAATAAAGTCTCGAATTTTTCGCTATGCCCTTGAAATCACCACAATTATATGCTGGTGTGCATCTCTAGGTATACAAATTTTATATAATTTACTGAAATAAACTGACCTCAGATATTTATATGTATGTGTATATGTATTTTGTTATATTCTTATATATATTTTTTGATTTGTCAGGAAAAGAGTACATAAATAATGCAAGTATATATATGTAGATTTATGGTAGTGAACAAAATTATGAATATGACAATATACATGCCAAATCATAGAAATTTATACAAATTACTGGCGACATCTACTAGTAAGACCAGCTAACTTCAACTAACACACCTAGTAAATAAATTGGATTAGAATTAGTAATACGCTAAGGTGGTTTTAGTTTTCATTATTTTTCGGACGTAGAACCAACAAACAAACTCTACATTTTCTGCCTTTTACAATCCACTAAAATCACACAATACTCTTTTCTTTTAAACCATAACCGTTAGATGGAATGTAATTGCTCAGCCGTTTCGTAAGCATAGATAACCAGGATAATTTGCATACCATATAATACAAGGAGCAAACAATTGAGGAACCTCCTATAAGATAGAGCCAAATTTTGTTGAAATCGAGCTTTAGATTTAAGCAAACTGTCACATTTGGGACTCAGAAGACCGTGGGACTATTTTTTGTGAGAAGTTACCTTTGCATCCATGTAGGGTCACACAATCGAAAATATGTTGAAAATTTGGGTCGACAGACTAATGCACGGCCAACCGCGACTGCCATATGAATGAAGTGGGATTCCGACAGATGGTATGAACCCTTAAAACTGCCCAGCTAATACAAAAATGAAAGTAAAACCTGGAATAAAATATTACTCGAAGATCTTAAAACTCATAATACACGGAAGCCACTTTTCAAAAATATATTAAGTTGACTTGACCAAGAGATTCCAGTATCTTATGTACTTTCAGAACTCCTCCACTCACCAAGTGACATGTAAGAGGGAAGGTTGGTCCACCTTTCTTAGAACGAATACATTTCCATAGAGCATTTGCCTGTACCGAAATTTATCGAGCACCTTAAAGTAATACATGTTATATGTACATTTTCAAGGTTACTTTATAATTGAAGTTACAGAAATATTTCGGTAAAAATAAAGCTTATTTTACTGCCAAATTACAGTCATTACCATTGGAAGGCTTTTGGTTACCAAGGCTTAAGAAAAATCAAATCTCGATTGATTCCAAAAATGTTTTTGAATACCAATATCTCATACTGCGTTGATTCCTCGTGAGTTTTTCGCCAAAAATATAACCCAATTTGTTCCAAAATCACTGTATTTGCCCAAACGGATTCCGTGTTTCTCTCGGCTATACAATAAGCTCAAATGACCGCTCTCGGGGTACACACTTGAGACAGTAGAGCAGAATCAGCGGGGAATTGCTGAAAAAATTGAGTTCCGTCCGACGAATAAAATATGTTTCGATAATTGGAAAAACAGATGGTACATTGCGTCTGAGGATTTCGAAAACTGGTCAGATCAAAGCTAACACTAAATGGTATTAATTTAAAAAATGTCAAGGTTTTATAGCTGGTATTATTATATAAAATTTAAAAATATATGTCTATTTCAATTTTTGTGTGCAGAACAATTTCAAGCCTCTAGATGCTCTTTTGACGAGTTTCTGACTCAAAATCAAGAATCTAAAAGTTCAGTCGTATACCTATTTATATATTAGGTTTGTTTATTCCTCTACTTTTTGTTTCATGAGTTTGTTCTAAGCAGAAATACAGGAACTCAGAGTACAATTTTCAGCTTTGACTTTTTGGGTAGAGTAACTTGGAGCAAGCAATACGTTTTTTTGTTTTTTCTGATGTTTACTTAGTTCACACTAAAGTTAATTATCATATAATGTTTTTTTCCTAATTTCGGTTAGTTCTATGCTGGAATGTCAACTGCTCCTAGTTCTTTTCTAAAAAAAAGAAATAAAAAGATCCTTATAAAAATTCAATATCATTTGAGGCGGTTATTATTTATATATACGTCGCTTTATTTGTTGAGATTGAGCATGCTTTCGCAGCTGAAACAAGCACTTTTGATCTATCTAATCATTCAAGGGTATTTTTCCGCTTGTCACCGTTTCCTTTTGGTAAGGATAAAATTAATTGGCACGAGCGTGAAACTGGATTTTATTTCTATTTATTATTGCTCAATTTTACCTTATGGTGAATAAATCTGTAATTGTTGCTCAGGATATATACAAACAAACATGCATACGTACATACTCATGTATGTGCATACAACGGACAGCAAGTTCAATTTAAATAATTTCAAATCCAGCAATAACTGAAAACTTTATATCGGAATTTATAAAATTTTTCATGTTTGTATTTTCATTTTGGTGCCAAATCAAATGAATTCCGATAACTTTTTCCCCAGTTAGTGTTGTTACTGTAATTTTCCATTTACGCGCGCACTTTTGTACTTGCAAATAACTTTTCCATTTAAGTTTACTTCAATTGAATTGGGATTACGGCATTTATTGTGCCAACAGTTGCTGATAATTTTTCTGAAGTAAAAGTTGGTGAAATTAAATTATTTAACAATTCAATAAAAGCTTAACAAATCCAAACGGAAATATGGTATTTGAGTTTCTTACTTTTAAATCAATCAAGGGAAACTGAAACTTTCGAAAATTATTGATTGATGCAAGCTGAGCAGAATTTCCAATTATAATTTTTACTTATTCACATGCATATGTATGCACGTACATACATCAATTTATTAAAGCCAAAACGAAATTAAATTTTGTCGCTAAAATTAACCACAACCACCACTTGTGCGCCGTTGCCCCATTCACGCTAAACGAAAAGTAATTAAAAATCACCACAACTAGTTGATAAGCGCATGGGCAAAATGTAATTTAATCGTTTGCGAAAGGCAAATAAGCTGAGTTCTAATTACACTGTTGGCCATTTCATTTCAAGGTATTTTTTTTCTTTTTTTTTGTAATTCAAGCAGAATTGCGAAGTCAAAATCAAAAGCGAATCCACACAGAAAGGAAAAATAATTCAAAAGTTAAATAGGCTTTTAATTTTATTACACTCGCGTAGTGCGTAACCTTGCAGTGAGAGTAATTTGAGTCGCCATACTTATGTATGTTGTATGAATGTACATAAGTATTCACACTTATCCATAAACCTTAGTACAATTTCAACCCCAAAAGTTCACTCTGTCTACATTTAAAATATTATATGTTCAAGCTCTCAGTAGTAGTCAAATATATTATTTTATTGACGCAATTCAACACTTTGAGAAAACGCCTAAAAGTATACTACGAAATGAAAGTGAAATCTCCCACTGCTTTATGTTATTGGAATTGGCAAAGCAGATATAATATTCCTCTACTCCAGGGAGCTTATTAAATTTTAACGAATAACGAAGAAAACGTAATAATATAAATAAACCATTACACGCTGCTGTGTATTTGTTGGACAAGAAACGTATTAAATAGGTGTTGGTCAAAAGTCAGAGAGTTTTGAAGATTTTTGCTTTAAATAATGTTTGTTTCAATAGACTTTAAGACATATTATTTAAAAACTTATGAAAAATAGGCATTCTCCGATTTCTTTAGGCATTGTTCATCGTCTTCATTGGCGTAGGCACCTCTTACACGATTATAGCCGAATCAACAATAACGCGACATTACTTTATTTTCGAAACCTCATTTGGTATCGAACAGCTTGGAGGGATCCTTTCCAATTCTGACCGCGCTTCTGGTGTTGTCCAGCTTTAAAGCGCTGTCAAAGGCATTTCTCAGATTTGGCACAAGGAGAACATCTGGACAATGGTTGATTTATCAGGTCTAAAGCTACACTGAAGAGGTCCAACCAGTTTGCTGACACAAGACTTTCGATAGGACCTTATATTCGGTAAATGATGAAGACATCCTTTTTATAGCTCGGGTAGAGCACAGTTTGGTTCCAACCGTCGGTCATGTTTTTGTTCCGGGAAGCCATCGGCTCTAGCCTTTTTGTGGTTCTTTAAGCGGGCAATCGCTATTCGAACCTCATCATATTCGGACAATGGAACGCATTTGCCATCATCATCATCCGGGAGTTGCAGCTTCACTGTTATTTATCAAGCTAGAGAAGTGTTCTCTCCATACAACTTGTATACTCTAGACATCAAACACCAAGTTCTTCAAACTCACGCATCTTGGCTTATATCATCTTTTGCCTGCAAATGGGTCTTTCTTCTTTCTTAAACTCTCGGTATATTTCCCAGCTCTGTATTACTTATCATACCAGCTCTTTTACTGAAGCTGTCGAAAAACAATTATTATTTCCATAGTTCCTTTCATCAAGTGACAAGCTAGTCGGCAAGGTAATCATTAGAGTCGATGTTAGGTCCTTGGAACGTACGCATATCTGAAACACTGGAGACATGTCGTCAGTTTATCACAACACGATCGATATGGTTGTGAGGCCTGAAAACAGCTGATTTTTCTTGTCCTGAAATGTGATACTACAAACAAAAAATCATATTTCGTACACCGGTGTAGTCGATCAGCCTCAACCCATTTGGGGATGTTTCGTTATGGTTGTTGGATTTTCTGGCAGTTGTGCCGAGTATACCCTCTTTGCCCGCCCTGGTGTTAAAGTCTCCGAACATAATTTTGATATCGTGAATTGAAAACGATGACGAACAAAACCCAAACTATGTAAGTAGTGCATCACTCCTGCTATATTATTAAAAAACCTGAGCGTGTTGATATCCTATGAATCGGCTTTGGGAGTATTTAAGTGGAAAGTTTTGAGAAATATTTATTGTCGTCTACGATTTGATAACGGCGAATACCGCAGCTGATAGAACGATGAGCGGCACGAGTTATACCATATTGAGACAATGAGATATTTTTGCGAATTAAGAGATAGCTGCTACTCTGGCTCCCTCATGTCCTTCAAATGGATGAACAGATGAATGGACAGACTATATTTGAGTAACCGGTAGAAGTAGTAGCTTTTATTCTCTGCGGAAAACTTGAGCTCACATGTTAGATATGATAGTTACAGTGAGTTCCAAACATCTGCTAAATAATTCTAAGATGGGTCCAAGTAACTGAACTTTAGTCTTTGCGAATGTAGAGGGTTAGAAGAAAGTAAGATACGGATAACAGCGAACTTAACCGCTTCTGCTTGTGGGATTTTTGACATTTTTTTTGTATAATATTTTATTTCCGTTAGCGCACGAAATGAATGAAAAAGAAAAGTTGTATGTACGAGTATGTATGTATATTTTCCTCTAATAGAAAACAAAATGGAGCGTAGTACCAAGAGGACAACCTGGCATGCAGTTGTGCTTGCATATTGCTAGTTTATTTCAATATTTATTAGTGAAGCAAAAAAAAACAAAAAGAAGGAACAGGTCCAAAGTGAACTAGTAACAAAATCAAAAATGTTATATTTATATGTACATATGTACAAGGATTGGTGGCAGTGCCAACAGAAAATAAAAGTTGGCTTAAGAAAATGGAAATTTTGTTCGCAGCGTTGCGTTGTTGAAAAAATAGGGTGTTACCCAAAAAAGGGAATTTGTGTGCAAAAGCTTCTACTTATGGTGGCGCATAGATGGAGATGCACTTTGGCTTAGTCACCCTTTTTTAATTCCTATTCACTTCTTCCCGACCCCTTTTATACTACCACTAATATGTTTGGCAGGAATATGCATACAACTGCATGTATGTAAAAGTCTATGTGTACAACTGGTAAAAGTCCTTGCGGTATACTTGTCAAATGCATCAGTGAACAGTAACGTAAACGATTTATAACACAACTAGCACATATACACATAAACTTGTATGCATTATGGTTTTTCTGAGAGCCCCAACGAAAGGTTCCTTTATGAGCGCAATATGTTTGTATGTCAGCACACAATTCACTGTACTCGTACGTTTTGTGGTTCATTCAGGCGTGCAATTTGGCAATTCCAAAAATTTACTCTGCTTTTTTTCTTCAAACACCGTGGGAAGTATTTTGTTTTTTTATTTCATCCTTATTTATTTATATTAGTAAGCCAAATACTGCAAAGGGATTTCTTTTTTTTCCTTTACTAAGAAGATTTGGCAACGCGACAATTACCACGAGTATTTTCCAAGTGACAAATTCATAGCACTACAAAAGGTAATTGTAAAAAGCAAGCAATTCCTTGACACAACAAATAAATAAATGAAAAAATTAGAAACACCTTCAATAAATATTTCATATTTCATCACATTCGCATTAAAAAATTACACGTTGCCGGTTAAGGTTTATATTAAGTAACAGTTGTAAAGAAGTAGTAGAAAGTATTACTTTGAAAAAAAAAGTTTTGTAAAAATGTATAATAATGGAATTAAAATAAATAAAGAATTTTTAGTAAAAAATTTAATTCCTTTAAAGTCAAAATATAAGCAAAGTACAAAAATTCTATTAAAAAATATATAACTGCCTTATCATTTTGGAGGACCCTAATTCTTTTTAGTATTTTTAAAAACCATAAATCTATATCAAATATTTTCTGCACAGTTCCTTCATCAGCAAGCAAAGGCTATAGACTTTTTTGGGATTTTTGGAAAGAATTCAATAAAAATTTGCCCTCAAAATTATTTATATTTAATAAAAGTAGCGAAGAAGTGAATTTTCCCTATGCCCAAAGATAGCTAATTTTTCTTAAAATTCTTAAAAAATGGTAATTTTTAATGAAATAAATATAAAATACATTAATGTAAAATTGTGTTTTTTTATTCCTTTATTTA
Source organism: Ceratitis rosa (assembly GCA_037013455.1). NCBI lineage: Eukaryota > Metazoa > Arthropoda > Insecta > Diptera > Tephritidae > Ceratitis > Ceratitis rosa. The sequence continues at coordinate 7,457,069 of JAWMAG010000039.1, forward strand.
AAGCTATGATATTTATCTCTTGAAAAAGAGTAAAAAGCTACAAGCTTGCAGTGAAGAATGCTGCCACCATTTTAAACTTTCTTATATACAGAAAGTGGTAAAACAAAAAGATATTAATCACATATTGGTTACTAAAATATGAAATTTAAAAAGTCAGAGTTAGACTTAGGCTTGGTTACCATAGCAGCCTTTGATGATGATGATGCTTACATCAGTGGACCCAAATTAAAAATTTATATATATTTTGTTTCAATCACATCCATTTTTTTTGTGACACCCACGTGTTCATTTCCGACTTTATAGCTTCAAACTAGTCAACATGTAAGCAGCTCCTGGCCGAAGGATCTATCCTACATAGTGCCGAACTGTCGATCTTTACTCGATCAGAAAGGCCGAATAGGGACACAAGTTATGAACCGTTAACTTAAAGATAAAAGATAAGACCTTTGAAGGGGAACCGAAGAAGTTTCGATGAAATCGGAAATTTGAAAACAAGAAGGAATTTATAAAACAGCTTTTTAAAAAAAATTTGGGCTTGTCATTAAATATAGCTAAGCTGGACTCTCCTTTGGATTTCTTTCCGGGGTGAATTCGGGACTGTGAGTGAGGTTTCGTCAGAATACGCGGTTTTAAAATAAAATTAAATATTCACAACACATGAGTCAGCGGCCTTTGACCAACAAGTGAATATTTGATTACTAGGTAATGAAATTTTTATATATACATACAAAATTTGTACACAATCTTATAATTAAATATAATTAATATAATAAATCTAGTTGAATCAACTTCTTATCTACAACCGTTAAGACTAAAACAATTTCACTGATCTCAATCTTTATCATTTTAATATTTTTATGATCAGATCAGAAAGCATTCCGTAGTTAAAATAAATAATGTTTAAGTCAAAATGCGCAATAAGAGCACCAGTCATAAGCGTAGTGGAATTTTATGCTCAAGCCTAGTACTCGTTATAGAAAGAAATTAAAAACAAACTGAATAAGATTACGGACAGAATTTTATTTTTTTCTCTATTACTAACATTTAATTTTTTTTCGTTTCACACTGTGTTCTAAGATGTACATATATATATAATAATTGGAGCCTTCTAAACGCTGAAGCGATTTTCGGCCGAGCTCTTCCTCCATTTTGTGGTTTGGCGTCTTGATGTTTTTTCCAACAAATGGAGGGACGTAAAGTTTAGAGCCGCCTCTGAACGGCTGATGGTTTTTATAAGGAGTTTTTTTATTTCATGTCAGAAATACAATCGGAGGGGCTGACATTCCCCGCGGAGGGTCGACCGCAATTAGAAAATTTAGCTTAATTTTTGATTTAAATTAATTTTCTATAACTTTTTGGAAGTTAATACGACACCAGGATTTGAACCCGAGCCTTCCAATTGGCAGTACGTGATGCAAACCACTCGCCAACCGCGGCCAGAAAATTCCTATGTAAATTTATACGAGGTCTACCACTTATATATTGGAATTTGTCAACCCTAGTGTTGCAAACTTTGAGCTGACAACATTATCATCAATTGATTTAATTCCCTAGCATTTTCGCACAATTTTGTTTTTAATGACTTTCGAAGTGCATTAGCTCAGCAACGGTGCATCGATAAACTTAATACAAATTTTGCCGATAGAGGTCCAGCGAGAACCAGTGTTTATCACTGTTATGGTGAACTCGTCTAAAATCAGTTGTAGGAAACTATTGATGCTGTTTGCATACTCATATTGCAAGATCATCATGTGACCTATCGTGAGATTGGGACAACTATAAGCATTAGTGTTACCAGCACACATTCATTATTGCATGAACATTTGACGCGTTGGATCCCTCAATTATCATTAATCACTTTTATTTCATGCAGTAAAGCACTTGAAAGGGTTGATATTCCCTGCTAAGGGAAGATCGCAATAAGAAAAAATAAATTTCATCTGTTTTAACTTAAATAAATTTCCTGCTATTATACACCGCTGTTAACTCTACTTATTCGGTAGACGTATAGGTGTCCTCCTACGAAAAATATTTTAAAATTTTTTTGGGATAGAAAGCTTTTCTTGTAAAAAAAAAGCTTCCCAAATAAACAACTAAAACTTTCACTTATCAATGAAAAATTTTGAAATTTTACTGTTCAGAAAATAATAATAAAATATTTATTGACATTACCCAAACATACTTAAGAAGAAATTAAAAAAACCATCACAACGAATTTCAAAGTCTTATGGAGGCATGCCCCTAGCTAAGATTCTAGCATACAAATTAAAAAAAAAATTTATACAAAAACTATATAAACAGAAAACAATGAATGCACTTACTCTATCTAATAGGTACATAAATTTCATTTTTATATAGACTATATATGTACATATATAAGTTTTTGAAGTAAACAATTACATTTATATGCACATATAAATTAAAGTGATAGCGTAATTGCACTTGCTGATCCATGTGCGACACCGTTACCCAGCAAACATTTACGAACCATTGGCGTACCTACTGCAGTACTCTATTGTAATGCGGCTATGGATCTACTCATGTCTTGCTAACATCTTGTTGATCGTTGCGCGTATCGCAAACGCTACTCGTTGGTGTTAGTGAACTCTGCTGAAATACAGAAGACGTACAGAAGTTCGGGCTAATATACATATGCCAAAGTAAATAAAACAAATGTCCAAACTAAAGTATATCACACATTTTTTACTATCAATATAAAATTATCGGTGGTTTGTATTTAGAAGTAGAGAGTATGTTCGAATGCAATTTTTCGTAGATAAACTACAGTATAATCCTCTGCAGTATTATTCTTAGTGTAAGAGTTTCAAAACTAATTTTTTGTAGGCACTCCTTAGAGTACCACCATGTTATAAAGAATTGAAGGATATCCTCCAGAACTTTAGATATCGGACTGTTAATTGGAAAACACATTTTTTTAGAAACTGTGGTTGGCTTTGGACTAGTCTATAATCCATTTAGAGTATATATTTCATGCATGCATAGTAGTCTCCGCATTTGTCGCTGAGTAGTCGAAGACCACTCGTTTACACTGTCATAAACTTGTCTACATACCTATTTTATAAATATTTTGATAAGAAAATAGCAACTTGTGAGCTATTTTATAGAATAATATTTAGTACTCAATCGGCTGTTGTTTGACGACGAACATTTTTTCCAAAACTCGAAATTTTCATATTCGCATTTAGTTTGTCGGATGAGTTTCTTTTTTTACTTTATTTCGTTCATAATTGTAAAAAAAAAAAAATAATTGAACAAACTTTTCCAAAATGGTGGATGTTTCTTTGCCTTTCATGCATTTAATGCAAATGGGCGTAAAGTATGTGTGTCTGAATTTTAGAAGGGTATTTTAAGTCAAAGCACATTTTAAGAACAAAGTGATTTTGAGTTCATTAAAAAAGTAAAATTAAATATTTTGGTTAAGAAAAACTTGAAAGCCAAATTGATAAATTTTCCGACAAAAAAGTTGTATATTTTACATCATACATTGTAGCAAATAGATTTTTAATCTATATACATATCTAAAATCGAAATCATTTATTCTAGAAACTGCATTAAATTATTATTATTATTATACAAAAAATTTAAATATACAATTATATATACTTATTACGAACAATAAAACAAGATTGTGTCTATAATAATCAACTTAGCTGCCTTTAGAGCAAGTCCGTGGAATTAATTGTGGTGTAAAACAAACTTTGTACTCATAATGTATCTGGAAATAACACTTCATTTTATAAATCGCAATTGTGACAAGTAAGGAATATTAAGTTCGGGTGGAACCGAACATTAGATACTCGACTGATTTTTATATTAAACGCAGCGCTGCTTATCTGACCCACACATAAAGACTAAAGTCCAATAAGATGTGTATTTTATGCCGTTACACTTAACCGTTGTCCGAACAAACCCTTTACCATATACTCTCTGCACATAGTACAGAGGTGTTTCAAAAGTTATATCACTGTGCTGGCAAAGTCAATTTGCGAAAGTTGAGTTCGGTCGTAATATTTGTTTTTTTAGGTTTGACAATTTACTGGAGTACGAAGCGAAAACAATATTTTGTTATTTTTTTTTTTTAAATCCATTCGCATATGGAAAAAATAACTTTTCTAAAATATTTCCTCTAAGTGTTATTCTACCATGAAATAAAAGTTCCTCATAAAAATCCATCAACCACTTGGAGGCTGCTAGTATAAGAAGGAGGTGGAGGAAATTTTTTTTGAATTAACGAAACTCATAGTTTTATCGAAAATTTATTTATAAATAAAAAAATTAACTTAATAAATAAGCTTGAATAAAAAAAAAATTAAATGAAAAATATTATAGGTATATATACTTTCACCAAGTGATTCAACATCTCCGTATTGACTTTACGATATTGACATACGTGTATCATCGACATTAAAAAAATATATATTTATAAGATTTTTTCATTCACAGTTAATTGATTATATCTATATATGTATGTATAAATTTTTTCCCCATTAACAAACATACTTGTAGAATGCTTACCCACCGCATACAACAGTATCAAAGCGCAACAAATGAGACAGTCGTTACGCTAACAAAGTACGGAAAAATCAAGGGCATTAAGCGCAAGTCAATTTATAATCATACTTTTTACGCTTTCGAGGGTGTACCGTATGCCAAACCTCCAATCGGTGAATTACGCTTTCGAGCACCACAACCGCCTGAACCCTGGACCGGTGTGCGCGATTGCACCAGCATGGGTAATATACCGCTACAGAGGCATTTTGTGCTCGGTATAACACATGGCTCCGAAGATTGTTTGTATTTGAATGTGTATGCAAAACAGGTGAGAAATATTTCAATTTTAAATCGTACAATTTTACAATCAATTATAATTTTATAAACAAGAATATATTGGTTTTTTGACAAAATTTCAAGACATAGTCTTAGTTGGGGGAAAGAACGTCTGCTTTATCACCATCATTTGATCGCTTCATTTGTTGTTTGGATCTGATATTAAGCAGGCTAAAGAAAAGTTCTGCGCAAGATCTCAGATAGCTCTGGTTTCTACATGAATATGGCTTGATCTTGAGCTGTTGAGGTGTCACCTCATCACTTTAGCTCGCAGCTCGGATGATAATTGATTATCCATAGGTTACTTAGGTATGACTAGTTGTAATTAACATGTTTCATTAACTTCGTTGCAGTTGAAAACCGAAAAGCCCCTACCGGTAATGGTATGGATCTACGGTGGTGGCTTTACTATTGGCGAAGCTTCCCGTGATATTTATGCACCTGATTATTTCATGGAGAGAGACGTTGTTCTTGTCACGTTAAATTACAGAGTGGGTGCTTTAGGTGAGTATTTATTGAAACAAAATACTAATTCCGATTTTTCAACCAAATTTTCTATTAGGTTTCCTATCGCTAAATGATCCTGATCTCCATGTGCCCGGAAATGCCGGCTTGAAGGATCAATTACTCGCGCTGCGTTGGGTGCAAGAGAATATAGCCAATTTCAACGGTGATCCGAATAATATAACACTGTTTGGAGAAAGTGCTGGTGCCGCTTCCACTCACTTTCTTATGCTTGCACCAAAAGCGCAAGGAGTTTTCCATAAAGCCATTTTACAATCGGGTACCGCAATTTCTTGTTGGGCAGAACAGGAGCCGGCAAATCGGGCATATTGGCTCGCAGTAGAACTCGGCTACCGGGGTGAAAATATTGATAAGGAAGTGCTAAATTTCCTCAGAAATGTCAGTGGTTCAAAAATAATAAAAGTTCGCAATGAATTGCGACAGCCGCATGAAAAAGAAGAACGAATTTATTTTCCTTTCACACCGGTGGTAGAACCTTATGAAAGCGATGATGGGCTGATAGTAAAGCCTTTCATAAAATTATTAGCTACAGCGTGGGGTAATGAAATTCCAATAGTGATAGGTTCCACTGCTGATGAAGGACTTCTGCATTACCCCGAGAGTATAAATTGCCCAAACTTGATAAATGAACTGGACGATTGTGTAGCTGTTTTGCCGAAATCATTAAAAACGGAGTATGACGTCGAAAAACTTAAAGAGTGCGCACTAAAAATTAAGAGAGCACATTTCGGTGACACACAACCGCACTACAATGAAACATTCACACAATATATAGAGGTATGTTTAAAGTAAATTTGATAAAAGCTTTTTCAGCAAAAACTTATTGCCTTCAATGCTTTGCCTTTTGCAGCTTTTAGGCTACAGACACATGTTGAGTGATATCTATCGCACAGTCATGGCGAGAGCCGCCTACGCATCGAATATGCCCACATATCTATACCGTTTTGCTTTCGATTCGCCACATTTCAATCATTTCCGCATACTCAAATGCGGAAAGTCAGTACGCGGTGCGTGCCATGGTGATGATATCTCTTATTTGTTTTACAACATCAGCGCCGAAAAATTGCCAGTCGATAGCTATGAATACCAGACTATCCAACGTATGATTGGTATGTGGACAGCGTTTGCTGCGACGGGCAATCCCAATTGTAAGGAAATCGAAACGGTTCAATGGCTGCCGGTTGAAGAGAAGGAGACAGAGAATGCGTTGCCGAAATGCTTGAATATTGGCCAAGAAGTGGAGTTTATTAGTACGTCATTCGATAAACTCAAAACGTGGAGTAGTCTTTACAACAGCAATAATATATTTTAGATAAGGCTTATGCAGTTAATGACGATTATTTTTTATTTTTGATAATAGCAAGCGCAACTCGAATAGTTTCGAAAATTTATATTTTATTAATAAATTTGAGTTACTAAACAAATATGTATTCAATCGTTTCTCTTAACTCCGTAGTTTTTAATTGAACGAATATTTTAGCCGTTTTCGTTTCGCAAGCAGCTACCTATCCGAGTGGAAAAAGAGTTCGAAATAAATTTGTAATAGAAATGTAATTAAATGCTTAAGATCTATATGATATTCTATTGACTTGAAAAGTTTTTTGCTTAATTGGCAGTTCTCATATGGGTCATTCAAACTCTTCAAAAATCTGGAAAACAAATTTTGGACACATTTGTTGAAGATGGTTTCTATTAATTTTTAAAAACTGTTTAATAAAAAAGAGTCAGATACCATGCTCATGCAGCGAACCTGAATAGGTTCAAAATTTAAGTAGTGGCAATCCAATTTTATCTATAACACCCGCTACGAACTTCGAATAGTAATTGTACAAAACAACAGAGGACCCTTATTATCTTTTCTTTTTCGTTGGGCCGTTATGCGTTATATAATCGCTGAAGCAATTTTTTTCCTATTTGTGGTATGAGTCTTGATGTTTTTCCAGAAAGAGGAGGAACCTACAGTTAATTCTAATCTGCCAACGAACGGTCAATGAATTCGTATGAGGAGCTTCTACCATATTTTATGTCACGATCACAGGGGGAAGGGTTGACATTCTCTGCAAGCACATAACCCATGAACATTCGTAAAATAATAAGCAACGACTAATGCAGATTGGTCAAAACTGTTCCGCTTTTAGCCGATCGGCGCCCATCGCTTCTACCGGAGGGTACTGTACCGTCAGGAAAGATAATCATCGTTCATCATCATTGATCTGGCTCTTTCATTTTCATTGCAATTCAGCAGTCTAGTGAAATGTTTCTTAATAATGTTCCCTACTAATGCTCCCTAGTGCACTCTGGAAATCGGCCTTCAGATCAGTACTTTATGCATAATATGAGTGCGTACCAGTCTTGAAGCCGTCTGTAAGTAGGCGCACATTCTCATGGGTTTTTTGACCATTTGAGAAATATCACACGTCTTTTTCATCAGGGGCGTGGATGCAAATCAGTGATATGTAGAAAAACCTCGGAGTGAATGACGCTACTTTATAACGGAGTCTCGTTCTACTACAAATCTGCGCTCGTTTATATAGCCGCAGTAGTATGTGTCACAAGGATTTATTTTTTTCTTAGTGCCATCGCATCGCACCTCTGGATACTAATGAAGAAGTCCACCAGCTGAGATGTCTGACTTACTTTGGTCTCGGCGCTGCTAATTACAACATACTTTTGTATGTACGTCACTGACCTTATGTACTAAATTTATTTTGTATGTAAATACCCGGAATAAGTTTTAGATAAAGCTATCAAACAAATAAATACATAATTGTTGATAGCAGAGAGCACATGTTCGCCGTAGATCTCTCTCTCTATATTTCTCTCTGTTTTTCTCTCTGTCTTTCTCTCTTTTTTCCCTTCTTTTCTCTCTTTTTCTTTTTTCACCTTTTCTGGTGACCATACATTCGTTCAACTAGCTGAGATTCTCGATGAGTATCATAAATGGAAATGAAAGTGTTTGCACAGCAAAACAAAATTGATAAAGATACAGAAAGAGCAATTCACCACAATGCAACAGAGAAACAATTTTTAAATGCAGTTTCTACAAAAAAAAGTACAAAATCACATCCAACCGGTATTCTCCTAAATATTGTATACAATGATATAGTCACTCTCAAGCAAACTCAGTTGGGCAATGAAAGCTATGAACTAGTTGCGTATTGTACTTCGTAGCGAGTGGTTGTATTTTATATCGGAATACGAAAACAAGATTATTTTTGGCATTAGATATCAAAAACAAAAGAGATAAAAGTCGTTCGCATGAGTAATAGTTCAAAAAACCCTAATATCTGATAAATTGTATTTAAAAGGAATTTAACCGAAATCAGTTTGAAGCAATTGAGTGTGATAAGGGGAACTTTTTTGTTGTGTATCGTAAATATGTCGAATAAGTATGTTATGCTCACGTTTTGAATTCGATTGGTATTTAGTTTTAAAGCGTTTTAATTGATACAAACTCATTTGATATTCAAGTTCTACAGGTAACGAAATGTTATTGCATACATCACTAGGTACTGTCAAAGGTCAATATAACACAAGCATTTACGATGATGTCTACATTAGTTTTGAAAGCATACCTTTCGCTCAGCCACCTCTGGGTGCATTGCGTTTCAAAGCACCCGTGCGCGCCTCCCCCTGGACAGGTGTGTTGGATTGCACACAAAAGGCTAAAAAGCCACTACAAAAACATCCACGTACAAATCAAATTGAAGGCGATGAAGATTGCTTATATTTAAATATATATACGAAAAAGGTAAGTAGTAAACACTTGTGTTCGATAAGATTATTTTTTTTTGGGCTCACCCTTTTTATTTATAGCTTTGATTTTTGTAGATATCTACTACACTTCCCAGTCTTTAGAAGATCAATAAAAAATACCATATATATCACGTCTATAATCATTAATTATTACGAAATAATTCGTATTAACGACAACTTAAAGATACACGTACTCTCTAAACTCTAAACTCAAAACCTTAAGAAGCGACTATATATTTATTATAGGAGGCTACAAATGTCTAATTGACTCTTTTGAGTAGCTTTTATTTTATGTCAGGAAATTTACAAAATTAGAGTAATTTTCTTAAATAATTTTCGAATCCATGACCAAAATATTAACTGAAAAGGGTAATCAAATGCTTTCAGAAATTTTTAAGATCCTGTAATCTTAAACATCAAAATCAGCTAGTCTAATGAGATAGTCCAACAGTTATTTAGCATTGTTAATGCGACGCTGTTTAGGTTGATGATATAGAAAAATATCGAAACCGACCTAAAATATATGCAGCAAAAATAACAGCCGCTGGTGAGGTTGTCACCTTCGATTGCCTGAGACCGTTCAGCGCCTTCACATGTAACATAGGACGCACCTCTAACCTAATGTTGGACACAGAGACTATTAGAGAGACCAAAATCTTAATTGGATTAACCAAAAGAGAATTTAGCACTCTTATGAGTGTATTAATGAAGCATCAACCCCTAAGATATTATCCCCATAAGCTATTTAAAATGGAATCGTCTGGGGGCAGAGCAGGCACAAAGCATGACGAAACGCTGGAGCACTACTTTTGCGAATGTCCGGTCCGGTTGAGACGTCACTTTCCCCCGATGCTCCCAGATCCAACTTTGCGGAGACCGGAAAAAACTTAGGTGCGGCCGCTTGCAATCAGGTTCTCAACTTCTCCCTTTCAATCAAACATTCTTGGATATTTTCAAAGGTTGATTCAAATATTTGTACTTCTTTCATTTGTATTGACATTGGGTTTCAAGTAGAATAATATTCTTTGCATAAAAAGAATTTGATTTAATTCTAAAAACTTTTTACTGATACATGTATGTACATAATAATATATCGCTTTTTTTCAAAAAGAGAAGATTAAAAATTCCCATAATTCTCCGAACAGACATTCTACATTTTCAAATTAAAAGTCGATTGTAAGTTCCAAACTACATTAAATATACGACTGCTTAACACGCGATCATTCGAATGGAAAAAATACAGGGATATTAATTTTTCTGTTTCGAAAATAACTGTTAACAAATTGCAATTTTTCTTAAATTTCTTTTTTCATAATGAAATTTGAACCTTACTATATGTGAAACATTGCATCACTGAAATTACCGCTTTGCGAATTTTTGCAAACTTCGGATCCGTTTGAGGATTTTTCGACCACTCTTAGGCACATATTGGGCGGTATCTCAGCCATACCTTAACGATTGTTGGCTTTTAAGTTTTGGCTGTAAGTCCATATGCGAAATACGCCACAATGTGCCGTCGAGCTACACTTTCACTTACAGTACCGATATTTGGGCTAGAATGATCAAAACGATGATGCACAGGTCTAATAATATCTGTCATTTCTCTCCAAATTTCTATAATCTACTCTTATGGCACTAAACGTAGCCACGTTTGAATCACCATTTTTGTAGCAGCTTTGAACAGTTTTAATATGTTAAACGATTCCTTTTCAAAAATGCCTGACAGTTAAGTTAAACAGATGTCAAAATACAGTCCTGTATTTTTGAAACCACGAAATTTTTAACTCTGTCTAGCGCTTGTCACGTATCAATAATGTTAACTTTGAAGTCGTTTTAATTAGTAGGTGAGCGATTGGAATGCCAGAAAAAAACTTTAAATAATGGAAAAAACACGTTGGCGTTAAATTTTGCTACAAAGTAAAGTCGAGCTTACCTTTTGTGACTATCTTTTATAGTTTAGTAAATTGGTTTTGATACAAGGAGTTTATAATTCCAGTAAAAATTTAACAAATTTAAAGCCTGGAAATTATTGAATACATTGCTTTAATTTGAAAATTATTTAACTTTTAAATCTTTTGATTCCCATATTTTTTCAAGTTTTCATTATTTTCAATAAGGATATTCTTTAATTAATTTTTTTCTTTACTAAAACAGCTGAGATCCGATAAACCTCTGCCAGTTATGGTCTTTCTTTATGGCGGTGGCTTTGAAAAAGGCGATCCTACGCGTGATCTGCATGGACCAGACTATTTTATGATGAAGGATGTAATATTAGTCACAATTGCCTATAGACTTGGACCGTTGGGTGAGTGTTTATTATGAGAACACATGTTGCAATTTTAGATACAAAAACACACAAAACATGTGTATAGGTTGCAGCAATATTGTATTGCTCGTAATATATAAAATGCAACGGAAACAACCAATTATTTACTTGTGTACAGTTGATTATACGTTAATTAAGTTTGTTTTTTGTTGTATCATTGTTATTGTTATTCGAATATGTGTTGATTTTATCGATACATTGAGAGAGTTGCATTGCCTTTAAATTTTCAGCTTATGCTTCTGCTCGAAGTGTACAGAGTGTAGCAATGTTTTTCTGATAAATAGAGCTAAAATGTATGTATGTATGTAATACGTAAAATGTTTAGGCTTACAGTCGTTGATTCAAAAACACTTTTCGAACCCAGCGCACAGTAGCACCTCTGCCAAACAGACCGGGGTAATTCCATTGAGACTTTCTCTTTTTTAGCTGGGTTGTACATGGTTCGGTAGTCGGATCGTACAAAAGGATTACTTATATTTCTAGTGCTCACTGACCTAGACCTAGAAAATGCTATGAGATCCAGAACTCAATATCTTTCATAAGATTTAAACAAAAGGAATCTAAACTTAAAATGTAAATATGTAAATAAGTATTGAGCTTAAGGCTTAGTAGCTATAGCTCCCAAACAAATAGCTTACATGGTTTATGTTGTAAGCTAAATTTTATATATATAAATAAATAAAAATAATAGCGAGTAATTGCAATATACTTGCCAGCAAGTACTACTTTGAACTGACTGTGTAATTGAAAAGTGCTCTTTCGACAAACAAGGATCAAGTTCAACGTTCCCATTCTTTTGTATGGTGCAAAATTGTTGACGGTGAGAACACTCGCCGAGTCGGCATTTTGCAATAAAAACGTTCAAAAACTACTTCAAACTAATGATTTTTTTACCGATTTAATTCTTCCTACCAAATTCCTTCCTGATGATGTGCAAAACCTATAAACTGATGAGCCACGCTCAATCCAAATATTGTACATAAAACAAAATGTAATTCTCAAATTACTCTATACAATTATACTAAGTTTCGTACGTTTCTTCCGTAGGTTTTCTCAGTTTAACTGATCCCACAGTTGGAGCACCTGGCAATGCTGGCCTAAAAGACCAACTTCTTGGCTTACAATGGGTTAAGGAGAATATAAGTGTATTTAATGGTGATTCAAACAACATAACACTCTTTGGTGAGAGTGCTGGTGCCGCTTCCACACATTACATGATGCTCACACCACTGGCAAAGGGACTATTTCACAAGGCTATACTCATGTCTGGCACTGTTCTCTGTCCATGGGCACTATCACCGTTGAAGAACTTACCAAAACGTTTGGCACAAGTAAATGGTTACACTGGTAATGGTGACGATCAAAGTATACTTGAATATCTGCAGCAATTACCTGCTGAAGAACTGGTGCGACCATATATACTTACAAAAGAGGAGAACATGGATGATTGCCTATTCGCTTTTGGACCAGTAATTGAACCATACTTATCGGCAACGTGTATTGTGCCAAAACATCCAGCTGCTATGTTTGCTGATGCTTGGGGCAACGATATACCTATCATAATGAGTGGCACCTCCTTCGAGGGCCTATTGATGTTTGCGCGTGTGCACATGGCACCATATCTGCTGCATGAATTGAATGAAAATCATCAACATATGTTGCCGTTGGAATTGAAACAGAAACATGATATTGAGAAGCAAAAAGAGCTGGCGGCCAAAGTGAGGGAAACACATTTCGCTGAAAAGGAATTGCGTATGGAACATTTACTAAATTATTGTGAGGTGAGTTTGCGTCCGGTATTAGTATGAGTTTTTTTCTTTTACTGAAAAATTTTTTCTATTTTTTATAGTATGCTTCTTATAAAGTATTCTGGCATCCTATACTCCGCACAATAAAGGCACGCCTACGCTATGCTCACGCTCCCACCTATCTATATCGTTTCGATTTTGATTCGCCCGAATTTAATCACCAACGTATTGGCTATTGCGGCAAGGATGTGCGCGGCGTTTCACATGTGGATGATCATTCATATCTTTTCTATGGTGATTTTGCTTGGAAATTAGAAAAAGATACACCAGAATTTCGCACGATTCAGCGGAAAATTGACATTTGGACATCTTTTGCAGCGAATTCAGATCCGAATTGTGAAAATCTTGGTGGAAACCAGTGGGCACCCCTGCAAGTGGATGGAAAGCTGCATTGCTTAAATGTAAGCCACGATTTGGCAGTTATAGAACTACCTGAGGTGCACAAATTGCAAATATGGGACAGCTTATATGAGGTGGCAGAGGAATGATAACAAATATAAAGGGTGGAGAATTTCATAAAGTGATTGGCTTCATAACACAGTATTTTCTGAAGAGGAATTTTATTTTTACAACATTTGTAATTTAACCTAAAGATATCTAAATAAATACATGTTTTTAAAATCAGAGTACGTTTATTAATTTTTTTTTTTTTTTTTTGTACCTGAGTTATAAATTTTTAAAAACTTAGCGAATACATAGCATTATTATAAGGTTAAAGTTTGGATATCTCAGCTGCAAATATGTAATGAAGACTTCCGTAGTTGGTTTAAGTAAGAAAAACTTTCCTTTATAACTATGTATATGTCGCGAGCATAAGAGTTGTGGCGATAATTGTTGCATTTGTGTGAATAATGAATTCAATTCATTCCCAGACCTGTTGTTAGCTATTGGTCCAAGCAGAGATTCCAAGTTCAGGCCCAGAAGGTAATGTACTTGAACCCAATGACAAGTGAAGCTGAGAATTTGAAGACAAAAGCAGTCGGAAGATGTTTTGCTGGGATGAATAGCCAGATTAAGAGAATTTATTCTTCCCAAAAATGATGATGAGTTGCTTTGCTTGTTCCCAGTTTGTCCAAGATATGATGATTTTTTTTGTCCACATAAAATGCTACTCTAGAGTCGTTTTCGGTGGGACAGTTCTTGTTTGTACATACGAGTACTTGAATGCATGTAAAACATGGAGGATTTCCAGTATACAAAAAATTGGTTACGAACTCTTGCTTTCTTACATATTTTGTAAATAGACTTAAAACTTCTTAAGCAGGCAGAAGTCTTCGGAATAAATTAACGCTAAACTAAATAAATATGTGATAATACAGCTATGTATGTATACCCATATACTTACATATATGCAAAGCCAATATATATACAACCGTAGCAAAGTAATAAATGTCCAAATTGGTGGAAGAGTTTAAGAAAACATTTCCATTTTTCAGCACGTATGGGTTCGATGTAAGTGCGGTTGAATAAATTGTTCCAGAAAATAATACAAAAATTGCATTTCCAAAATTATTAACTTATAGAAATTTGATTTGATTGTTTTAATTTTTTCAGTATTCTTAAACTTGTTCATCAACCAGTAATTTCCACCACACACGGTAAGGTGAGAGGTCAGTTGCGTGCAGGTGTGTATGGCGACACGTACTATAGCTTTGATGGCATTCCTTATGCCAAACCACCACTCGATGAATTACGTTTTAGGTCGCCGCAACCACCAGAGCCTTGGTTGGATGTACGTGACTGTACCAAATGTCCACCTAAATGCATACAAGCAAATCGATATACTGGCATGATTGAAGGCTCTGAAGATTGTTTGTATTTGAGTGTGTATGCCAAAAAGGTGAGCATGTTGCCCGAAATGGAAAACACAGTAAAAACAAAGTAAAAAGGTCAATATTACCAAAAATGTATTAATTAATTTTAATAAGCAAATATTTTGATGAATTATTTTTTAGTTTATTTCATCTTATTTTACCTTATTTTATTCTATTTTAATTTATTTTAATTTATTTTATTTTATTTTAATTTATTTTTTATATTTTAATTTATATTATATTATTTTATTTTATTTTTTTTATTTTATGTTATTTTATTTTGTTTTATTTTTTTTATTTTTTTTTTTTATTTGCTTAATTTATTTTTTTTTTTATTTTATTTTGTTTTATATTATATTGTTACAGTACAGTTTATTATATATTTTTATATCATGAAACAAATTATTTAATGTATAATAATAAACAACAGCTACACTCTGAGGCTCTCCTACCGGTCATAGTTTATTTGATTGGTGGACGTTTCACAACTGGCGACCCATCTCGTTCTACTTGGGGCCCAGATTACATTATGATGAAAGATGTGATTTTTATTAGCATTGGATTTCGAATGGGTGCTTTAGGTGAGTAAAGATTATTATCCACTAACCCAGTTTTACAGCCCGAAACGTATTTTTTATATACACGTATGTCATTCTCAGCATATATACGTACGAACGAACAAGCGTATACTCGTATAATCATCAATTTGATCCGCTTTACTTTATTTCCTTTAATTTATTCCAATTAATTTATTTAACGCACAAATTCATACTCCTTAGGTTTTCTTAACTTTCCCGAACCAGAAATTCAGGTGCCGGGCAATGCTGGAATCAAAGACATATTGTTGGCATTGCAATGGATTAAGAAAAATTGTTGCAACTTTAACGGTGATCCTAATAATATCACACTTTTCGGACACAGCTCAGGCAGTGGGGCTGCACAAATACTCATGCACTTGCCGCAATGTGAAAATCTTTTTCATAAAGTCATCCTAATGTCCGGCACACAAATGCATGTACGGAAAATACCCAAAGTGGAGTACCGCTTCGCAAAGCATTTGGGCTATGATGGCGAAGAAGAGAATCACGCAATTTTCGCATATCTCAATTCACAGCCGGCAGAACGATTATGCGACCTACAAATATTTACACCCGAGGAACTCGAGGAAGGACATTTGTTCGTATTCTCACTTACAATTGAAGATGAGCGTGTGCCAGACGCTGTTATCACAAAAGATCCACTTATTTTGTACGCCAATAAGCAAGTATGGTGTAACGGTATACCAATAGTTATGGGTGGAAATTCCTTTGAGTCTCTTATGCACTATAAATATTATACTAAGCAACCAAAATTGTATGAAACGCTCAAACGTCATCCTGAATATCTGCTTTCACATGAGATTAGAGATAAATGCAATTTGTCGCAACAACAACTGTTGGCAAGAAAGATTATTAATTTACATTTGGGCGCGAATGAGTTGTGTACAAAACAAGTATTTGATGTTCTGCGGGTAAGTGATTACATAGCCCTAATAAAAAATTAAATTGTAGAATTTGTTTATCGTTTTTTAGTTGTGCTCCTACGATTTTATATACCATCCCATACATCGTTACCTTAGATACCGCTTGGAAAGTGCCAGTGCGTCGACATATCTCTATCGCTTTGATTATGATTCGCCTAATTTTAATTTATACCGCATTAAGCATTGTGGACGTGAAATCCGTGGCGTTTCACATGTTGATGAATTATCATACATTTTCTTCACACCTGATTCCTTTAAACTAAAACTGGATTCACAGGAGTTTCAGATCATTAAGTACATGATTGATTGGATTAGTGCTTTTGCTCTGAATTCTAATCCTAATACTGATGCCAATCAGGATATAGTTTGGGAACCACTGTCAGCAAACGGAATACGCTCTTGCCTCAATATTGGTGATGAGCTCAATTTTGTGAAGTGGCCAGAGCTGGAAAAATGCATATTGTGGGATCGGTATTTCAAAGAAGCGGGCTTAAAAATGTATTAGCCAAAGTACTTTTTTTAATGTTGAAAAAATTTATTTAATTAAAACTTAAAAGAATTCATAAGAAAACTAAAAAATGTTCCACCTGCAAAAAAAAGTAGGACTTTCGATATCAAAACCATCAGCTGCATGTCATAGTGAGCTGTTCACAAACAAAAAAAAAAATTATGGAAAATCTTTTCAAACCATTAGTTGTTATTGAGTATGTTAATAAATAAATTACCGTAAACTTTGTGGAACCCACAACGTTTTTATTTCTGTTGTCGTTGTTATTGTAGCCGAGGAATGTTGCGGTAGTGACAGAACTTGGTCGTATAAAAATCTCTATCGTTTCGGTATAAAGACCAGATCGTCGCGGGTACTAATAGATATTAGTCAAATATGCCTTTCAGCGGCTAAATTCTTGAACCCCTATCCATGTAAGTATAGATTATAGAAAGAACACATTATAGTAAGCTAACTCTATCTTGATTTTCGAAATGCATTTCAAAAAAAGTTTTGATGAAAAATTCTCTAAGAAAATGGCTATAAGATTTTGAAACATTTAAAAACAGCAACGCACAATATTACAAATACCGGCGTATCGTGCAAGTTGGAGGCAGTAAAGTAATAAGATTAGCAATAAAAATGTGAGTGCATATGTACATACTCGTATACGCATAAATAATAATGCACTTTAGTTTTACCATATCTCAGTACTTTGTGGACGAGTATAAATACTTGTTTATAAATATTACGAATAATAAAACTAAATAACAACTTATCACAGCTTCTTGGACTGCGCGCTGATAACAATCAAAGTTGAAAAAAAAATTAAAAATGAAGTGTTAGTACAAGTAACTGCATTCATAAGCAAAATCGTAGTGCAATAAAATAGTCATAAGTTTGCAATCGGTGTGAAAAGTTGACGATATTATGGGTGCACAGTAAGTACATTTATATATATACATATATATATATATATAAATAATATTCCTTATTGTAATAAAGTTAATTAATTTTAAGTAATCTTATTTTATTTTTTACCCCATTTTTATTTTTATTATTTTTTGTTTTTTTTTTATTAGATTTTATTCTAAATGTATATAATTTTATTATTTATTTTTTTTTTTTCAAATAAATATTATTTTTGTTCTTTTTACCGCAAATAACTACATTTATTCTTTCGACAGCAATAACGAGAATATCAGTCAGCCGATAATTTCCACTACACACGGCCTTGTGCGCGGTCAACTACGTGAAACAGTTTATGGTGATAAATTTTATTGTTTCGATGGTATACCTTATGCCAAGCCTCCGTTGGGGGAATTACGTTTTAAATCGCCACAACCAGTGGAGCATTGGATCGGAGTACGGGACTGTACTGAGGTTGCGCCTAAATGTATACAATATAACCGCTACACAGATCGTGTTGAGGGTTCCGAAGATTGTCTCTTCTTAAATATTTATGCAAAAAAGGTGTGGTAAATATGTTATATATGCACTTTTGTATGTGCATTAACGTGTTAAATTCAAAATAGCTTGAGACTGAAAACCCTTTACCAGTTATGGTATACATACATGGTGGTGGTTTCACAACTGGCACTGCTTCTCGTCATAATTGGGGCCCGGATTATTTTATGATGAAAGATGTGATATTCGTAACTATAGGTTACCGATTAGGACCACTTGGTAAGTTCACAGAATTTAAATGCTTAAAGAACTTAGTAAAGAAAAATGTATGATGTAAGTAAGAAATAAGAAAATATGAATTATCTTGTAGATATGACATCTAACATATGCGATCATTTCTATGCAACGAAAAAAAATTGAAGATTAGCGAGAAATGGTCACTTGACTAATCTTCTTCTTCTTCTTCGTATTGCTTTGTCAGCTCAAACGATTCTTACCTTTTCTTTCATTATTCTCAAAATAAAATATAACTGTAAGTTATAAAAATAACTGTAAATAGAATAAATACTTTATTCTTCTGTTTTCAAGTTTTGTATAAAATTTTTTATGAATTAAAACACCTGCGACCTACTTAGTTTGTCCAAGAAAAAAAATTAAAAAAAAATATCCGAATGTAGGTATCTGTTTTAATTAATTTCATTACATTTAATTTTTTCAATTTATCTTATTTTATAAATTTTTATAATTGACTTTAAAATAAATTTAAAATAATTAAATTTAATTTTCTTTGATTTTATTTTAATCAATTTTATTTAATTATATTTAAAGTAATTTTACTTTTAAATAAAAATTTTTTAAAATTATTTATTTTTTTTTTTGTTTTAATACTATTATTATATTTTTTTTATTTATTTATTATTTATTTTTTTCTCTCTAGGGTTCCTGAAATTTTCCGATCCTACGCTTCAGATACCAGGAAATGCGGGTCTGAAAGATATCGTAATGGCGTTAAAATGGCTAAAACAAAATTATGTTAACTTCAATGGTGATCCCAATAATGTTACGCTCTTTGGCCACAGCGCTGGAAGTTGTGCCACGCATGTGCTTATATCTACACCACATTGTAAAGGCCTCTTTCATAAAGCTATATTATTGTCCGGCTTAATATTGCATACAGAAGTATTACCTAATTTAAGACTTCGTTACGCGAAACATCTTGGTTATGAGGGCGCAGATGATGATGAGCAAATTTTTAATTATTTGAATTCCTTAGAAGCGGAGAAGCTTTGTGATTTAAAGTTTTTAACACAGGAGGAAAAGTATCAAGGTTTCTCGTATATTTTTTATCCTTCATTAGAGAGCACCAGTTCGCCCGATGCAATAATTACGAAAGATCCCTTCGATACATTCGCTGAAAGTGATAATTGGTCTCATGAAATACCGCTGATGTTAGGATGTACCTCTTTTGAGTCCTTGCTGCGCTATAAGTTCTTCACAACCGATCCTGAGCTATACGATATATTCAAAGTACATCCAGAATATTTACTTTCTAATGAAATACTGCTTAAATGTGATTTAGCAACAAAACGAAAATTAGCGAATAAACAGATCAAACTCCATTTAGGCGAAAGAGAATTGCAAATGGAAGATGCACTTGATATTATACATGTAAGTATGCACGTAACCCAATGGTGGCTACCGCTAAAAGTTTACTCCATTTCTTCTACTCATTACAGTTGGTCTCATATGATAATTTTTATCATCCTACCCACCGGTATTTAAACGCCAGACTCAAACGTGCGAAGGTACCCACCTATCTTTACCGCTTCGATTTTGATTCGCCTGACTTTAACTTATATCGGATTAAACAGTGTGGGCGTGGGGTGCGTGGCGTAGCTCATGTGGACGATCTCTCCTATATTTTTTATATGCCAGAATCATACAAATTATCGCGTGATTCCGAGGAGTTTCACATCATCGAACTCATGATAGATTTATTAACTGCATTCGCTATCAAATCCAATCCCAATGTAGATCGAATAAATCCAACTGTTTGGGAACCGCTGGTAGCAAACGGTTTGCGCAAATGTTTGAATATTAGTAACGAGATTAGTTTTATTGATTGGCCTGAGCTGGAAAAATGCGAGGAATTGGACATGTATTTCGAAGAAGCGGGTCTTAGAATAGATTGAAAAACATTATTTATTTACTCATGAAATATAACTTAATTTTTTTTAAACAATAAAATAAAAATATAATTATTTCTTTAGATTTAGTCATCTAAATGGTGGGAGCAAATGCATTACAGGGTTCCGTAGTATTATGCTGTTCTGAAAATAAAAACCACCGACAGCTTACTTCGCAACGTCAATTCTGAGATACTGAATTCTGTGGTTTAGATCTACCTACCATATGTAAACATACCAAAATATTTATTAACTTAGCCGGAATATAATTGGCGCTTTGTAACCACTGAAGCGATTTTCGGCCGAGCTCCTCCTACAAAATTTGTAGTTTTGCATCTTGATGTTTTTCGAACAAAGGGAAGGACCTACAAATTGTATTAAGCCGCCTCCGAACGGCTGATGGTTTTTATCAGGACCATTTTTTTTTCATGTCAGAAATATAATCTGCTGCCGAGGGGCGATTGCATTTAAAAAATTTAAATAAAATTTCGTATTTAAATTAGTTTTCTATAACTTTTGTATGTTGTTCGTAATAGAATTTGAACCCAGGCCCCTGGCCGAAAGGAATACCATACAATTATAACCAAATGGAAGGCGTACGTGTTCTCTTGCTGTACACTGATTCAGCGCTTTCACAAAATACACCAGGCACCAATCCAGGCAGAAATCCAAAGCATTCCAGGTACGCACTGTTTAACTTATCAACACAGGATTTTTGCTTTTTCGAAAATTTTGACTGCTCTCAAACTATAACTAAAACACTCAAAACTTTGTTTACGCTTTCTACTAGTAAAGTTTGCGTACCAGACAACCCGATATGCTCTCTCGATCGGTATACATTTTTATGACTCTATATCTACTTCTTCTTCTGGTGGTTACATACTTCGGACCAAATGGCTTATGTAATTTTTCTTAAGGGCTTCGATTAACGTTTAAATTTTAATTAAACCTTTCCGGTATGACATAAGCTCACTTCATGTATTTTTATGGTAAACGGCTCTGAAACAAAATATTATGAAAAGCATTGTTTTGAAATTGATATAATATATTTTTATATTTTATTTTCGATTATCAATCAGCTTTGAAAAAGAGCTTAATAAAGATTGCACTACTCAAATTCCACTAAGATTTGCATACCACGAAATCACTGTTCCCCAGCATTATCTCTCTTATATCGCTCGAAACTGATTTACATATCAATAATGCTCAAAAGAGTCTTAAGTTAATGCTACAACCGTAGAGTTACGGAGAGCAAAGAGAAATTGTCATATTATTCGGATACGCCCCCAAAGGTTTAAACAATTGTATTATATGTGTGACAACATACGTGTACATTTGTATACCGCGAGTACAAGTAAGCACAACAATAAAAGCAAAAAAAAATGTGCTTCTCTCATATGATCGTGTAATGCTCAATTACTAGCACTCTGAGGGTCAATGTGCTCGCGATCATTGAAAAGCTTAGATAGTAGTTGTTTTCGCTCTAGCCCTAAGCACTCTTCTATTTCTGTTAATGAACACAGGCATGCATAGGTATTTATGTATCCATCACGATGGCAATATTTATTGGGCACGTATTTGTGTGGATCTTTTTTATGCATTTACCATATACGTATACTCGTATTGTGCGCGTGTTTTCATTCACTGTTTTGCGGTTTTCTCATTTCCTCAAAGCAGCTAGTAGTTTTTAAGTCATCCAATTTGACGGTTGTTATTTTTCAATTCATTCAACTTTGGCATGTTTTTAGTCTATTATTTTGGGAAATTTTTAAAAACCAAAAATATTGAAAAGCATATATATTGTTAAATAAAATTTCGTATAATAAAAAACTGAGCAATTGCTTGTGAAATTCCGAAGTATTCCGATCAGCCACAGACAGAGCGTCTAATAAATGAACGCGGACACAAACAAAAATAAAATTATATAAATATACATATAAACACAGAACGAATATGGAGAGCACAACAAGCGTAAAGTATGTAAACTCAGAAACGGTTAAAAGTATCAAAAATGTGATAAACATTCATATATGTACATGTTTACATACATACACGAGTATGTACATATGTATTTTCAAAACGTAAACAATAGTTTTCAAATATATCTTCCAATTTCAGTGATGAAACAGAATGTCGTATTAATTTTCCATTGGGCGAAATTCGAG
Organism: Ceratitis rosa; assembly: GCA_037013455.1. Classification (NCBI taxonomy): domain Eukaryota; kingdom Metazoa; phylum Arthropoda; class Insecta; order Diptera; family Tephritidae; genus Ceratitis; species Ceratitis rosa. Next base: position 7,479,913 of record JAWMAG010000039.1, read on the forward strand.
GGAGGCAGTGCAAGTCGATTTACGACCATACATATTTCAGTTTTGAGGGTATACCATACGCTCAACCCCCATTGGGTGAGCTACGCTTCCGGGCGCCAGTGCCCATAACACCATGGAAGGGTGTGAAAGACTGTACGAAGTGCGCAAGTAAACCATTACAACAAAATCCCTTCAATGAGAGTATAGAAGGTTCCGAAGATTGCCTTTACTTGAACGTTTATACGAAACGGGTAATGCAAATAAAAATATTTAACTTTCATAGCAACCGTATCATGTACATAAATATTTGTATGTCACAGCTAAAATCAGAACAACCACTACCTGTTATGGTATTCATTTACGGTGGTTCTTTTCGTTCAGGTGAGGCGCGTAGAGAAAACTATGGTCCTGACTATTTTATGCATGATGACATAGTGCTGGTCACTTTTAACTATCGTGTATGCGCTTTAGGTAAGTCCCCATAGCTTTCTTTATCAAAATGTAGTTAATTCTCTCATTACTCCTTCCAGGTTTTCTCAGCCTCACTGATCCTGCTTTGAAAATACCCGGTAATGCTGGTCTCAAAGATCAAGTGCTCGCCCTTAAATGGGTCAAACAGTATATTTCATTTTTCAACGGTGATCCACGAAATGTGACACTCTTTGGCATGAGTGCCGGCGCCGCCTCCACACATATTCTCATGCTCTCCGAGCAAGGTCGTGATCTTTTTAAACGTGCAATAGCTATGTCGGGGAGTGCTCTGAATTATTGGGCTAATATGCCGCAAATAAGTATGGCTTATCGTTTAGCAAAATTCAATGGCTACACCGGTGATAATGTCGATGTGAATGTGTTAAAATTTCTAAATAAACTCGATCCCATAAAATTGGTCGTACATTCGTTGCTAACTAAAGAGGAACAACGTAAATTATACCTGTTTCCATTTGGACCCATTGTAGAGCCGTATGTAGATGAAAGTTGTGTCATCCCAGAGCGGCCATTCAAAATGCTCAAAAGAGCTTGGAGCAATAAAATACCAATGATAATTGGTGGCGCTTCATCCGAAGGACTGCTTATGTATCCCGTGCTGAAGAAAAATCCCGATATTATGAAACTTTTGTACAACGAACCATCGCTTATTGTACCGGAAGATGTTTATAATGCGAATTCGGCAAAGGAAAATCATAGAATGGGTGAACAACTTTTAAGATTGCATTTTGGCGATAAACAGCCCAACGACCATTCATTATTTAAATATTTAGATGTGAGTTAACAAAAACAAAAACTTATTTAGTATAAAATAGATACATACATATATGTATATGCAGTTTCAATTTCATAAATTTCCAGCTGCTGGGTTATAAAATTATATGGCACGATTTACATCGCACGCTTTTGGCGCGTCTAAGCTTCGCATTAGCGCCCACCTTTCTCTACCGTTTCGATTTCGATTCTCCAGACTTCAATTTGAACCGCAAAAGGTATTGCGGCGATGATAAGGTGCGCGGTGTGTCGCACGGCGATGAGCTATCTTATCTTTTTCATTCACGTGATACACGAAAGGCGGTGCCCAATTCTTCCGAGTATAAAATGATAAAACGTTTCACTAGTATGTGGACGAGTTACGCGACTACCGGCGACCCCGATTGCCGTGCATCCGATCCCATTACCTGGGATGCAGTGACGAAATATTTCAACTTCCAAGGCGTGAATATTGGACCACATTTGGAATTTAAGACATTACCGGAAAAAGAAAAATTAGAGGAATGGGCTAAATTGTATAAAAATCCTGAGCAATTGTGCGGAGCGAACAAAGAGGAGGACTACAATTGGGGAGAGCCATTGTCTTCAACGATATAAAGAGGAAGTAATTTATGCATATGTATGTGTACATACCTACACGTATATATGTATCTGTATGTTGTGTATATAAAAATTAATAATCAAAACACTGATGCAATAAAGAAAGGCAATATTTTAGATATTAGTTAGCTTTTTTTAACTTTGTATGATTTTTTACAAAAAAAAAAAACAAAATGAAAATCAAATATAAAATATTCTGATACTATAATAGATATACATAAAATAAACAACTATTTTAATAAGAAGGAAAGAGATAGATCCATCAAAATTTTTACCGATCGGGTCAGAATGACGAGTAGAGTTTATTTATTTTTCCGTCTGTTTCGACGCAAACCTTGAAGGATTCTAACTGAAAGCAATAGATTGTCATTTAAGAGATTTGATATTATATTTAAGACGGCTTGGAGAAGCTCGCAAAACTTTGGTTGGTATCTTACAAATACTAATTTCATGTGAGGATTTGTCTGGAATTTGCTACAATTTCTGAACTCTATCCCAACTAAAATTACTCAAACTCTCATTCACTGGGCTATGTCTAGCAGGTAACTATATATTCAAGCTGACAATATAAATATAATATCTAATTTCCATGTAACAAATATTTCTTACTGAATGGAGAAACGAGTATTCCGAAAAAAATTTTAAATATTGGTTTGATCTCCGAAGAGGAAACGAAAAGTTGTCAAAAATCAATTGCTCTCTTGCTGGGTTTACTATTCAGATTTTATTGGAATATCAGAGGCACATATTGTTGTTGGTTCCAGTATTTTATTCAATTAAGATTCAAAAACTGGTATAGATTATAAAGAAGGTGGTAGGCAAAAAATAGCGGAAAGTCCTAATGCAAAATATTAAATTTCCAATTCTGTTATTGGTACACATACATATATCCCTACACTCAAATTTGTCTATCTATTATTATAGCGCCTGACTTATATTTTACCTACTAATGGAGGTGTGTATCAGATGTAGTCAGAGAATTAACGTTTCGCTTTTAAAAGACTTCCAGGAAAACGTGGATACGAATACTTCGAAGTAAACTGCTCAGGTCCTGAAACGATAATATATATATTTTTTTTTTAATACGTCGTATTCTGGTCCATTCCCGTAAAAAAAATACTCTTGATAGTCCAAGCAATAAGGTAACTGCATATATACAATAGTTTCGAACAAGATTTACAGTAAGCGCAATATATTAGCCATGAGTGTGTCTGTTAATAACACATAAATCCGACTCATTAGCATATTCTGAGCCTAAACACCACTGGACAATTAGTAAACAAAATAAAATGTCCTATTATACAATAGATTTAAATACATATATTTAAAATATATTTATACACGTATGTATGAATACATGTATAAACACGTACAAGTGACATATACACACGATGATAAATTCTGTTCTTTTAAAAGCGAAAGTTACTAAAAAATTCATACGAAAGTCTGCTACTAATAAATACATTAACATATGTGCATTTTAAGTGCTGAAACAAGCATTTTAATTACCCAGTCTAAAGTACGAAAATATTTAATATTTACGGTAGCAAAGATATTTGGGAACATTTATTAATATAGAATTAAATATTTAGGAGTTTAGGGAAGGAATAGTTAAGTTCTGATGTTATAGAGTTCAGACTGATTTTTGAATTTCCTGCATAAATATGTTTGATTTGCAAAATTATTCTTCAGCAATATTTTAAGCGTAAAGCAACTTAAACGATGTTTTACCGATATTTCTAAGACCCAGGATATAAACTTAGACAAGTATTTTTGTATTAGAGTGCAAACCAATTCGTTATGTTTTTCTATTTCAAACCACATTTTCCTATCTCTCTGGTAATTTTCGAGTAAAAAATTAGTCCTCTCTGTTCTCAATTCAACCAATGAACCATTCTCTATTTCTTCGAACCTGTGAAAAATCACCTTTCGATATCACTTGGCTTCAACTCAATTTATTTGCTTTTGAATAAATCCAAATTGCTTTAATCGAACGGAAATTTCTTACATAGTTATACCCAATGATTCAATGATTTTTAATTAGTTGGCACGGATCTTGATACGTGTATGTTAAAACCAACAATTCCTCATCTTCAATTTTTTTGGGTTGGCCAGGATGCTCTTTACCTTCGACGCCAAAAGAACAACTTTTGAATTTTCGAAACTCCTCTCTGCATGACTTATCTTTCAATTAAAACAGAAAACTAAAACTTTCCCGCAAAACGGTGAGTGAAACCTTTCAAATGTTCCAATCGAATTTAATTTATTGGATTATTCGATGAATCGATTTATCGAAGAATTCTGAACTAAAACGTTCGATTAGGTATTTAATGGCTAATTTTGAAAATTTTTCGATGGTTCTAGAACTAATGGAATGTAATCTGGACTTAACCAAAATCCACACCAAGGGCAATTACATATTTTCTTACTGATCTCTGGTAACGATCTTCACTTAAGAACCTAAGTGTGGCAGTAACTGTGGAGTTGTTGAATTGAAGATATTTTTTAAGTTTATTCGCTTAATAATAACGCGGTATTAAGCCGATTCGCAGATTGTATTTCAAGACTAGTTGCACCTTTCGAATCGGATTTGATTTCTCTTCAAATTTTGCAATTCCGTCATGATTGCCGAAGACCCTTTTTTCTTCTGATAAAAATGTCAATCGTTAAAACAAACGGAAGCAGCGTGTTTGACTTGGAAGAAAATATCTCATTTAATTAATAGTGTAGTAGAATACAACTTCTGTGCGTGCGTTGCACCGAACGATAAGATAAAAAATAAAATTATTAAGTCATCGAAACCAAATATAAAGAAATTTAAAATAGAAATGTGTAATTTTGAAACGGTATTCGCAGATAGGTAGACTCGGCGATTTCCATTATTTTATCGACATTGTCAGCGATTGGCCTTTCACACCGTGGAGCATCTTTTATAACAAAATTACACGAACCGAAATCGACAAGCCCATTTTGATTTTCTGTCACCTTTTATAAATTAAATATTAATTCAATGAAAAATAGGTTCTAGGTTGTTTAAGAGCAACATGTTGTAGTCCACCGATTTCTTTGATTTTCAGTGCGGATATTAACTTAAATTTATTGTTCTCGTCATGCTGACCCGATGAGTATGGTATAAATTTTGATGGGTCGATTTCTGCTCTTTCTGGTTCTTACATACTTAGGAACAAGGTTAATATACCAATTAATATTCATGAAAGGTATACAAATATTGTCCAAAATCATGTTCTGTTCACATTATAGAGTAGTACTTTCATTATGAATAATTAAATATTGTAATTTTTGTAAACAATTAACTCCGCCTAAAACCTTTGTTCATCATTTGACATTTAAATTTATTTTACGGGATATTTGAGTGATATTACTGAAATTACCTTATTATGTCGTATATTATAATATTATATCTCAGTTAAGAATTATAAGAAAAAATTCAGTTCATACTATTCAAAATTTTTCATTTGTTTTAACCTATGCATGTACTCGCAAAAACCTACGCAATCTAATCAAACTCGAACCGTAAAATCAAAAGAAATTTTCAGTTTGTCTTGTACAAGCAACGGAGACGGTTCATTTTTTTACAGCGCTGGAAAGCTCTGAAACCGAACTGCTAGAATAACTAAACGCGCGTAAATAAATAAATATAGAATTATTTATAATAAATTGAATAAAAACAAATCCTCATGAGTTCGGTGTAAGTACATAATCAGGCTTAATTTGTCATTGCTTAAACCAAAATTCGTTAACCTACATAAGCATATTCGCATTTGTACACACATATACCTATACTCGTACATAATTAATAGTGCTTGAAATAATAATTGGGTGGTATTTTTTTTAGCGAAACTTTGCAGCTCACACTGCCGCTAGGCAAGATCAAAGGCCAACACTGCCAGACAATTTATGCACACAAATTTTACAGTTTCGAGGGTATACCCTATGCCAAGCCGCCTTTGGGTGAGTTGCGTTTCAAGGCACCACAACCTGTCGAGCCCTGGACTGATGTCAAAGATTGCACAAAATGCGCCAGTAAACCGTTACAGAAAAACTCCCACACCGGTGGTGTAGAGGGTTCAGAGGACTGCCTATATTTAAATGTGTATGCAAAGCAGGTGGGAGTGCTAATAATTATGTATGTACCATATGTGCATAAGCAAATTTTAATACGCTTTTTATAAGGTTTATCTATCATCTCAGACGTTATTACTATTTTTGCACTGACGTAGACACTGTTATACTATAAATATTTTATCTTTCGCAACAATTAGTTGTATGCGGAGAAACCATTGCCGGTACTAGTTTATATCTACGGTGGCGCATTCTATACTGGCGAAGCCACAAGAGATCACTATAGTCCAGATTACTTTATGAGCGAGCAAGTGGTGCTTGTTACACTTAACTATCGCCTGTGTTCTCTGGGTGAGTTAGTATGCAGAATACTCTTAACACAATATATACCATATGTACTTGTATATCGCTTACTGTATAGGATTCCTCAGTCTCGCTGATCCTGCACTGGAAGTTCCTGGCAATGCTGGATTGAAAGATCAAATTCTAGCACTCAAATGGGTTAATCAATATATAAGCCATTTCAATGGTGATCCTAATAATATAACACTTTTTGGCGAAAGCGCTGGCGCTAGTAGTGCTCATGCGATTGCGCTTAGCGAACAAACACAAAATTTATTTCAGCGCATCGTGCTTATGTCCGGTACTGCGATAAGTTATTGGGCAAACATGCCACAAACTGATATGGCTTATAGGTTAGCGAAATTTCACGGTTACGCTGGTGAGAACATTGACGCTGAAGTATTGTCTTTTCTACGAAACTTAGAGCCCGATAAACTGGTGAAGCATTCTTTACTAAATGACGAGGAACGTAGAAAGATATATTTATTTTCTTTTGGTCCCATTATTGAGCCATATGTAAGTGAACATTGCGTCTTGCCGAAGCGACCATTTGAGCTGCTGAAGGATAGCTGGAGCAATCGATTGCCCATAATTATTGGCGGCAATTCCTTTGAGGGTTTATATATGTATAACCGTTTGAAAATGTTTCCACAAATTATGCGTTCAATTATAAATGATCCCGAACGTATACTGCCGGAGGATATAAAGGACACACACACACCAGAGGAGCTCCGAGAAATGGGTCAGCGAATACTAAAGCTATTTTTTGGCGACAAAGAGCCAAGTGATCGTTCGTTGTTTAAATTTCTCGATGTAAGTTCTAGGCCTCAATGTGTTGCAGAAATTTCTAATTTTAAACAAAAGATTACTAAACGCTTGAGAAATAAAATTTCTGTGACACGCCTGGCAATATCTAAATGCAGTTGAATTTTGCAAGAGTATACCATAAACACATATTTATTTACGCATATACATACCATATATTCCACATTTTACTCATTCATCATTGCTATTTTAGATTTACGGCTTCAAATTGTTCTGGCACGATATTCATCGCACCATTTTGGCACGTTTGGCATATGCAAGTGCACCCACTTATCTGTACCGCTTTGATTTTGACTCACCCGATTTTAATTTATATCGTGCCAGATATTGCGGAAACGATCCCGTGCGCGGTGTGTCTCATGCTGATGATTTGTCATATATGTTTTTCTCAAATGATTCATGGAAAGTCGATCTGGATTCGGCTGAGTACAAAACCATTAGAAGACTAATCGGTATACTGACCACTTTCGCTTCAAACTCAGTTCCAAGTTGTGATGAAATCGAACCATTTATCTGGATACCACTAGAGAAGAGTGATCCGAATTTAGCTTTGAACATTAGCTATGATCTACGTATGATGGAGTTGCCAGAGGCTGTGAAACTAAATGCTTTGGATGAACTATTTAAATATAGAGAGCAATTGTATTAATTTGTAATATTATTAAATTAGTTTGATGTTAAATTATCTATATATTTACGTATGTAATGTTTTTAGTTGCTTGGAAAAAACCTCATAGGTATCGAAAGCAATGGTGCACTAAAAAGAGAGAATTAATGACTCCCAGTAAAAATCAAACACAGATTCTCTTACCCAAACAAGGCAATAGGTATATCTTTGTGGATTATTCTAAGCTTCGAACGGCTGGGATGGACTCGAACGGCCAATGGATTTTGATGAGGAGCTTTTATTTCATGTCAAAAGTACACTCGGAACGCTTTATATTAATTTTTTATAGTAACTTATATTGTAGGTCGAACCAGGGGTCTAGCTCTGGCCTCAAGAATGCCAGCATGCAATGCTAACCACTCGGCAATTGCGGTCATTAAGGGGTTACATACGTCCAGCAGCACCAAAAATGCGCTAAAACAAAAACTGTTTTCAGAAGGGATAACAATAGAAATATATATAAAGAAATTTTATACAATGTTTATTGGTACTTAAAGTTTATAAAAAAATGTATTTTAATTTTTCTTTACAAAAATTAGTACATAAAATATCACGTGACCCAAAGTACAATGAAAAAAAAGTTGCTCCACGGTCTGCATCATTTATCCTTGGAATGTTGATGGATCTGTAAAAATAAAAAAAATTCTTGTAAAATGAAGTTGTAGTTATAGTCTGTCGAGCCGAATTTTTTAATTTCGAAAAATTTTCCAATTTACGGAATTTAGAAAAAAAGTATGCGTTTTACGTCATAAATGTCACACTTTAATTATGTTCATAAAATTTTTTAATAAAAATATCGAAAATACGGCTCGACAGACTATAGAGAAAACATTTTCGAATATTTTAAAAAAAATCGCATCAAAAAATGTTAAAAACTGTATGAGTTATCATGCAGACCGTGCCGGGAAAAGTAGTTTCGAGAAAAACGCGTTTAAACTTTCATGTACCATAACTTTGTATCTATGGGGAATTTTTACAATCGACTTTCACAGAAATACGCCTAAAACTATAAAGAATAATAACCTATAAAAAAAAATAGATTTTTTGAAAATTCTGGACGTATGTAACCCCTTAAATTGAAGAACATAGAGAGCATAACTTTCACGTACGACTGCATTTGTGGAGCCTTTTTTTTTTGTCTTGGAGAAGAAATTATAGTATTGTCTTAGATAAAATCAGTGGTATCTGAATATTGATCGCTTAACGCACAACGTGCTAAACTTGCTGATTACTATTCCAAAAATTATTGCGTACTGTACATTCGTCGATTGGGTGCTTAAATAACAAACAGGGGAACAAAATTTTTTTGAAGAAAGGCTTGGCGCTTTAGTCCGGGGATGTAATAAGATTATTTCTTTCAAAACGACAACGGCGAGACTGTCACTGTCAATTCGGGTTATTATCGTATCGTATCACTACCGTTTTTTTTTTTGGCCTGCAATGGCCTGAAGAGCACGACTGGCACAACAAGTGAAAAAAGGTACAATACATATTTTCTTAGTTCGTTTCAAATTTATTTATAGAATACTCTTGTAGAATTGAAGAGCGATCAGCTGAGCCGATTTAGTGAGAAAAATCAAATCGCCACTGGTTTCAATGGTACAAACGTTTGCAACGGCATCGCTAAGCGGTGGTAACTTTTCATTCACACTGTGCTCTCTTAAGATCAACTGAGTTGATATCACAAATACATTCGCTAGCTCCACTTGTTGGAAAACATCAAGACACAAAACCACAAATTAGAAGAGGAGCTCGGCCGAAAATCGCTTCAGCGATTAAAAAGTGCCAACAGTATATAAAACTAGTAAAAAAACTTAAAATAAACATTTTAAATGAAAAGGATTAGCGAGAAGATAATTATATGTAATATCAGCGTTATTAAGCTAATATTAAGCGTTTTTTTTTTTTTAGCCTAATTAATATATCAAAAGTGTGATAACAAAAACTGATGTCACTCATGGTTACGTACATACCTACATATTCGTTTTCTGCTCTGCTAACATTTCTCTGAGCACACAAATTCAGTTTACTGTGAGATAATTCGATGTTGCGAGCTTTATTGAGAGGCACTTGCGGGCATGAGTTTGAGCATCGCTTGTTCGGCTCTCAGTAAATGCTAACATTGATAAATAAAAGCATATGTATGTGAAAGTATTAGTACATTAGGGCGGCATGAATCGCATGAACAGATTATATTAAACTTTGTTCCATCATATTGAAAATAGACATTTTTAGTAATAATTTAATAAATGTTTGAATTTCGTGGTCTCGTTACAAAATAAAATCACTAATAAAACTTACAGATTTTTTTTCGTTGGTCCGTTCTTCATTTATGGACTGCAGCTAACAGCTGATTGCGCAAAATAAATAATTTGAGGAAACAAACAAGCAAAAGTGAAAGTAGAAACATGTATAAAAGCACTTTCGTTTGTCCGTGCAGCAATAATATGCACTTCAAAAAAAATTTATTTTGCATATATAGCAAAATAAAATGAATGCGATCTCTTGAAGTCATGGCTTCATGGTGAACGAAAACGTGGAAAAGTTTGGCATTTCATTTACTTCGACCTTCAGACGCCTTAAATGCATTTAAGTGCTCGGTGGAAATATGCTATAAGGCATAAGGTAGAAAATCACTTCACCATTTAAAAATCGCATAAATTTAATAAAATTTGTAAAATATTTTATTGAGGAACTTATCGCTAATTCTAACATATCGTTGAAATAAAAGTTTTTGCCAGTATTTCTTTCAAATTCAAATAATATTAACATTTTACATAAATTAATTTTGAATTAAAGACAAAAGTGGGAGAAAATTAAAAAGAAGCAAAACGTAATTGTACGAAAAAATAGAGCACATTGAAAATTTGAGCTCTCATCAATGCCTCTAAAAGACTATAGCACCATGATTTCTCAGAGTTGTTTTTACTCGTAATATAAATATTCGTTAGGCCTCTGAATAAAATGAAAGGTGTTTTGGTATTCAAATACTTTTCATCGCTAAAATCATTTCAATTAAACTAAAAAATTTTCCTTCAAAATGATAGTATATAAAATGCTTCAAATATATATTTTTTATTTACATATTATTTATTTACAGACGTCAATAAAAAGCATAATCGCGGACGAATATGTACATATGTACATACTTAAAAATAACATAATTATATGAACACCCCTAAATGTGCATAAAATAAAGCCCATTACAGATTAGCGTAACGTCAATAAGCGCAGAAGAGTCTTTATTTTGATAACATGGCATGTAGAACTAGAGCTGTTACTACCAGACGTGCTATTGATTAGTTCTCTGCTCGTTATAAATATAATATTAGGTTGTCACTTTCAACAATTAGTAGTGAAAATACTCTGGGCCTGCTACGAGTACTGCAACAAGCGATTTTGTTTGTATAATTTTATTTAATTTGCTTCATAATTTTTTTTTCTGTTCATTTTTTCACCCAAAAAATTAGGAAAAAACTTCAAAATTGTTTATTGGGAAATCAATAAATAAAAATAAGAAAAATCATTTAAAAAATTTTGCGCTAATCAGACAAAAATGTTTTCCAGATTTCAGCTGTGCACACATAGCCTGTATAAAGTACGGGTTCAAATTCTGCAGCCGTATCTGCGAAAAATGGCAACAGAGTAAGCCAAAAACAATAATAATAAAGATAAAGTTTATCTATATACATGTTTTCTAACTCTATTTTAAATATCATTCAGCTCTTCAATTTTAGACACAGTAGAACTACAATTACCGCAAGGTCGTATACGCGGCGCTAAGCGTGAAACAGTCTATGGAGATACATACTATAGCTTCGAGGGTATACCATATGCATTGCCACCTGTTGGTGACTTACGCTTTCGTGCACCTAAACCCTTTGGAAATTGGAAGGATACATTAGATGGTACACAAAGTCCACCAAAGCCAGTGCAAAAAAATCAGCGTACTGGTGAAATAGAAGGCAGCGAAGATTGTCTTTACCTCAATGTGTTCACAAAGAATGTAAGTGTGGTATGTACATATGTAAATTATAATAATAACGCATAATATAAAAATTTAGATTAATGCAACCAAACAATTGCCGGTTATGGTTTGGATATATGGTGGCGGCTTTCAAACTGGGCGTGCTGCACGCGAACACCATGGACCCGACTATTTGATGCGCGAAGATATTGTATTTGTGTCTATGAACTATCGCCTCTGCTCGCTGGGTAAGTACAATACATAAGTGATGTTTAGATTTTCGCCAAAAAATTGCAATGTCCTAGATATTAAGCACTTCCTTGCCGTGGGGCGGACATATTAAATTGGCTGCCGAAGTCGAGTACTTAGCAGTGTCTACACCCGTGTGACGGATAACGAGTCTGAATCGAGACTCACTACATCCAAATTTAAAGAAAAAAGTTATCAACGCCGTCACTCCTCGGCAGGAAATATCAAGCCCTCCGAGTGTATTTCCGACAGGTCCTATTGAATGCGGCTCAAAAGCAGTCAAAAAGCACAAATTATAGGCCATGAATTCAATATTAAGACTCACCTGAAAATTTGAAAGTTACTGTCCCTAAAGGACTTATGCTCCTTGTTTGATATTCAAAGCATGTAAGTTCTCAGGAGAGTTGTAAAGATTATGTAATGAGAGCTTTTGCCTTCGGTTGAGACATGTTAGCGGCTCTAGTATTTACCCTTACATCTTTGGTTACATAAAAATAGTAAAGTATATTGTTGTGTAGAAGTCAACCATACAATTTAGACCAGAAGAAGAAGAGATTGTTCCACGCTAGCAGTTACTCTAGAGAACGAGAATAATTATGCAATGGCATAATTCCGGTGTGGCCGGAAAGGTTGGGTGGTCAAAAGTAACCAACTATAATGTACCTACTTGTCGGTGGCAGGAAGATAACTCGACTGTTCATGCTTTGGTTAACTCAAGCGCAACGGGAAAACTTATAACGTGGACATCAAATACTACTAGTTACATACCATATGCATATGAATTTCTATTTTACTCTCTTACTTACCTTATGTCTACTTGTAGGCTTCCTCAGTTTAAGCGACCCCAGTCTCGATGTACCCGGGAACGCCGCCCTAAAGGACCAGTTGCTCGCTCTTAAGTGGATAAAGAAGAATATTTATTATTTCAATGGCAATTGTAATAATATTACCGTTTTCGGTGAAAGTGCCGGCGCTGTTTGTACACATTTACTGTCTTTGAGTGATCAAGCGCGTGGTCTCTTTCAGCAGGCGATCATAATGTCCGGATCTGGGTTAAGTTACTGGGGGTGCACGCCACATAATGATATGGCCTATCGACTTGCCGCATATCATGGTTATAAGGGCGAACGAAAAGACAAGCCAGTGTTGGAATTCTTAGAGAAATTGGATGCTAAGCAATTGGTTGATCATGCGTTGCTTAGCAAAGAGGAAACGCAAACATTTCATTGGTTGCCATTTGCGCCTACAATTGAGCCATACACATCAGAACACTGCATAATTCCAACTGACCCTGTGCATATGCTTAAGTCGTCTTGGAGTAATGGCATACCATTTATCATAGGCGGCACATCCTTTGAGGGTTTGTTAATGTATCAGCGTATAAAAATGTTTCCACAACTTTTGGATCTTATAAGAAAGCAACCGGAAATTCTTGTACAGGCAGAGTTTAAAGATATTTACACAAGAAGTCAAATTCATGATTTGAGTGAACGCATATTAAATGTTTATTTTGACAAGGACAAAGACGAAGTAATTGTAAAGCAACCGAAGCAGGATCCTAAATTTGATTTCTTGCACGTGAGTTGGTGTGGAAAATCGGCATTCAAAATCAAATACTAATCCTATTATTGCTCTCCTTCTCTTACAGCTTTTTTCACACAAACTTTTCTGGCATGGCTTGCATCGTATCGCACTCGCACGCACCAAATATGCCACGGCCAATACTTACCTCTATAGATTTGATTTTGATTCACCTACTTTTAATCACCATCGTTTACGTTTCTGCGGCGATGATTGTGTGAATGGTGTTGCACATGGCGATGATCTCTCTTATCTATTTTATTTGAAGGAATCGAGTAAACTGGAAAAGGACTCAGATGAGTATGTAACTATCCAGCGTATGGTTAGTATGTGGGCGAATTTCGCTAAATTAGGTGATCCAAATTGCTCAGAGATCAAGCCGAATATTTGGCGACCAATAGAAAGTACAAATCCAGATTTTGGTCTAAATATTAGTCGCACCGTGAAAGTAATGCAAATACCAGAAGCGCCTAAAATGCTGACTTGGGATTCTTTGTACGAAAAGAATTTACTTCTTGGCTCGATATCGGATGAAAAGGAAAGGATTACAGCGTAAGCTGATTGGCAAAAATGTCCATTAATTTTAAATGTAAACCAAAAAATTTATAAAGATTTTGTACTTAATAAAAAGTTAACTTTCTTCTCTAAATTTCTCATTGTGCGTATAAATATTTATTTTATAACTTTTACAGCAGCCTCACATAAAATTATAGCATTCAAAATTAATCGTGCATCTAATTCAATTATGTATTTTGAAAAAGAATTTGACATCCAAGTAAATTTTAATTGGTTCCGTCGAAGCTTTCCAATCATAATGAAGATTTAAATTAAAACAATTTCTAAATTAGTATGGAAATCAGCAAATCATATTCTAATAATGTCCTTTCTTAAGTATAATTTTTTGTCCCACGAGAAGAGAATTAATGTTTAAAAAATATATATATATATAACTGAAGTGTAATTGTAATTCCTGAGTCTACCGACTTCCCTTTGACATTGTTATTATCTTGAACATATTGAAAGCTTGAAACTTGGGGAATATCAGAATATCAGAGTTTATTTTTTCTCGGATCTTTTTAAAAAAATATGTTGGCTGAGTGCTATTGACTTAAAGCTCTAAGATTCTTCTTTGAATCAAAAATAATAAAAATGTCTACTACAAGTCGGGGGCAAAACTTAGCTGAAGGGTAATTAAGTGGTTTTAAAACAAAGTAAAAATTTATAATTTTTAAATTATTAGAAGTGGAAGTTTATATCAAACTTGTGGTTCATTTCTTTCCGAGACTTGATTATGTAAAAACCCCGAAAGCAAACTTTTTACTTTCCACCTCTAATCTATCAAGCTATAATTTTGAACTCCTTGAACCTTCTTACTTTGGACAGGGGATCAGCTTTTATCAATATATTATGTAGCTGGACTCCTTATGTACTGTGTACAGAAAAATATTTGAGCATAACACAAATGCCATTTCGTTTTGTTATTATAAAAAAATCGTAATGAAATGACTTTGTTTCGTTCGGGCGCCATGTTATTGAAAGGAAATGAAATTGTTAATGTTTAAACCGCAAAAACTCATCGTTAACGTTTATTTTAAAATAGCTGCTTGTTATGGTTTAACCAGAGGATGTTAATATTATGTTTAACATTATCTGTTAACGATTTAACATTAACAACAGCATTTCGTTTCGGGTTAAAACGAAACAAAATGTATTTTGATAATTTATTTAACAATAACATTTTCCAATATTTCAAACGATCCAATGTTGTTTTTTTTTTGTTAAGCCTTGCTTTAAATAGTTGTATTAATTAAAAGAATTCTAAAAAACAGAAATTGCGCACAATTCCAAAAGATTATCTCATAACATAAGAATTACAAATTAATAAGTAGAGATAAATGCAAGAGTACTATTAGTGCCAAGGTCAAGCCAAATGTGTGCATTAATTATGGAATTTAAAGTGTTTGCGCCACTAGTCATATTAAATATTAACGTTCTTGAAAAATATAGCAAAGCATGAAATAAAGAAATTTCAACCGCGGGGAAAGGCACACCACAGACACATTATATCACCGCACTTATGTACAAGTAAACTATTGAATTAAAAATTTGTATAAAGTGCTCGATTTTTAATTTCAGCGCATAAGCAATTATTTATTTACTAACTTTTCGCAAATTTCCCATAGACGTAATGAATGTGACAACTTATTTCCGGTCTCACCTTTATCAATTAAAAAACTCATTTGTGTTTGAGAATGCAATAAATGTATTGCGGAGATTGTTGTAGTAAAAATCTCCCTGCGGTTGTTTTTTTTTTTTTTTAAATTGTTTTTTCTTTATTGAAAATTAATTATATTAACCATTATTATGTCTGACTTCTGTGATTTATCGGCGAAGAATTTCACTAAATAATTTTCAGCGGCTCTTCTGTGGGAGAATTTTTAACTAGCAAGATCATTTTGCAGAAATCGAAACAAATAATAGTCAATTGGTGCAAGGTTCCGGCTATTTGGAGGATGCATCACAATTTCGTCAATTTATTCCAGGTCATCAAAGTTGAATTGGTTTTCGTGAGTGATAATCCTTGTCCGGTTAAAAATCTGGGTCGTCGCGTGAGCTATTGGATTTTAGTCGCCTTTTGCGACAGGCATGCCTTACCACGGGTAAATCCTTGAGCCCCTAATCCGCAGTAGTTATTTTGGGCGAAGTGCTGTTAAAATGAATTTTTCGACACTTGTAGTATTTGAAAAAAAACAATAGCATCTATAAATAGCCACACAATTGTCTTAAAATTCCTGCATTGAAGTTGCTTAGTATGTCTATTCCTTAAATGTATTGACTGCTGCATATGTACATGCATTTTATAGTATTTATCCATATACGAGTATTTAATTTCATCAAATGTCATTGTCAATGCCTTCTGCATACTTATTTATATACATACATGAACATGTATTTAATGTATTATTGGCGCTTTGTACCCGCTGAAGCGATTTTCGGCCAAACTCCGCCTCCAGTTTGTGGAATGCGACACAATAAATGAAGAGACCCACATTTTATCCTAAGCCGCCTTCAAACTGCCGATGAATTTTATATGAGAAACTTTTATTTCATGCTAAAAACGGAGGGCTTGATATTCCCTGCCGATGAGCAAAGGCAATTTGAAAAAATAATTTTCTCGACTCGAACCTTGGCCTTACGTATCGTAGTATACACTGCTAACCACACAACTATTGCTGCCGCCATACATACATACTCGTATACATTTGTTGAGTATGTACATACATATTCACAAATTAGCTACTAGCGCCAGTCAAACCCAGTGAGCAAAATAACATTTGAAGCTCAAATGAATCACTATAAAAATTCCATAGTACTGCGAATTATTAAAACAAAACATTAAATTATAAAAAAAAAAAATCGAATTCTCTGCTTGTTTAGTAATTCACATATTGTGTTGGTAAATTTTTAATTCCTTAATTGGTATAATATTCACAAAAAAAAATTAAATAATATAAATATTTTGTATACCGAAGTAAGTATGTATATAAGTACTAGCAGAAGAATAGATAGATTGAAATGAATTACAAATATTCGATTTGGTGCTACTTTTTATAAATAAAATAAATTTAAAAAAGGAAGAAAGTAAAAAATATGATTCCTGAAAATGGGCACCTAGGCTAGAATTGTCGATCGTCATGCAACTTGAAGATGAAGTTTTTATGTAACTGACAACCATCATTGAATTATTGAAACACGCTTTCCACAACCCACGTTATATTTCCTACAAGTCATTGTTGTCTGAAATTTTGCACAAATTTGTTTAAAAAGTTTTTCAATTGATCAAATTTTGGAAATTTTGCGCAGCCTATAGAGAGGAAATTCGAAGATCAGTCAACGAAGATCTAAAATCGAATTCTGTTCATAATAAAGAGCAATTTATTTAATTTAATGTTTTTTTTTTTTTTTTTTTTTTTGTATGCAATATTTATTCTTAATTAGCGTAAACTATCTTATAATAACGAAATATCATAATTTTTCTATAGAGTTTTGGAAGTTGATCTGACCATTATCCACACCAATGACACTCAGTAGCACACATTGTTAACCGCCCGTCTACCGCGTATCAAATTAAGAAATTTAAGAGTATTTAGTTTGAAAATATTTTTGCGCAGGCCAGCTACTTCTGAAACCTTAACGAGTTATGCTACAGCTCAAGATTTTGTTTGAGCATTTTCAAACAGCTCGATCATTTGAACAACGAGTACTCATACACGTACATATGTCTATTTGTTCCTTGCTCGCACTGCTCAGTTATCGTGTATCTAGAGCTCTATGTTATGCAAAGGTTTTACATTTTGCATTGCAGTTTAAAACGCCGTTTTACTGCTTACTGGTGTACGTGTGAAAATTGTCAAAACATTTGTTTGTTTTGTTTGTTTTGCTCTTTCACTCGTACGATATTAATTGATATTTCAGGCAGGCGTATTATAACTACAGTGAAATGTGTTTATACTGGCAGTGTGTGTATAAAAAACTAGTGATTTTTTTATAAAATTACAAAAACAAGCAATATTGACTACTGAAAGAGTAAATTGCTTATTTTTTTGTTTCTTTTTGTGTTTTTAAGGTTCAATATCACGCTCTCGCCAACACCGCTCATTGATCGTGCTTCAAGTGTGCGCCAAGTGCATTATATGTATATATTTTCTTCTTTTTTTTGTTTTTGAAAAATTTATCATTTATTTGTTTATTATATTTTTTTTTTGTATGTATTTCTCTACTTCATATCAATTCTCATATACTTTTTGTATTGATATGAGTAATACATTGTTTTCTACCTCTTCCTCTGAACTACTTTTTCATTTCTTTATCTTTGTACATACACAATATTTATATATATGCCTGTTTTATATATTTATGTATGTATGTATGTACATAGTTGAAGCTGTGATTGTTTACGCTCAAGACTTTTTTTCAGTATTGTTACTTACGCTGTCAAAGATGACTAGATACGAAACTCTTTATTTCGTGAGAGCGCTCAAAAATGCTCATTTTTTATAACATTTCTGAACAGTGCCACTGTGATAGAAAAATGACTTCTTTGGATTTTTAGGTATAATTTGGGTATTTTATTACAAACAACAACGTCTTTAAATACAATTTCACTAAAATATTTCATTGAGAAACGGTCAAACATTTAATTATATTAAGTTTTAAGAATAAAATTACAACAATTTCTTTAATATTTACTGCTGAAGCAAATTTCTTTTGAAACAAAAACAATGGATTTTTTCATTGACATAGTGGTACTGGTGCATTTTGTTGAATGTTCCCCGATCTGACACTGCTGCCAACATTAGAATGTGAGATGGGGGAACGCTCAGAGTTGTATTTTGAGTGTTTTTGAGTGAGTTTCGTATCTAGTCATCTTTGACGCTGTGCCATCCGGTCGTATATGCCAGCGGTACGGAGTTTTGCCGCTGAAAACTACACATACCTACTTGTATGCACAGATTGTCGGACAATTTTTTTTATTTTATAAAATTTTCGTGTTGTGATATTTTTTTCCAACTCTGATCTATGTACATACATACAATCAATATAGAGTTTTATTAACTTTTTTTAAGTGATAAGTGCTTCTCGATACAATTTTTTTTTTTTTTTGCCTTTTCTGTTCAAGTACAGAGAGAGTTTATGCCTAATCTTAGAAGCTTAACTGGTGATTCGAAGCATTTAAACACATTTTTTGTGAAATATAAAAGTGTATAAGCTTAACAAAAGATAAATAGTTGTGTCTCGACATTATGCAGTCAAATATTGGATTTATTGAAAAATTCCGTTGGCGTTTAAAGTGAGTGTTGAAAGTGATCGAATTTAGCCTCTTCAAAATTTTGTTTTACAAAATTCAATTTTAAAATATTTGCTTAAGTGAACAAATCAAAAAACCTTTGACTTCAAAAATTATATTTTTAAGAAAACATTTTTTTAATTTATTATTATTTTTTTTTTGAAAATATTATTTCGAAATATAAAGAAAATTTTCTCTTTACGTTTTGAGCTCACATCTCTTTAAGGGTAACACATGTTTTATTTCACAATCTGACCGCCCGCGTGTCTTTGTTTCCTTTTTTTTTTTGTTTACCAAAAACCAGTCTTAAAGGCAAGCGCACTTGGGCTCATACCAATATGTACATACATACATCCATACATATGTACACATTGTGAATACGATGCATACCTTAGTGTTGGGCAATCTACTGACCGAATCAGCTGAGATGACTAATAACTGGACAGTTTAGTTTATAATCATTTACATCTGTGCGTTTGTATGTTTGAAATTCAAGCAAAATACATACATCAATGTGTAAACAATAAATTTATTGCAAATAGTTACGATTTAATTTTAATAAATATATTATAAAAATTGCTAATATTTGTGTGTTTTAATTTATTTTTCAAATATTGCATGCACACATCTCTATAAAAAATCAATTTATATACATATGTACATATGTATGTATTTGTATCCAGAATTTTTAATGAGTAATTCTGACAAATAGCAAGTAATTGGTGCCAAAATAGCACAAAATAATATCGCAAGAATTTCGTGTCACTGTCATCAATTCCGTGAATTTACTTAAAATTTTATGTGAAGTCACTTTGACTGGCTTCGAAGCAAAGCAATTAAGAAACCGACGGAATTATGAAGGAAATTTCACTTTCATTGTGTATGTACTATATACATACGTACATATATATATGCATACATATGTATGTTTGCAAGTTTGAGTCTCAGTTACAGGTGAGGCCGTCTTATAAATATTGGCATTAGTGTTGCCAGATTTTTTCCGTAATGCAGCTAAATGGACCTAAAATAAATGCTAAAAACAGCCAAAAAGTTCTGAAAGATAAAAAAAATAAGAGCAAACATTTCGATGGTTTTATGAAAAAAAAACTATAAAACACAATAAAATAAAAGTAAGCGTGACAAAAAAAAAACAGAAAATTTAAAAATTAAAACTATATAATTTGTACACTCATGCCGTAGCTAGTAAATAATGAATATTTATTATTCAAATCGATCTAAGCGCATTTTTTTACTAATCGTTTCATCTTTCTAATGTCTTACGAATACAAATTAAGACCAAGCTAGAAACAAGAGAACTTCTCCAGATAAACGTTGAAAAGAGCTAAATCTACACGTACGTAAAAAAAAGTTAAAATGGCAACACTTATGTATACATATGTATGTACGGACCAACAAAAATATGTGTATATATGTATTTAGTATATATGAGTGTGAACTTGTTTTGCGCTCCTGGCTAACCTTCGCTACTATCATTCAAAAATATATACATACATTTGTATATTCACTCGCTCTCAGCCTTTTGAGAAAGTTAGAATTTTTAACTGTATCGCGAAAATAACTGAATTCAAAAATTTGCAGTTTTGTGTTATTTGTTTTAAGCGTAGCGAAATTTGATATCCTAAACAGGTAGCTACAAAAAATTGGCATGTAAATACACATGTACATACAGTATGTAACTATAGTGAGTTCAGCATGAGAAAAAATCAGTTTAAAAATTGTGTTTTGATTGTCAGTTTACCAAAATACAAAAATTATATTGATGCAGAGAAAGGTTATGCATTTAATGAATAGATTTATGTTTAATTTTAGGTGTACCGGGCATACCGAAATTCACATAAGAAACGATTTTCAAGAATTTCAAGTCAAGATTATGTTTTTTGCAAGCAAGAAAACAAAAAATATGACTCTATCGAGCTACTTTTTTTTTAAACAAAGGCCATTGAATTCAAGAGATAGAAATACATATATCTATGTTTTAAATTTACATGTTTATATAATTTTTTTGTTTTTGAAGCGTATATGTGTTTGTGTCAGTAAAGCCACTTTAAAAATGTACGCTTATAAATACACCCCATCTATAATTTTATACCAGTCTCAAAGGGAATACCCTGTATTACATATTAAAAACAGTTCAACTTCCTGGAAATAAGTTAATATTTATTTTTTAAAGTTCAAAAAAAATTTGATCTTATCGCCTATTCGTTCTTAATTGATATTGATGAATTGAAATAAATAAGTTACACAATTTTCTCTTGATCTTATGAGGTAATCTCCTTCAAAAAGTGCTAATGAAAAAAATTTCTGGATTGTTTTACTTGTTTGGTATTTTTTAACTTTTAAATTGAGTATAAACATAATACAATATATTCTAAATGATTTTCAAAAAAAAATTTAATTTAATGTAATAAATGTTTCACATGTCACCAATAATACACAGCTTACGTTAATTTGATTGAAATTTATTTGACGAATGTGAAGTGAAGATTGAAATGTTATATGATTTCGGCAAATATTCATTAATTTTAATACTAAATTGAGAGCTTCATGTGCCATAGTTAGATTTATCCGATTTATTTCAAATATGCAACCTTTTGCTCGATTTTTCCCATTTCGGTAATGCCATTATGCCTTTCTCATAGAAACCCTTGTAGGGATAATCGATTTTCACTTGTTACTTTTAGGGCTAATTCCTCACCAACTAAATCATTCGCCATAAATAGGAACCGATGGTAATCACTTCGTCCGTTGTCCTGATGAAACACAATTCCCCCCGCCTGTTGGCCAAGACTAAGCAAATCAGAGCAATTTCTTGCTTTAGAAGGTCTAATTGCTGACAACACAGGTCCAAAATAAATGTTTATTTATAAGGAAACAGCTCATAGTGGATAATTGCTTACGGATCTCATCAAAAATTAAAAAAAAAACCTTCTTGGTTGTTAATCCTCGCTTCAAGACCAGTAGTCCCGGTCCATTCGATCACGAACGTTCTCGTTTCGCATTCCTGCTTGTATTCCAATTGTCAGCAGCAGTCACCATTCGTTCCAGAAGTGAGTCGATTTTGCTACTATTCCGCTGCGTGGGTGGAAGAAATTCGGATCATAATTTTTTCTCATTCACCTAAGTGGTGCCTATACAACGATCTTTTTTGTGTATCCAGCTTTTTTCAAGTGGTTCCAAACCGTTTTTTGTGCAATCTTTAATTCTTGGACAATCGAAGCAGTGCTTACAAGACGGTCAGACTCGAAGATTTCTATTATTTTATCAACATTTTTGACAAATTCTAAAAATCTAAATAAATACTTAATGAAAAGAATTGTTAGGCATTGGAATCGTAAATGTTTAATTTTTGTTTGTATGAGCTAGCTCAATTTACATACCTAACACATACATACATTTCTTCCTTTCTACTCCGTAGAGTTTACGAACACAAATACCAACAAAATCGACTAACCACCGGAGAAACGTTAATTGTAGAAACTGAATATGGAAAAGTAGAAGGCATTAAACGCTTAAGTATTTACGACATTCCTTACTACAGTTTCGAGGGTATACCTTATGCCCAACCACCTGTGGGTGAGTTACGCTTCAGAGCACCACAAAGGCCAACTCCATGGGAGGGTGTACGAGACTGCAAAAGCACCAAAGAAATGGCGGTACAAACACATATTATAACTGGAATACTGGAAGGATCTGAAGATTGTCTCTACCTCAATGTGTATACGAATAATGTGAGTATAGAAATATATATTTATGTACCAAAGTAGTTTAACGTCGCATCGTTAAACGAAATAAACAAATCAAAATTTTTACTACTAATTCTCATAGAGGGGGTAAAGAATATACCGGCTTATGAATTTTTATAGGGTAACCATTTAAGTCTTAAAAAATTTATATATGTTGATGCGATAGTACATTATATATCTTAATTACTTCTTTTTCATATTACTTTGCTTAATCAGTCCGAAATTTGCCAGCAGCCTTATTATTTTAGTACTAAATTGTTTTTCTTTTACTGTTTGATATTCAAAAATAACTTTAACTCACACAGGCACTGCCTGATAAGCCGCGTCCAGTTATGATATGGATACATGGTGGTGGACTTTGTACTGGCGAGGCAACACGTGAATGGTATGGACCAGATTATTTCATGCAAAAAGATATTGTGCTTGTAACAATGCAATATCGGCTGGGAGTATTGGGTATGTATGTGATGATAGCATATTTTACAAGCAACAATATTTCATATATTATTATTTTTATATACCATACAATTACAAACAGGCTTCCTTTCGCTGGGCACACCCGAACTAAACGTACCTGGAAACTCTGGTCTGAAAGACCAAGTATTGGCTATAAAATGGGTGAAAAATAATTGCGCAAGATTCGGTGGCAACCCCGACTGCATAACTGTGTTCGGCGAAAGTGCTGGTGCAACGTCTGCGCATTGTATGATGCTCACCGAACAGACGCAAGGTCTTTTCCATCGCGCTATTCTTATGTCGGGTACGGCGTTACCACTATGGGAGACAGAGGATCAAAAATATCGTGCTTTCGATCTCGCAAAATTAGCTGGCTATAAGGGTGTAGATAATGATAAAGATGTGTTAGCATATTTGCGAAAGTGCAAAGCGAAAGATTTAATAGCGCTTGAAGGTCGTACGCTTTCTGCGGAGGATCGTGCACGTAACATATCTACGCCATTCGTTTATTGTGTAGAACCGTATGTGACACCTGAATGTGTGATACAAAAGCCGATAAGGGAAATGATGAGAACAGCGTGGGGTAATGCGATACCGTTATTAATTGGCCACGCGTCAGATGAGGGACTGATCTTCTTACAAGGTGAGAACTACCTGCATGGCCATATGCATTTTTGAAACATTATATTAAATTTGTAAATTTACCGGTTTCTTAGGCGCTAAGATTTTAGCAAGCATAGCTCAGAGACAGAAGAGTTATTCATTAAAACCATTTGTACCTTATGAAGTGGCTGACAGCGAAGATAATGAAAAATTTGAACAGAAACTGAGAACTGCGCATGTAAGCGGCAAAACTCCAACAGTTGAGGAATTTAAAAATGTAAGTATCGCAAAAAATATTATAAAACTGAAATAGTTTCATTGTCACGATTTTCTTGAACAAATCAAGGCGATATTATAGAAGGTGAAGTTGTCACATCCCATGAATGCTTGTTCTTCCTTCAATTTCAACAAATTTCACAAACAAATTACATGAGAAATAGGTTTTGACATTACGAACTTTTTATTACACAAACAAAATACATTGAACGAATTTCGTTTTTGACTTTTCGAAACTACGATTATACAAACAAAATAAATAGGATTTTTGTTTTTGTATTCTAGTTACTACCGCGTGTCAATTTTCCTTCCAACAAATTAACAGAAAATGCTAATAATTGGAAATCAAAATTTTAATCAAATAAAGTGAAATTTAGTTTCTTTAAACTAAACAAAGTAAAATTAAATATAAAACAAGAAATAAGAATTGTATTCGGTCAAGCCGAAGTCCTTATACGACCATTTCATGACCATATCCAATCTATGGTATTTCAATTTAGTATTAAATACTGATTCATATAACTGAAAAATTGGTGAGTGGGGGTTATATGAGGAAGTTCCTTGATTGTGATAATTTTCGGTTTCAATGTTTATATGTACCTATAAGCGTATGTGTAATACCAAATTCCACGCTTCTAGATGCCCTTCTGACGGATTTTTTTTTATCAGAAACCTCATATATGGACAAATATGTATATTGTATGCGACGATTATACATATGAAATTTTGTTTTTTTTTTTTTTTGGTACAGTGCATCTATGTACCAAGTTTGATTGAAATATTTGAAAAATTTACAGATAAGAAATAGATGGGCAGATGGAAATTGTTAAACCAACTCAACTGGTTATTCTGGCTTTATTGGCATAAACTTTGAACGGTCTATTTCTTCACCTTCTGGTACTCACATACTTCGGATCAAAGTTAATATAAAAGGCTTTGTCCTGAATCACTGACGGATGAACCCCGAGCATGAAGTATGCATCCGATAAGAAAGGATTTTCCGGGAAGTTGACCTGTGACCAATCTATTGGAAGAAATCGAATTTACTTTTAAGCCGTCTGATTTACATCAAGTTTAGTACATACGCCTAAATGATAAGGAGAACAACTTTTCTTCCGGGAAGTGGGTCTGGGGTAGATTCAATATCTCGGTTTTGCTTAATATGTGAAACATATGTAGATGGTTTTGGTCAATATGTGGCTCTGAGGTCAATGTGTGGAGACCTTTTCTTTTAGTCAGAGAATCAGGACCGATCTGTTCGGAAAAGTCGAATCCATAGTTAAATTTTTTTGTCAATATGAGGAGAACTTTTCGTTCTGATCTATCTCGGGGAAGCATACCCGTATTTTGGACCACATAAATCTCCTACATAAGTTATAATAAGAAAACATAGAAATTGATAAAAATCTTACTGTAACCATCTTTGAATTTCATCCAGACGAAGCTGTACGCAGCCTCTAGCATAATATAATGAGACCTTTTCAATGAGAAGCTCACCTTGCATTGTCATATGGTTTGCGGAATTATTATAAATTATCTTATATATAAAAATCTTAGGTCCGTTTGGAATAATCCAGTAATCTTCAAAACTATCCAAAAGTTACCGACCGATTGGACCAAGGACTGATCTATTCTAATTAGTAAGGACAAAAAATCCGACTTCTAATATCTCCGGAAAGTGGACCAGGGACTGACCTATTCAAAAAATCTTAATTATGGTTCGGTACAAAGGTGGCTTTTTACTTAGATTAATATGAAAACTCTTCTTCTCTCCGGGAAGTGGGCCAGATACTGACCTATTCAAATGGTCTTATTTCTGGTTCGGTTTTCTCGAAACTCGGTACATAGCTAGCTGGCTATTTTCTTAGATGAGCAGGAAAGTTATTCTTCTCCTCGAGAAGTGGGCCGGGGACTGGACTATTTCTCTCTCCGGGAAGTGGACCAACAATGTCAATGGTAAAACCAAAAATCTTGTATTACCACAAGTATTGAATAAATAATGATTAATTTTTCATACATTCAATGACTATATGCGACAGCGAAGCTTTGCAGTGTATAGCTAGTCTCTATAATAATTTTATTTTATATTCAATTTATTATAAGGAATTATGTTTTTTTTTTTTTAAAATGATTAAGACAATCATATTTTCTACATTTCAGATCATCGCCTATGCATACCTGCACTTTCCACTTTACCGACTAATACGTTCGCGTTTGACATATGCGGCTGGCGCGCCTCTTTACCTCTATCGTTTCGATTTTGATTCTGAAGAATTGCCACATCCCTATCGTATTCTACGCAGTGGGCGTGGTGTAAAAGGCGTAGCGCATGGCGATGAACTTTCCTATATATTTACAAATCTATTTTCACGCACATTATCCAATGAGAGTCGTGAGTACCGCACTATTGAACGTATGGTAGGTTTTTGGACGCAATTTGCACAAAGTGGTAATCCAAATAATGAGGAAATTCCTGGTATGGCAAACTTAACATGGGATCCGCTAAAGAAAAGTTCACCGAAATTAAATTGTTTGAATATAAGTGATGATTTGAAATTAATCGAATGGCCGGAATTGGCCAAAGCGAAGGTGTGGGCAAATGCCTACGATACACATAAAGAATTATTATATTGAAAATAAGTCGTAGCAGTTGTATATTAAACAAAAATATTGTCAAAAAACAACTCAAAGCAAAAGTAGTCATATCTGTGTAACTCAAAATGTGTATATACCTATAGTTTGTATTTTCTTAATATATTTAAATATAATATATAATTTGTTAATTATGCATTTGTTGTTTGTAAATATTTTGTATTGGTTTAGTAAAAAAAAATATTTATTTACATATATATTTATATAGATTTGTGTATAAAATAGTTAAATATTAATCAATCTCATTAACCAAAATTCCACTTTAAAAGCTTTAAAAAACTATAAATTATGTACAAAATTTAAATAACGAAAATACAAAGGCTGCCTTCGACCAACCATGGAAAATTGTTGTGTATTATTTATTATTTATCAAATTCTGAAAAATCATTTTAATCAGAGAATGAATAAATTTAATATAACAAACAATCCAAGGAATTGCTAAAAAACAAGGAATTATAGTGCCCAACTTATGAAAGATTGCTCTGTCGTAATGATCAGGCTGTTGGGTAACCGCTGTACTATAAGGAATGGTAGTTGCTGCCTACTGTAAGTTAATGCGCCATTTGCTGCTAAACTGACCAGCTGTTAGGCAAAAAATTATATTTTTTATTTTTTCATTTTTATCTGCTCAAAAAATTGCATTGAAAATATTCAAAGGGTAAATAATAACATTTCGAATGTGATAAATACAACGGCTTTCAAAAATCGTACGATGATTTAAATGAAGGTGCAACCCCTTGAACCAGTATGAGACTACTTAGTATGAAGTGCACAGATTTTGATTAAAGAAATGTCAAATACTGATAAAAACAACAAATTTGACAAAAGTAACATTAATAATATTATCATTAGGCTTCAATAAAATAACTATAGTACATTTTATTTCACAGCTGCTAAATAAATAATTTCAAGTAATTTCCTGAAAATTAAAATAGGCGACCGCATAACCACTAATATTCAATATAGGTCTACTAAACTAAAATATCAAAAGCTACATTTTCTTGTACTTATAGTGAGTTAATTGGCTATTAAGTTTTTTATTAAATTTTCCATTCATATTGCTTGAAATTTTATTAAAACTACAAATATATACAACTTCATATGAAAGTGAATTCTATCGTTTTTTTTTTTTTTTGTTGCTCTGTACTTAGCATATATAATTTAGAAAATGCAATGTTTACATTAACAGTGAATGTAATGTAATTAAGGGACATATCAACTAATTGTAATTAGCATGCGAACAGTATGTCATGAATAAGTCATTTTTACAAAAAATTTCATACACTAATAAATATGTATAAACTCCGATAGATTATTTAAAGTGATCAATAATAATTACTGCATGACGCGGCTAGTTTACTAATAAAAATAAAAAAATATGAATATGGGATGTAACTACGATGAAACAAATGTTAAGTATACGCAGTGGCGGCCAATACAAGTTAAATTTCGTTGCGCATATAATTACATACCTATGTACATAACTAGTAGTGTTTGAATAAATATAATTTAATGGAATAATGTATAAGTTTCTAAAATGCTTTAAAATTTATTGAATAATTATAGTTTCTATTTAAAACCATTTATAACAACGAAGTTATTAGTATCTTTCCTTAAAATTAATATACAGAAATTTATTATTTGGTTCATAACTCAAAAAATAACATACATAAAAAAAAACACAAATATTGAACAAAAATAATCTCATAATCTCTCCGGAAAAGTATAATTAGTATTTCTGTTTCAGTGTTTATTTGAGAGTGTTCATATAAAATCTACAAACGATTTGTAATTCCAAACAGATGTACGATTATATACCACATACACGTACCCGTAAGAAACATAACCACAATCAGCTTTGCATGAGGTGAGGTCAAGTTGTGTGACAACACATTGAAAAACCTACTGCTAATCGATTCGATAATTGATGTGTTAATTTAAAGTGAAAAAATAATATGTATTCCACTACACAAGAACATCACAAAATTAAAGCCTAATATAATATTCAGAACGTAATGAAATAATAATAAGCAAAGTATACAGTAATACAAGAAAAAAATTATAATATATTAAAACAAATTAAACTAAAATATATTAGATAAAAGGAAAATAAATAAAAAAAACTTAATTGAAATAAAATTATATAAGATAAAATAAAGTAAAATGAAATAAAATAAAACAAAATAAAATAAAATAAAATAAAGTAAAATAAAAGAAAACAAAATTAAACACAATAAAATTAAACATAAATGAAATAAAGTAAAATGACATTAAACAGAATAAAATAAAATAAAATAAAATAAAATAAAATAAAATAAAATAAAATAATATAAAATAAAATAAAATAAAATAAAATAAAATAAAATAAAATAAAATAAAATAAAATAAAATAAAATAAAATAAAATAAAATAAAATAAAATAAAATAAAATAAAATAAAATAAAATAAAATAAAATAAAATAAAATAAAATAAAATAAAATAAAATAAAATAAAATAAAATAAAATAATATAAAATAAAATAAAATAAAATAAAATAAAATAAAATAAAATAAAATAAAATAAAATAAAATAAAATAAAATAAAATAAAATAAAATAAAATAAAATAAAATAAAATAAAATAAAATAAAATAAAATAAAATAAAATAAAATAAAATAAAATAAAATAAAATAAAATAAAATAAAATAAAATAAAATAAAATTAAAATAAAATAAAATAAAATAAAATAAAATAAAATAAAATAAAATAAAATAAAATAAAATAAAATAAAATAAAATAAAATAAAATAAAATAAAATAAAATAAAATAAAATAAAATAAAATAAAATAAAATAAAATAAAATAAAATAAAATAAAATAAAATAAAATAAAATAAAATAAAATAAAATAAAATAAAATAAAATAAAATAAAATAAAATAAAATAAAATAAAATAAATAAAATAAAATAAAATAAAATAAAATAAAGTTAAATAAAATAAAATAAAATAAAATAAAATAAAATAAAATAAAATAAAATAAAATAAAATAAAATAAAATAAAATAAAATAAAATAAAATAAAATAAAATAAAATAAAATAAAATAAAATAAAATAAAATAAAATAAAATAAAATAAAATAAAATAAAATAAAATAAAATAAAATAAAATAAAATAAAATAAAATAAAATAAAATAAAATAAAATAAAATAAAATAAAATAAAATAAAATAAAATATTGGGTGTATGCATTAATTCGTTCGGTTTTTTTTCGAAAACTAAGACTTTATTGTGAAAAAATTGTCTTGCATGTTCTTCTTGCGTCTGGCAATGTCTCCAATTCTTCGTCTTGAATTTTTTTTGCCTGTCCGTCGTCTAAGTCGAAATTGCCACTTTTAAACCGTGCAAACCACTTTTGGCACGTTCGTTCGACTAAAGCATGCTCAGCATAAACGTCCAGTAAAATACGATGGCTTTCGGTAGCACTTTTCTCCATGTTAAAGTAATGAAGAAGAACTCCCCGCAAAAACACTTTATCTGGTCAAATTTCGACATTTTCAAATGAATGAAACAATTTGTTGTTCACGCTAAAACAAATGACATCTACTGAAAACGACGCGACATTGATGACAGTACCTTTGAAATTAATAGACGAACACGACGCGAAATAATACTAGTGGAGCCCTCTCTTAGAAAACCGCACGAATGCATACACCCAATATAACAAAATAAAATGAAATAAAATAAAATTAAAGAAATAAGAGGGACAAATTAAAAGCTCTAAATCATAAAGTTACTAAAAACCGAAATATTATTTAAGTGAGTTATAAGTACAGCATTATATACATAAATTTGTGTGTGTCTTACTAAAAATATCTGCATTCTTCACATAAAACCACCTGTGTTCAGTATTTATAAATAATTTGTTTGATGCTATTTGCTGCTGCTATTGATTATTTCTCGCTTTTTATATGCCATTAAGGGGTAATGAATACACAAGGAAGCATCGCCGATAGCCGGCAAGCCAAACCGTTAGACACCAAGAAACATTCATACATACAAAATTTACCTGCTTGCATATAAATAAATATATACATAAATTTCTGCGTTAATACAGAGCCACGTACGAGACGAGTATGTTTATACGCAGAGCGTATGAGCAACGACAAACAAAATAATGCAAGTGAGTTTCAATTCTTTAATCACGCTCACATAATAATCTCACAATCAAAAGAAGTGTTGGCAATTTGGTTGAGCTCTGTAACGGCAGTCATAGCATTTATATGCATACCCACCTATTTCTCACATACCTACATCCGAATAAACGAATACGACCGTCTCATTTGTGGTGTCAGAATAAAAGTTGGGTTTTTATACACAGTAAAGACATTGTGAGAAAAATTATACATACTACTTACTCAACTAGTCTTGGAGTAGTTCATAGAAGTCACTTATACAACAAAACTGGTTAATAGTAAAATGGAAAACGATATGTTCACTTGTGTCCTCTATATAAAAAATAAAACAATTAAATTTTTGTTTCGTATGGCAAGAGCTAGCACTAAATCCGATGCGAGATGAA
Organism: Ceratitis rosa; assembly: GCA_037013455.1. NCBI lineage: Eukaryota > Metazoa > Arthropoda > Insecta > Diptera > Tephritidae > Ceratitis > Ceratitis rosa. The sequence goes on from JAWMAG010000039.1 coordinate 7,511,624, forward strand.
ACAAAATATTGCCCTTCATTCAGCCTTTTTACGCTTCCTCAATCCACTATTGTAAGACATGATTATTAAACCTCGCGGAGAAAGAAAGGTAACGCTGAATTTTTGTCATACCGATAACGTTAAAATTTGCTATATTTTATTAAATTATTATACAACAAAAATGCAAAATATTGAGTACTTTTTAAAAGCTTTAAGGCTTTTAGTGAAACACAGCCTCATTAAGATTTTCAAATATTTCAATTAATTATATACTCGTATATATAACCGCTGTACCGGTTTTCGACTGAGCTCCTCCTCCAATTTTATGTTTTTCCAAAAAATTGAGGGGCCTACAGTTTATACCAACCCACCTCCGAACGGCTGATGGTTTCTTATGAGGAGCTTTATTTCATGTCAGAAATACACTCGGAAGGGTTGTCATTCCCTACCGATGGGTGATCGTAATTAAAAAATTTAGCTTAATTTTTTATTTAAATTAAGTTTCTATAACCTTTTGTATATCAGTAGGACACCAGGATTTTAACCAGAGCCTTCCGAATGGCAGTACGCAATGCTAACTACTCCGTTCACGTTAATTCCTATATATATTTATTTTTAAGTAGCTTGATTTATAATTGTCAAAGTAAAAGCTCTCTTAATTTGTTTCGAGAGAACGATTTTATTTTCCACTAGGTTGCAGGCTTTTAGTCTACGGATTGTTCATATCAGCATTTTTTCCAACATTCATTTAGTTAATTGCCTCTGAGTGTGAGTGTGAATACGAGTCTATAGCTTGGCCAATGCCGCCTTACTCGCATTGTGCCATTCTCAGTTGACGAACAACCCTTGTGCAAAACGGATAGGCAACGACATGCTTAGCGTAACAGGAGCACTGTAAAAGTGTGTATGAAAGTAAAAGTGAAGTGATTTGAATAAAAAATTAAATAAAAAATTACTTTGAAAAAGAAAAGAAGAAAACTTTATAATAAATAAGCGTACAGGACGATAACGGTGCATACATAAAAAGGAAAATCGAAAGTAACAAACATCAACAAGTGTGGTGAAATTGCGCGCTTAGCCAGAGTTACTGTAGACATACATACATACATATCTGAAAATCCTGCGGTTGATTTGGAAAAGTGTTTATATATATATACGCGTACATATATGCGCGTTTATGCCGCCAGCGTTAATTTCCGATAAACTGTAATTCGGTTTGGTGGAGAAAACTCAATTACAGCCAAGTGAACTTGATATAAAATCTTGGTAGTGCGGCAAATAAATATAAATAAACATAATATTTCAATTAAATATGTGCATATAAATATAAACTTTAGTTTATGCCATTTTTTATGGTCTTTTAGCTGAAATTATCAAAAAATTTTAAACCGACTATTTTGTGCAAAATTTTCGCTGACTATCAAAGAAATTGCCTATTAAGCATTTTTCAAACTCTCTCTTAGTTAAAAATATTTATTTTGTTTTTTTTTATTATTTTAAACATTCCCCCCGAGTCAGCGAATTTAATAAAAAAAGCAATTACAACAACAACTTTTTTAACAATAAACCGCTGAACTATGTCTTTCGATATTCCGTTTGGGGATCAAATGCGCATAGCTTTGAGGTAAAAATATATGTTTTTAATACGATAATATTTTATGCATGCATTAAAAAATATTAAACTAGATGATATACAAATATGTACAATACTTATTTGTAATAAAATTTGTTTAAAATTATCATTTACAAACTATTTTTTTCCTTTTTTGACAAACCAATAAATTATTGAAAATTCTCGAAACTATCTTAAATCCTTCAACAGCTAGCAACACGTCAGTATACCATACACTGATAGACAATAATCATGTGCTAAAAAAATGTAATAAAACATGTCAGCACCGATAAATTTTTGTTTACATTGCGTAGATACAATATTTCTACTCTCCATACGAGCACTCATACACGTACAATGAGGCGTACAAATTAAGCTTGCTGTCTTTTTATTAAGGGCAATTTAGCGAAACCAAAGGAATTTACATAAGCGAAATAAGAAAAAAAATGTATACAATATTTTCATACAAGCAAAAATAAATTGAAATTCTAAAAATTAATAAAACTTTCAAAGTAAAACCAAAAAAAATTACAAGAAATAATTTTTTTTTTTAAACTTAAGTATTTGGATTGTAACAAGTAACAATACCTACCATTCATAATCTTATTTAAATACAAGTAAGAATTTTTATGAACCAAAATTTTTCAAAATTTAATAAAAATACAAAAAATAAATATAAGATAGAAAAAATTATTTAATGCTTAAATAAAAATCTTTTTCTAATTTTTTGTTTTGGAACTGAACAATGCAAGCCACACTTATTAGCATTAAGTAAAATAGTAATTTTTAAGAATACATACGCACATGACAGAGTAATATGCAAAGAATAAAATTTATAGAAATTAATTTAGATACAAATTCTAGATCTAATTACCTCTCGGCAGGGAATGTCGACACCTTTGAATATATTCTGACATGAAATAAAAGCTTCTTATGAAATCATCAGCCGTTCGGAGGTGGCATAATATAAACTGTAGGTCCCTCCATTTGTTGGAAAAACATCAAGACGTAAAACCACAAATTGAAGGAGAAGCTCGGTCGATAATCGCTGTTAATTTCTTTCAGTTTTCAATGAGTCAATAGCTTTTAATATCCACATATAATATTTACTAAACATCGTAAATATTTATTATAAAAAAAAGAAAAAATTTCGAAATTTTTTTAGGCTAATCGCCAAAATTTAATTTTATTCAAACACTTGAAATATATTTCTTCTTTTTTGTAGCCAATATTATTAACCTTGCTGAAAAAAAATTTATTTTGAGAGTCCTTTTTACAAATCTCTAAACAGGCTGAAAGTATATTCAAGTGTTTGCCTTAAACTGTAACAGCGTAGCATTTCACATTTTTCTTTGCTTAATTCGCTAGAGTCGAAGTCCATAGTACAAGTACAGAGTTTACTCGCCTTTATGTCTATAATTATTAAAGTCTCATGCCCATCAAAGTTTTCCGTGCACTATACGAGTATACTGTATGTGAATCAATACATACCAGCTACCTGTCAAAGTAGTTACATATTCTTTTGGCACGAACACACGAACATTTCAATGCATTTATTATTTATCAGGTTTTGGCGCTGTGGCAGACAGTTGGGTAAATGGGTTAGGTGCATTATAACTAATTATCGAGATGTAAATATACATAGGTATACTCGTACATATTGCATACAATATTCATAAGTGAACAACTAAACTACTTCGGAATCATAATACCAACCAAGTCCCACTAGTCAGCATTCGGTTAGAAATATACGAGGCTCATACTAGTTCAAAATGGACAAACATACTAATATTGCATGTTTTAACAAACGCACTTTTAGAAAGATTTAAAGACGTAATTTAATAATAAATATGTAACTAAAGTAATGCATATTATTTTTAGCAGATATGTAATATATTGTGAGATAAGGAAAGTATATTTTTTAGAATAAAATACCACGAATAGAATAACTTTTACCTTTTCGAAACACATTGAAAATTAAATGAAGGAAAAAGTATTATTTCTTTCTATTTTGAAATTGTATTGTATAGATATATATATTAAAATATGTGTGTCTCCATTGCAATTGCTCTAATTGTACAAGGCTTTGTAGGTGGCACAAATGGATCCTTTGATTGCGATCTACAATATTATTACTTTAAACATGCTTTATAAATACATAAGTATATACATATGCTAAATAGCACCGTAATCAATTATAATTATTTATTATTCCAAAAATTACCGACACAACATTTGATTAGTTATTTAGATTTACATTCTCGAATTTTATTTGATAATGCACCACAATTCATATGACGACTGTGTAATAAATAATCAGTACTTCCAAGCGATAATTAAAAAATAGCCGCAAATAGATTTGTAACTATATAGTTGTTGCCTTTTGTGCATACGAGCTTCATTTACTAAAGCTGCATCACATGTCTTATTTGAGAGTGAATATACGTGTACATAAATATATGGACTGACTAGTACTCAATTTTTAAATTATTTTATTCCATTATAATTTCTTTAATTTTATTTTACCTTTTTGCTTAATTTAATTACATTTTTATTCATTTATTTTATGTTTTTTATTTTATTTTTTTATATTATTTTATTTTATTTTAATTTATTTTATTTTATTTTTTTTATTTTATTTTATTTTATTATATTTTATTTTATTTTATTTTACTTTATTTTATTTTATTTTACTTTATATTATTTTATTTTATTTTATTTTATTTTGTTTTATATTATTTTATTTTATTTTATTTTACTTTACTTTACTTTACTTTATTTTATTTTATTTTATATTATTTTATTTTATTTTATTTTATTTTATTTTATTTTATTTTATATAATTTTTTTATTTTATTTTATATTATTTTATTTTTTTTTTATTTTACTTTATTTTATTTTATTTTATTTTATTTTAATTTATTTTATTTTATTTTATTTTTTTTTTTTTATTTTTATTTTATTTTACTTTATTTTATTTTATTTATTTTATTTTATTTTATTTTATTTTATTTTATTTTATTTTACTTTACTTTACTTTATCTTATTTTATTTTATTTTATATTATTTTATTTTATTTTATTTTATTTTATTTTATTTTATTTTATTTTATTTTATATTATTTTATTTTTTTTATTTTACTTTATTTTATTTTATTTTGTTTTATTTTATTTTATTTTATTTTAATTTTTTTTTTTATTTTATTTTATTTTATTTTATATTATTTTATTTTATTTTATTTTATTTTATTTTATTTTATTTTATTTTATTTTATTTTATTTTATATTATTTTATTTTATTTTATTTTATTTTATTTTATTTTATTTTATTTTATTTTATTTTATTTTATTTTATTTTATTTTATTTTATTTTATTTTATTTCATTTTGCTTTATTTTATTTTCTTTTATTTTATTTTATTTTATATTATTTTATTTTATTTTTTAATATTTTTGTAACCACTTGTATCACTTATTGTGCTGCAAGAAATTTGTATGGAAATGCTTTAGACAAACATCGACGAATTTGGGACTAATTTATAACTCAAATGAAAATTTTATATACGAAGTTATTTCTACAATGTTTGCTCAATATATGTTTGTATGTTTGAACAAGAAACCACAGCTACTATGCACAATTTTAGTTTTTTGAGGTCACGGAAAAAATATACAAATAAGAACAAACAGTACACATAACACACATCAATTTAGTTTATTAAATATTGCTGTTACATACTAAAATAACAACCAATATAAAATAAATAATTATTTCTTACATGGTCAAATACCTCCGATGTTCTTGTGGTGGGAGAACATGGCTGCGTTTGCGCAGTAAAAATCAATAAAATAACAATTATATGAATATACACATTTAACAATTGGTGATGTTTTATAAAAATTAATAATTACTTACAGTAAAATGTAGTACAGTGCATACATACATAAAAGCAATTATTTTTTTGAAACTTTGATGAATATATTTTACAATTTTTCAATACATTTTTATTAATACATGTATGCACGATGAATCCGTACCTTGACTTTGTGATCTAAATTTCTCTACCGTAACCGTGTAAAAATAATGCATATGTACGAGTACATAAAATGTACTCAATCGAAGCCCTATTCAAAAATCAAGCTATTCTTTTACACACACACATATATACATATGTATATGTATATAGTTGTTCTTATATTCATAACTTGTTTTGTTAGATCCGAGATTGCATTTAGATTCATTTGTTCATTAAAATCCAATCGTAGAAGCGTTTGACAAGCAGACAACAAATTTGCATCAGACAGTAATTTGCCAATGCATTTTAATTGTATTGCGATGACTAGCAAAAAATAACAAGAAGGCTAGTTTGTACATATATATATAACCAGAAATAGCAAGGAATACTTCATATACTTATACATACATATCATATGCGAAAATATACATATATCACTGTATACTTATGTATTTTTGTCTACCTTGACAATGTGTCATTCAAATACCCGTTCCTGATCGCCTTCTACGGCATACTTGTATGTTGCAGCTTGTCTAGAATGTTTTGAATGAAATATCTGTTTTAAGAAAACAATTAGCTGTTAAAAAATTAAAAGAATTAATAAAAAAAAATAAATAAAGAATTAAAAAATACAAAAGAACTGAATCAAGTAATAATATATTTTTTGGCGCCCGTAAACCTGGCGTAAAATTTGTCAACTAATTTTTTATGGGGTTATATTATGACTAATATGTTCGTAGGAAAATACATCGACAAATGTGAAACAGTTTAGGAAAATAATTCTTATCATAAAAAGCCGGCGATCGGCAAGCTGGCGTAGGGTAGGCCATCCATAATTTTCTATTTGAGCAGCAGCTTATTTGACTTTGAGATATTCAATGACATTTCCGATGTATAAAGTGTTCAGGTAAGGTAAGGTTAGCGGTTTAACAAAAGGTTAAGCTTACGCTTTAGAAATAATGAAAACTCACCGCCAAAAATTTTTTTGTATGCAGGTTTTAAGGATAAGTGCTATACCAACCATCCAGAAATGATTCGTGACTTGGAACCCACAGAGAGTAATCCACTGTAGTCATATGAATGAAATAATAAATAAATAAAACCGACACTTTAAGGATTTCCGATTATTGAAAAATGTTTATCTGTCTATTTTTTGGCCCACCCGTTACTTTCCGAACTAATAATAATAATAATAATAAAACGATAGCATTTTTTTGCAAATGTAATAATGACTAAGCACTTTTATATGAAATAATTGCAAATTTCTTAAATATACATGTACCTCATCGACTGATAACTCATATAAATTAAAAAAGAATAAAATTATTTGCTGTTTTTAATGGTAATTCCAAATAACTACTATATATCTATTTGAAAGCAATAAATTGGTACGTTAAAAATTATTTGTAATTTATGATACTTTTGAAAGCAATAGTTAAAAAAATGATAAGCTGTCTTAAGGACTTTGATATCGTGCTTTCTAATACCAGTCTGAATTTTATGAGTCGTTAAAATTGTACAACAACTGGTAGTAATGAACTAGTTTCCATTTTTACTAATAGCTCATGAACAAATCATCAATAAATAAGTTAATATTTTCGAGGCTAAAATGTAGGTAAATCAGTTCCAAACTGAAGGTTTTGAGTAAAAATCCTAGGAGTTGATTGTTATGTGAAATCAAAAGGTTCTGCTTAAACTTTAAATGTCATGCTAATCAAAAAATTTCCATAATTTCGGCTGAAATATTTTGAAATATCGTTAAATGCTGTCGTTAATATTAAGACGTTAACATTTAATGTTAACATAAATGTTAATGTTAATTTTAAATATCCTGACAATATCATAACAAACAATTATTTACTTTGAAACTCATACAATACTTACATTTCCATATGTATGTGACATACACAAATTGTATAATGTTAATTTAAAAACTACTTGAAGCTTTAGATTATTCCTGCTAACTACGGATTAAAATACCTTGATATAATATAAATATATACAAATCTGTTCATATATATATATATATACATACATACATATGTGCATATATTTATATAGCTCGTCAATCATTCTATTAATCAGCGACTTGGTCAAGAATGCGTACATTGTGTGCATTTGTTGCGATTCATCTCATCATCTCTCAAGTACAATTATTTCATTAAAATCGTCACAAATGTTAAACAGCGCATTAAAGCAACTCACACTCAGTTGCTTGCGCACAATAGGTATCAAGTGGCCTTAGAAAGTATTTCTACCGGCAATAGTTCGAAAATGCGGCGCAATACTCATATAAAGACAGCGATCAAGTATGTACATGCCACAGCGACTACTCAAACCGGATCCCTACTTTTGTGGTCTTCATTTGAGGTTTCCATGCAATCACTGTTTGTGCAGTTGTTTATTGACGTAAATAAATAAAATTAATAATTGATAAGTGTGTTGTATTTATGTATCAAAGCCCAGTGTGTTCTTTAAATTGAGATTTAAAGCGAACAAGCCCCCCTCCATTATTACTACGTACGTATATTTTAAGCAGCTGTCTAAAGTACCTTCAAGCATAAGTATGTGTATGAATGTATAGACATCCGGATACAGCGCTTTTCAGACAGTTTCTTATCAATAACTGACATAAGTTCACTCCGGGTTCATACACTAATTATGGAATAATACAAATATTTTTATACACAGTAGAAATGACTTTACAGCTGCTGTAACCGAATTATTATCCAATTTTTTTCTTCTGTAGATCACTGGTCGTTCTTAGTACTTCCATTTACTTAGAAAAGTTAATAAATGAATGAGAAATATTTCGAGTATTTATCCATTCAACTCGAAATAAAAAAAATCTAAAAATCCACAAACTAGCCTCTCAGTTTTAGAGATATTAGCAAACCAATTTGTTAAAAGCGACCAGATTGTATCACTAGAAGATATAGTCCCACATCAACCGTATTTTCAGATATGAGAATTAATAAAGAATCTTCAAATGCAATACAATAAATTTGATATGGTCAAGAAAAGTATAAAGACTCCGGCATGGCTGAAGATAGGTCTTCTTATTTGTTTAATGGGTATTTTACTCATTTTTTTGACGCCTTTATTCGTTAAACCCACGAAGCTATGTTGAAGTGATTTGAAAATTTTAGAGCTCAAAATTTTTTTCGAACACTTTCAAGAAGTTCAGCGATTACTGAGCACTTGTTCAGTGTTTATTATACGAATTCGAGCAATTTCCAGCACTTTAAAAAAATGTCAAACATGATTTTTCGGCTCACACTGCTCTATTCTCGTGTATATAAAGCTCTAAAAAAATATGTATGTACATATGTACTTATTTTTGTGAGGAATCAGTTTTAAAGACAGCAAATGAATAGGGTAGAATTCAAAAAACCATTTTTCTAAATTCTAACTTTTAATGCCATATCTGATGACGCTGCCACGACAGAGGCTGCAGAGAGAAGGTCAGCTTCTGCTTCGTCAGCCAATGAATTCCATTTGTAAATTTGATTTAAACGCCATTGATAGTCTACATTTAATTCATAATAATTTTAGTGCATTTTTCGATATTTTTATCACTTTCTTTTCTCCTTTACTTTCAGCTATGTGAAATTTAAAACAAATCAGAAACGCATGCGCACTAATGAAAAAATTATCACCGACACAATTTATGGCAAAGTGAAAGGTGTAAAATGGCATTCAATATATGGTGGGTCCTATTACAGTTTCGAGGGTATACCATTTGCTAAACCACCAATTGGACGGCTGCGATTCAGAGCACCAGAAGAGCCCGAGCCCTGGACGGAAGTTCGTCGCTGTACACGCGAACATCCCAAACCATGTCAACATAATTTAATATTGAAGCAAGTACAGGGTCGTGAAGATTGTCTTTATTTGAATGTTTTCACCAAAACGGTGAGTTTTATGAAATGACTTTTTATTATACTTTTATTTTAGCATCATGAGGGTTACCGGAAACATCTCTTTTACAGCTCCATCCCTCAAAACCGATGCCAGTATTGGTTTGGATTTATGGTGGTGGTTTTCAAATGGGCGAGGCCTCACGCGACTTGTACAGTCCGGATTATTTTATGATGGAAAATGTTGTGATAATAACTATTAACTACCGCTTGGGACCTTTGGGTGAGTGGGGTTAGCAGATTTAAGTCTGTTTTTTTATATATTTTAAATGCGTTGCATTTGAATACCTTAATAATGTAATACAATTTTCTTTATATTTTCTAACTATCACCCACCTTAGGATTCCTCACGCTTGAAGATCCAGATTTAGATGTACCTGGAAACGCTGGTTTAAAAGACCAAGTGCTGGGATTACGTTGGGTTAAGCGAAATTGCCATTTCTTCGGTGGTGATCCTGATAATATAACAGTGTTCGGCGAAAGTGCAGGCGCAGCTTCGACACACTACATGATGTTGACCGAACAAACACGTGACCTCTTTCACAAATGCGTTCTATTATCTGGCACAGCGCTGGCACCTTGGGCTAACATACCACAACACAATTGGGCTTACCGATTGGCTAAGGCCACTGGTTATCGTGGAGAAAACGTAGATAAACTTGTCTTGGAACACCTGCAACATTGTAAAGCGAGCAATATGATGAAGGTATGCCAAGATCTGCTCACCACCGAGGAACGCCATCAAAGAATGATGTTCAGTTTCGGACCAACAGTCGAACCGTATATGAGCAAACATTGTATTATACCGCGGGCTCCACTGGAAATGATGCGAAGCGCCTGGAGCAATAAGATACCATTGCTTATTGGTGGTAATAGTTCTGAGGGTTTGCTAATATTTACCGAGGCGCGTAAATATCCTGAGTTAATGAATAAATTGCATGAGGATGCCACCTATTTGGTGCCGGATGATGCGAAAGTGCATGCGGATAAGCGTAAGGAATTTGGTGAAATGCTTAAAAGGCAGTATTTCGGTGACAGCGTACCGAGTTGGCAGACTGTGTTACAATATGCCGATGTGAGTATAATTCGATAATTTTCCCATATTTATGTGTGTATGTGTTTCATCATTTTTTTTATTCCTATTAATAGGTATACTCTTCATTTGCTTTTTCGTATAATTTAAAGCCACAAATTCTCATTTCATTTCAGCTATTCAGCTACAAATATTTTTGGCATGGCATTCAACGAACACTACACTCACGCCTGCACAACGCCAGCGCACCCACATACCTCTATCGCTTCGATTTTGATTCGAAACACTTTAATTTTATGCGCATCATTACCTGTGGCCGCAACATACGCGGCACCTGTCATGGCGACGATCTCTCCTACTTATTCTACAATGGCGGCGCCAAGAAACTAAAACAGCGAAGTGCCGAATTTCGCACCATACGCCGGTTGACCACAATGTTAGTACGTTTTGCCGAATGCGGTAATCCCAATATACCAATGAGTGAAGGACATGACCACAGCTACCATTACCATCATCATCATCGGCAACCTGACCGACCTGAACAAACAACGCAGCCCACATATAGCAATAAACAAAATGGGAACAACAGCAGCAGCAACAATGGAGTGCAAACTGCACAGCATACAGAGGATGATTCAGATCATGAGCATAGCCAGCAACTTAGTAGAGAGAGCAGTTTTGCTGATAGCGTTGCAGATGGCGTCGAGTTAGCATTCGAGGTGAATTCATCTCCATTGACAGACCACGAAACGCCGCCACAACAGCAACCGGTATGGCAGCCCGTTTCAGGCGACTCGGGCATATACAAATGTTTGAATATCTCCGATGAATTGGAGGTGATAGATCTGCCCGAAGCAGAAAAGTTGCGCTTGTGGGATGAATTGTATATAGATAAAACGCTACTCTATTGAGTTTGTGCACAAGCACATGCGCTAGTAATTGCTCTTTCCAACTTGTTGTGTGGCATATACAACCGCCCGCGATTTGCAGTTGACTTGACGCACGCATTGTGTTCGATGATTGGAAGGTTGTGATGAGTTAGTCATTGAATGTTGTAGCGCGGAGTGCGGCGTAATTAAAAGTTGATATTTGGTGTTAAGCCTCTAAATGTGATTTAAACTTAAACATACTAAAATTATTAAATCATTTTTCTTGCTCTAAATAGCAGGTTATTCTAGTTTTGTATACTCGTATGTATGTATGTATGTATGTAGAATTTAGAAAGCGATTAGTTGTAGAAATATTGGGGAAACGCATGGAAAAATTACTTTAATAAATATATTCATATTTTATAAACAACTCTCTGGCTATTCTTAAATGTACAAGTGAGTATAACGTTTTTATTAAGTTGTGAATTAAATTATAAATAATTGGAAAAGTAACGAGTATTAATAATAAAATTAACAATTATCATAATGAAAGAAAAGTTGAGTAATTAAATAAGAAATTCCATTCCACTTAACTTTATTTCATTTAATTTTAATTGATTATATTTATTTCTTATTTATTTTTGTTCGATTTATGTTATAACGTTTATTTTAATGTAATTATTTTCATTAATTTTATTTTGTCTCATTTAATTTAATTTTATTTAATTTTATTTTATTTTGTTTAATTTTATTTTATTTCATTTTGTTTTATTTTATTTTATTTTATTTTATTTTATTTTATTTTATTTTATTTTGTTTTATTTTATTTTATTTTGTTTCATTTTATTTTATTTTAGTTTAATTTATTTATTTTTATTTATTTTATTTTATTTTATTTTATTTTAGTTTTTCTTTTATTTTATTTTATTTTATTTTATTTTATTTTATTTTGTTTTATATGATTTTATTTTATATTATTTTATTTTATTTTATTTTATTTTATTTTATATTATTTTATTTTATTTTATTTTATTTTATTTTATTCAATTTAATTTAATTTTATTTTATTTTATTTTATTTTATTTTATTTTATTTTATTTTATTTTATTTTATTTTATTTTATTTTATTTTATTTTATTTTATTTTATTTTCTTTTATTTTTTATTATTTTATTTTATTTTATTTTATATTACTTTATTTTATTTTATTTTATTTACATTATTTTATTTTATTTCATTCAATTAATTTAATTTTATTTTATTTTAATTAAAGTAATTAATTTAATTTAATTTTTTATTTTAATTTTATATTAAATATATTTCTTTGTTTCCTTTTTTGATTTCATTTCTTTTAATTTAAATTAATATATTTACATATGTATGTTTATATGAGGCATTTGAATTGAAAATTTCAGTAGTAGATGTCACCATTCTCGCGTTTGTGTCTTCGGTGCAACTTTGATGATCTTAAAATTGTACGCTCAGCTAGGTCTCTTTTTTCGTTTCCTAATAATGCGGGTAAAAACAGATAGATTTTTTTGTTGGGACTTGAAAAAATCAGCGCGAATATATTACTTCTATTTTAACAAAATACTTTTTAAGTTCCTTTTAAAAATTTTATTTTTTATTCTAGAGAGTGAATTATTTGTAGTAAGATTTATTTTAGTGGTTAGCTGTACTAATATACGTAGTAGCTAACTGCTAATATAAAATTATTACTGATAAATTATGTATTTAATTAGTATGAAAAAATTTACTTTTGCTTCATTGCAATCACTCTACTTAACTAAATACAATACCACAAAAGTATAAACCATGCCATGGAATTTATATACATATCTTCCTACAGAGGTATTTAACCAAGCAGCATGACCAACCTGTAATTAAAAACTTTCAGTCATGAGATTTCCTACATTTATACATACCACCTATGTGTGCATATGTATGTATAAATTCTATGCTTCTAGAAAAACCTTTCACTGCTTGTGCCAACAGACCACTCAGAATATGTTTAGCCTTCTGAGTAATTAACAATAATAATTTAATTATATTCTTTTGTACTGTAATAGTTTTTATTTTTTTAAGCATACACAACCTCAAACATTTTATTTCACCAGAAAAGGAAGCTTTATGAAAGTACAAAGTACAAAGTAACGTAGAGTGAATGTGTATTACAGCTTAAGCCCTTCATGTTCTTCGAGTGACTAAAGGTGTTACCAATGTATAAAAAGAAGCTACATAGCCAGGAATTAAGGAAAAAATGTGGGTATTTTAAATTTAATTATGCTACACTTGCAAGAAAATTAAATCAAATTATACTCACTGCGATATGTCTCTCTATGTAATATTTGTGGAGTCCGGAACTTCTCCACACATATAGACACACATAGGTAGTATAAAAATAATAAAGTAAATTAAATTTAATAAAGTAAAATAAAATACGAAACTGGTGTAATTTAATTTAATAAATACTATTCTAGACCCAAAATGCTTAGTATTTAACTGCTGGGCAAGTGATTCATTCATAAATGCACATATTATAGAAAATATAACATATACATATAAATTTGCTATGTGTTACTATGTGGTGAAGTGGATATTGCTTATAACTCATACGCAATTAATAACATAATTTGCGGCTTTTTCTCTGAGCAAAATGTGTCGATTCATGCATGACTTTAACACCGAATGGGTAACTAAGTAATGACAACCAGAATGACAGCCAAATTATGTGATGAATGAAAGCTCTTGAATGTGTTGGCAACAGACTTGTCACTCATTCCAACAAGAATATACAAATGTAAAGGATAATAAATATGATATTTACTCGTATCTACACTGCATACGTGTATGTACATTTGTATAGGTGATTAGTGCAAATAGAAATTGGCGGTCAATAATTATTTAGACAATTAATCAGGGATATCTAAAAAACACTAAATATTGTATATTATACATGCCTTATATGGCCATTATATTGTAATACATTTCATAAGGACATTCATCCGTCGTTTTGTGGATTTTACGGTACATGCGAGTTTGGCCTAGTGAAAGTATGTATGTTTGGAATCTAAATATGCTCTATGCAATCTAGAAGTAGTGAGCCTGCAGATTGTGGCGCTTAACGTGGGATAAAACTTGTAAAAGTATGCTCAAGAGGTATTTCAAGAAGCCGAATTATCGCCCAAATAAACTCAAAAAAAAGTAAATATATGGTATACACGTATGTATAAAAAATAGTAAATAATGAACAAACAATTTATTTGCTCTTTCTTTTCTTTACTCTTTTTATTGAAGTAGTTAAAATTTTTGTTAGTTTGATTTCAATTATATAAATATTTAAATATAAATAAATATTATATTTAATTTTTTTTTAATTTATTTTATTTTACTTTGTTTTATTTTATTTTATTTTATTTTATTTTATTTTTTTATATTATTTTATTTTTTTTTTATTTTATTTCATTTTATTTTATTTTATTTTATTTTATTTTATTTTATTTTATTTTATTTTATTTTATTTTATTTTATTTTATTTTATTTTATTTTATTTTATTTTATTTTATTTTATTTTATTTTATTTTATTTTATTTTATTTTATTTTATTTTATTTTATTTTTTTTTTTTTTTTTTTATTTTATTTTATTTTATTTTATTTTATTTTATTTCATTTTATTTTATTTTATTTTATTTTATTTTATTTTATTTTATTTTATTTTATTTTATTTTATTTTATTTTATTTTATTTTATTTTATTTAATTTATGTTATACTATTTTATTTTATTTTATTTTATTTTATTTTATTTTATTTTGTTTTATTTTATTAAACTTATTTTTTGTTTGTGTTTGCATAAATTTTCTTTTGCCCAAATAATTATAATTTACACATAATCTGCAATGTGTCTCCTACAATATCAATTTACTACGTGACATTTTGAATTTCAACTTAATACAAAACCAAGAAAATCATCAAATTCTAGTCAATTAACACGCTCACAGCTTTCAATGAGCATCGTAAGTTCTCATTTGTTGGTAGTGTATTGCGGCACGTGCCTCGCTTTAAAAAAAAAGGAGTATATTTTTTATATTTATTTTGGCTAAATTGATAGCGCACAGCTGCGCGTGGCAATGTGAAAATACAATTGCCAATACATAGGCGATTATTCAAACGCATATACTCGTACATACAGTGGGGTCTAAAGTGAGTAGACATTTGCCTGTTTCGCTTTTCGGAGTGATTAAAAAGTAAACGATAAGGGAAACTAAATACTTTTTTCATATATTTTTTTGTTAAATAACTACAATAAGCTGCCATACAACCGATTTGTTCAGACATGAGGTTTTAGGTCAGAAATCTTCACCTATCAATGACACGGTTATATATAAAAATAAAAATTGACACCTAAAATCATTACAATCGAATATTGTATATACTAACTTTTGCTCCCCACTGTATAATTTTAATTGTTCAGATTGTATATAAAGAATTTGCAATATACAGCAAACATGCTGTCACTACTGTTATATATTTGAGCATTTGTGAGCTCATTGCTCTACCGAGAGCTTTAAAAACATTTTAGCAAAGCTTCAATTATGCAGCTACTAGCTCTCTTCGTACGAATAAAATAAGCTTCTCATAAAAGCTGCATGAGGCAACATAAATACAGGTATGCACCAGTATGTGTATTAGAGAAGCCATGGACAAATGTGTATGTATTACCAAATCTACCGAATTTGTATATATGAAAGTTCACTTCGCTGAGTGTCGTGTGCTTTGCACGGTATGTAGTATCAGAAAGCTTCTTTTACGAATTAACCGCCAGCTGTTGTCTCTCTTTTATTGTATTTCTTTGCAAAAGTTGCATTTGTTTACTTCTCATATGATTTCATTGCCTGTCGCCACTTTGTATTGTCAACAATTCTTGGAAAAAGTGAAAGCAAAGTGTTTTGAGGGTTGGCGCAAATACATATATTGAAGGTTCGATCACGTGCTCTTTGATTGCTCATACGCCTGGTGTGTTATCATCTTTGATTGATTACTAAGACCGCTATAGTTCTGGCATAACTTTATTATGTAAAGGCCATATAAGCAAACAATTTTTGACTGCCATTGTTGCACATGTAGTTTAAGCAACCCATGATTTCCGGTTTTAGAAAAAACGTTCTCTGAGTAGCCAACAAACATTCATTTGGAGGTGAGCTGAAGTGAAAAAACCTTATTTGAATAGGTACCGCCAACCAGCTCATCGAAATTCTTATAAAAATTAATACTGAAATTACCGTTTCCCAAGAATTGGGTTGGGTAGGGAAGAGTTGAGATTCAGTTGGAAGGACCAGGTGGAGAGTAATAATTGTAATAAATATTGGATGAGTGCATAAGTTCGTACCCGATTCCGCTGGATGCCGTACGAATCGTTTGAGAGTGGCGCTCGTGAAAGAAATATATACATATTATATATCATTGGAAAGGTGACAGTCCGAACTGTAAATCAAGCATAAAATAACTTCATTTTGATTTGAGTTGCTTAGTGAAAAGACGCATGGAAGATGAACAACGAAAAAGATCATATGCGTCATATTATGTTATACGAATTCCGCAAAGGAAAAACAGTGGGCGCTGCAACTAAAGATATTCGCGAAGTTTATTTGGACCGTGCTCCAGCACTCCGCACAGTAAAGAAATAGTTCGCGAAATTTCGTTCTGGAGATTTTAACCTCGAAGATCAACCTCGCAGTGGACGGCCTTCTGAGCTTGATGACGATGTTCTAAGGACTTTAGTTGCGAATACCTCACGTATTTCGACGGAAGAGGTTGGCAGTGAATTGAACGTCAACAAATCAACTGCAATCAATATTAAGACTTAATTCAGATGAGTTCGACCGGATGTCTTAGGTGGGCACAAGCAAATATTTTCTACAATTTGCTTCTATTAAAGCGAAAACGTAAGTCAGCCAGCTGAAAATGCGACTACAGCTAGGTATAACGCAAAATGGTGCTGATCGAAGGACAGGGAGCTTGAACAAAAGGTATCCACGATAGGTTATGATGACTTGGAAGGTTTTGTTGCATGTTTGGTGGGACTGGCAAGGAATCACTCATTATGAGCTACTTTTCTATGGCCAAACTCTTGATTCGGACCTGTACTGTCAGTAATTGGATCGTCTGAAGAAAGCAATCACTCAGAAACACCCAGCTTTGACCATTCAAGAGGGGAGTTATGTTTCCTCAGGGCAACATTAAACCACACACATCGATAGTGACTCGGCAGAAGCTTTAAGAGCTTGGTTGGGAGACTCTTATGCATTTATCTTCTAGTATGGAACAAGTTGTGGGTGGCGAAAGATTTGGCTGGTGAAGAATTGGTCTCAAGGGAAGACTGTGAAAATCGATTGCCCCAATTTTTACCTAATAAACGACAAAGGTTTCAATGAGAGAGCTATAATGACAGTGCCTTTAAAATGACAAACATTTGTGGAGCAAAATGGTGGATATTTGACATAAATCTGATAATTCTAACTATGTTAAATAAAGACTTCAATTTAATAAAAATAATAATGGATGACTTTTTATTTCACCTCATATATTATTATATGTAGATAAATAAATTGATCAAAACTCTTTATAGTTTTAATTGTTTATTTAAAATTCTAAAAGCTCAACTTGATATTTTCTAGAGCAGTAATATATTCAAATTGTTTGCCGGCTTGACGTCTTTATAAATAAAAAAAATACAAACTTAATTTAATTACTATTTAAATCGCAAAAAACATTAATAAGCAGTAAAATAAATAATAATCTGACCAATGTTATGTAAAAAAAAATAATAATAAGCCACATTTAAATCATAAACCTAAACTTGGAGAACTCTGACACATTATATAAAAATATAACACGACTACATGCAAATTTTATATTATTGTAACTCCATTAGAAGTGCCTGCTCACGCATGATTACGCTTCAATCAAAATTAAGCTTAGTTAGCGCCTATTTAAGAATTCAATTGTTTGTATAACGTCAGCAATAGAAAGAGAGAGAGAGAGAGAGAGCGCACATAATTGTACACATGAAATGAAAACCGCAACGAACCGCAAATTTTCAAAATAAACTAAACCACCGAGACCTATGAGTCCAATCAAAAAGAAATAAATATACATTCATACAAATTTGTCTATATGACGCACACATGCGCTCATGTTCACGGAAATATTTGAAAACAGCTGATTTTTAGGCATAAATACAAACATACAGACGGACAGGTAAATAATACATACAGCATAAAATGTTTTAAGATAATGGTATAATGATAAAAAAAAAACAAAATAGAACATTTGTATGTTTGCGCAAACACATATCAACACACATGCAAAAAAAAAACTTTGCTCACATACACACATACACACATGCACAACAAGCAAACTTAATATTGAGTTCAACTCAATCAGTTATATTTATGTATGCACTCGTACGTGTATGTATGTAGTCCTCATGCGGCAAGCTGAAAGCATTTGAAATATTAGAACTTTTATAACAGAACTTTTAATTTACGCACACAGTCACATCCACATGTACTCGTACATATGTATGGATGTGTGTACGTACAATCTGCTACATGAATAAGCGACAACAAATATTCGTATTGTGGCATCTGTAGAATTTTGCTCCGGCACAGACAGTTGTCTAGTTGCCATTGCGCTAAACGGTCGCTTTGGTCTTTTATAACTTACGATTCGGTCGTGAAATCGAGTCGCAGCGGCGACGCACACATACATACATACATACACATGTACATAAGTATATAGATCAATCAAGTAAATACAACAACTGCTTAGAAAATATCTAATAGTCCAGCATATTGAATTGAAAAATAAATGGCAATAAGCAATTGTATGCCGAAAAAGTGCAAACGCAGAAATTGAGCATAAGTGAAATTACCTGAAAATACGAAATTGTATTGTAGAATTTAATAAAAATAAATTGAAATAAATTGCGTACAAAAAGGAAGTGAAGAATTAGTGAAAATTTGTTGCTGTTTTTTTTGCAAAATATCATAAAAAGTTGTGGCAATATATATAAACATACATACATATGGTACATACTGTATTTAATACGCAAAAAAAAAACAATATTAAAAATCCTATGAAATCCACAGGGAAAGAGTTGAAAACTCAAACTAAAATAACAATAAATTTTACGCTATTGTTTATAAAAGTATAAATACATATACGTGTATACATACATATGCGCATATGTTTTTGCTAGGTATACAATTGATAACACTGGCTGAGCTTTTTGTCCTTGCAAGGATATGCGAATGAAAGCTTTGCCCATGCGAAAAGTTTAACACGGATGGCATTCGCAAAAACACATACATAGGGATGTTTAAACATTGAAATGGTGTAAATAAATGTATGTATTATATGTACTACAATATGTAGCATATAAAACATATATGTAGCTATGTACAATTCTATACACTTTCAATAAAAAAAAACTGTACAAAAAGCAGATATAAGAATAGATAATATATAAAGAGTAACGGCAATTCAATGTATAAGCTAAAAATTTAAGCAAAAAATAAAACATTAGAGGTGAAATCAGTAATCTAAGTGAAGTCATCTTAAAACAAAAAAAAAAACTAAATAAAATACATTTAAGAACTAGCGAAATAGCGGATTTCGTACTTCAAAATGACATTTGCTAAAATTATATGAAAATTTTATTTCGAAGAAAAAATTTAACAAAAAAAATCAACATTGACTTCATGCAACACGCTATTTTAACAAAACAGTCTCAATCAATCAATTAATTAAGAAAAATTATAACCAATTAACGTAAAAAAACACATTACAACAAATTAGAAACAATAAAAATATGAATACTAAAAAAATAAATTATTAAAAATATTTGCTCAGAATTTTTAATTTATTTTAACAAATAAAAATTAAAATTAATTTAGAAATTAAATATTGTATGCCCACATTTTAATATTAATTAAACCCCAAACTACAGCCGCCTATGGTTATATATGTATATGTGAAAATATCCAATATAATTCTATTGGACTCGTTTATATTTATTGTATTGTAAATAAAAAAAATTTTTTCCTACAAATCTCTAGTAAATAGCGTGCAGATGATTTCTTCACCCAAGTGATACGATACTTTTTATAAATTAGTACAATAATACAAACTTATAAATAAAAATATCCAGTAAAGCAACTGTAAGCAGCAAAGAGTTAAAAAGTTTCAGTGTCAAATATTGAAATTTAATCAAAGCAGAATTCCAGGAAATATCAACTAAAATAAGCAAACGAGATGGCAGCCGTACAAACTATCGATCAAATTAAGCTGGGCTTTAAGTAAGTAAACATTTTTGATTTTCCATGCATTAGATGTGTTAAAAATATGAAATATCTTCGTTAATTGGAATATATATGTATGCATTATGTAACATTTTTAATATAGCTACTTACATATGTACTATTTCTTTCAAATTTCATT
Source organism: Ceratitis rosa (assembly GCA_037013455.1). Lineage (NCBI taxonomy): Eukaryota > Metazoa > Arthropoda > Insecta > Diptera > Tephritidae > Ceratitis > Ceratitis rosa. Next base: position 7,532,550 of record JAWMAG010000039.1, read on the forward strand.
AAAATCTTTTAAGAAGTTGAGGATAGAATTTCGGAAACTACTTTTTTAACGGAATTTTATGTAATACAGGAAAGCATGATTTATATGTATTAAAGATATTGAAAAAAAAAACAAATTATATAGAGAATGCCAAGCTTCAAAATTTTATAATAAAAAAAGATCTTCATAAAATAAAATTCCTTTAAACGCATAACCCCGTTGTTAAGAAAAAATATAAATTTCAATATACAATTTAAATTTAATTTTCTATAATTTCCTCTTATAACTGCAAATGTAATGCAAAAACCTTTTTGTTTCAAACCAAATAATATTTACATAAAAATAATTGAATAAAGGCTGTAACCTCAATGATTTTAAGTTTTTTTTTTATATTTTCCTTATTCATTTCTTTCCAACAATTTTTCATTTGCTTTTGTTTTGGTAAAATTTGTTCAATATTATGTTTATATATTTATTTGTCAACAAAACTATTTTTACTTTTGTTTCGAGGATTTTCATACTCAAGGGTGCCAAATTGATGAGGTGATATTTGCACATTCGTATGTGCATACATATTGTATGTATTTTAGTCCACATTGTTTATATTTTATACTCTTGGTTATCACATCGACTGACTAATTACTGAATAAATATTCTTTAATGTCTCTCTCTTATTGCGATAGAAACAATGGATGATTTGAATAAAAACTTAAATATTTTAATAATAGTTCGATAATACATATAGCAAAAAAACTTATTTGGGTCTCTCACATAATCAAGTATTCCTTTAATAACTGGAAAAGTTTGAAAAGTCAAATGTATGTATATTAACGTTTATATATAAGTGGTACATTGTAACCACTAAAACGAGCCGAGCTCCTTCTCCAATTTGTGGTTTTGCATCCTGATGTTTTTTAACAAAATGGAGGGTCAGAAATACACTCGGTGGGGTTGACATTCCCTGCCGAGTGGCGAAAGCAATTAGAAAATTTAACTCAATTATTTTTTTTTTAATTAATTTTCTATAACTTTTGTTTGGATGTTGGTCGTACCAGGATTTTATGACTTCATCTATCGGAGAGTGGATACATTCAACTAAACATTCTTCCAAGGAGGATATAAACTTTTACGCAGGTGCATTAAAAATTTCCTTGTTGAGTATTCAAAAGTACAATATTATTCTTAAGCTTCTGGACTTCTATTATAGAGGGCACGAAATGCCTTACTGCTGGACTAGTTTCGAAGGAATTGACTTTTTTCAACTTAATCGCGTAAGGATCGCTATAGACATGCGAGAAAATGAAATCTGGGCAAATATCTATAAAATGGTTCTTAATTAATTATTAGGTTTAGAAGTTTGTTATTCAAAGCAAAGAGTTTCGTCTTCCAACTCAGCCGTAATAGAAAAAACCATGCTAAAATTGATCAGAAATCAAGAAAATTTTGACTGTTTTTTTTTTTTTTTTTTTTTTTTTTTTGATTATCAAGAGATCTCGGAGATCTTGCTTTTAAAAAGCGTAAAGAAAAAGCCAGAAAAGTAGTAAAAAAAAACTTTTGAATTTTTCACCACTATAAAGCACTATCTCATAAGCTGAGGCGAATCAAACTGGTAGAAATATTGAAAAATTCCGACAATTTGTGACAATTCCATTCAATTAATGTTTGAATAGATTTAACACCAAGCTTTTCATTTGTTCTCCTTTTTGTTTTATTCATTTTTTTTCAACTAAACTGCAAAAAAAAAAAATAATGGAGAAGCAATTTTTCCACATTTTTAATATAGATTTATGAACAGGCGCAACATGCCCAAAGTAAAAGAAAAAATGTATCATTGCACATTTTAGACTATTTACTAACCAATTGAAGAAACTTATTTATTTTTCAAGTTTATTGAATTTATGTGTATTTCATTACACTTTGAAATTCTAAAAGGTTTTACTTTCATTTGTTTTTACTTGCGAGCACAAAAATTATATCAGAAATGTATTTAAAAAGAAAGAGATCATGTTTTATTTTTAAATTGTTTGCAGTCTGATGTATTGTAAATTTCAATTGAATCTCTTTAATAAACTCAATTTATTTTCAATTTGAATTATTTCAATTTTTTAGCTTTTATCAATATACTCGTACATATAATTGATTCAATTTAAATACTAAATTAATTTCAATCAAGGTAACGCAGCACTTTTTTACTTATCAAATATTTTAGAAGTGAATTATTAAGAAAATTTTTAAATTTCAATTGAAATAAGAGTAGATTATGCTTTCATAATGCTTAAAAATTGATATTGCAGTGGTGGTTACTAGTGCTAGTGTCGAGATACACAAAATTTAATTATTTTTTAAATATTAACATTTTCTAAGTATTTTTACAGTAAACAGCAGTGAATGATCTCACTTTAACTGCCTTAAGCTTCAACAAAATAATTACATAATGCCGCCTTCAAGCAACGTTAAATAATGGGAATGTCTAAAAAGCTAATGAGTGAACTCATAAATACGAGTTACATTTGTAGTTATATATGTACCATATACAATATATGTATGTACACTTCTTAGTAACACTTATCTAACTAGATATGCCTAAAATAACTTTCAACGGTTTTAATTAGAATTTCAGTAAATAAAATTTCTACGGAATAGTGATTTCATGGAGAATAAAAAAATATATGAAAATTAAAATATTTAAATGAAAAAAAAAACCCGAAAAAAATATTTTTTCGGAACATTCTAGACACAGATATTTTTACGTAAATATATAAATGCAAGTAATACACCAATGTATATACTTATATCAACATATACATATGTATTTGTATATCAACATATGTATCTATAGTATATCGTATATATATTAGAAATTCCACCCTAACCTCACATAATCCACTTTCAATGACCTCTGCCGCCCGAAAGCTCTCAAAAAATGTGTCTATGTATGCACAAAGATATCTGCAACGAACCTAAAAAGAGCTTTTCATCTCATCCAACATCCATGCACAAAAATATTGAAAAGTAACATAAGTAGCTCGATTTATGGTACTGCCTCTTTCTTAACTATCTCCTATTTAGTTTTCGCTAATTTATCAACATAAATGCCATTTAAGTCCTACTCTGCTCTGCATTGGTTTGAAAGGATATAAAAACCAAATCAAAGCTTTAAAGTGAGAACTTTGAAAAAGAAATATATAATAAAATTAAAAATAATATAAGTACCCAGTCTGTTAATCCTAAAAAGAAAAAAAAATGTTTAAATATAGATTTTAAGATTAAAAAAGTGGATATTAAATGCGAAAATGACAAATTGAATAGAAAAAGTGTTGAAGAGTAACCGGTGCATATTACCATGCGAAGGAGCATCTGACAGTTGACAGCGGAGTACCCGCTCTCACATACTAATCTGTAAAGGCACAAAATTTAACTACATTACTGAATGGTATTTGGTTGAGGGTTAGCGAATCGCACTGCAGATTGGGCAAATTGAGAAAATTATGTATATATGTGCAATAAATCTATGTTTGTATGCAGTACGCACGTGCGGCCGCTAAAGCACCTCTATCTCTCTCTTCGTCGACTATATGGTATATGTATGTACTATACATATAACAGCTCATACTCAGAAAAAAAAGGACAATGGCCTCCAATGCATACATACAAATACATAAATAAACATATATGCATGTACATTATGTAAGTAAGTAAAGCAATTTTTATTGTTGCTGTATCAAAGCAGAGAGCGTTGTAAAATAGCTTTTACATTTGTGTGCTGCACACACTTGCTCAGTATTGGCAGTATGAACAGATTTCAAGGTCATAACACCGCGCGGGGATATCAGTGTTAGCAGTTCTTTGGAATAATGATTTTACTATTTTGTTTTTGAACTATTGTTCATTTAGATGAATCATTCAAATGGTTTTCAGAATTATTTGTATATCTAGTAAGAATATGTACATATCTACCTACATGTATGTAATTCTATTTTCCTTTCGGAGAGCGCTAATCAGGTTCAGTTTAATTGCATGGATTAAAAAGCTGAGGAGTCCTATGAAATTTTCCTTAAAGGGTTATTCCGAGGCGAGGAAAAGTAAAATTTATCACTTTTATTTTATACATTTTTTTATGTAAGTGATATATTATAGCAGTAATTAACAAAGTTAGACGTGATGACCTAGTTCCAAAACGTAGCTTTGTGAGATGCGATAAAGAGAATAAATTACAAGTAGAGACTCGGCTGATATTTATTTGTTCGCAGATCGGTATAAAGTTGAAATTTTGTTATATGCAAGGTAGATTTACTTTCTAATATATAATATATTCCTATAAAATGGGAGGTGGGCTTGAACTTAGTCCAATTTTATCCATTTGGATTATCATTTGAAGCTGTAACCAAAGGAATATGTGAACCAAGCTTCATCAAAATATCTTAACCTTGGGTTGAGTTCTGAACAAACCCAGTGTACTCTCTGTATGCAGCATAGTATTTTATGGTTTCCCGAAGCTGAATAAATTAAAAAAAAAAACGATTCAATTATTATAATAGTTTCCCTTTTTTTAATCATATGGAGAGAGAGTCGAAGAAAAAATTTTGCACAAAAGTCTTTTTTAAATGACTTTGGTGAATAAAATTGCGATATTCGGTTGTTCAATAATTAGCACAGATTTTTACAAAATTTCTCAAGTCACTTTTAGTTTTAATAATAACAAATTTAATTGACAAATCGCCTATTCATTCTCTTCAGCATTTGGAAATAAATAATCCCTCGGCAAGCCACGGTTACAACAATGATGCCGCTGGTCTACACACCGCACCAAATACTCACTCGTTGAGGTTGCATAGTTATATGTAGGTTTCCCAAATGAGTAAGTTTTGCCAAACGATCTGCTGTCTCTTGAATGAGGCGAATTCCTGGGGGATGGCTATACTCGTAGACGCACCTGAAGAAATCTTAAAACTTATAGAAAAATAAAATAAAAAATATGTGTATAATATTAAAATTTGTGCCGAATATGTTCGTCTTGTTTCTGTATTTAAAAAAATGTTAAATAAAATTAGAAGACCGCCTATAGTATCACTATTTGCGCAACATTAGAACACATTATTCCAAAAATATATAAAATATATATCCGTGGTTAGCTTTGAATACACGTACATGCCCATATAGATGAAAACAGCCTTTGTCATTACTGCTATAAATAACAAAATTGGCGTAACACATACCCTCCTCTTTCCATTCAAAAAACCACGAAAGCCGATTTTAATTGTTTTTATGATCTCTTCCGCTTGCGGAAATTTTGTCGTCATTATTGGCATGGAGCCAAGTAATTTTTCGTTTATCTTATATAAACACAAACATTGAAAGTATAAAGCTTTTTTTTTGAAAGCCGAAAACAAATATATATATGTAGGTGGGTGGCTTTTATCTGCATTTGTAGTTGTTCGAATTCTATTTTTTCTTGGATTTCAACAGGTTTTTGATGTTATGTACATACGCATATTCCTTTTTGCATTTTTTTCTTTATAAAACTATCATATTAATTTTTTTACACGGTTTATTCTGAACATATTTTTGTGGGTAAAATTCCACAAGAAAAAACTTTTTTGAATATCAAATTATATTTGTATGTACATACGAATATGAATCGAGAAATTCGGTTTTTCTTTCGGTATGTTATTTTGAATGACAATCCCGGAACTTATATATTTTTCATATTTTTTTTTAATTGTTCTAGAATATGTTTTTATAAAATCACTAATTTCTACGGGAGAATTATTATTTTGAGCTCAAAAAAACACATAATGGTGCTCAAACGATGTTTTTTTTTTTCAATTTTAAAAATTAATAATATAAAAGGTTTTCCCCAACTAATTACTGCTTCTCTAACCGACTTTTCATATTGCATTAATATTTGTTTCAATTAACAAATGATTCTATTTCAATTTATTTAATTGACTCAACTATTAAATGCAACATGTGAAATTGAATTAAGAATAAACTGTACAATATGTACATGTACATGTATGTTACGTTACAAAAACTCGTGCCAAAATAAACACCTAAGAATATAGGATACTAGGTATATTCACATGCAAATGTATATGTGAACAAGCACTTTAACGATTGTCACGTGTAATTTATGCATGTGTGTGTGTAACATATATAGCATTAAAGTCACATAGTGAGTGATGATATTTAATTTTACGATGCGTTACTTGTCATTTCATTAGGCGTCAACGCCCAAGGTCAAAATTAAGCTCCACGAATTATGACATCAAATTGTAAATGGTTAATAAAGAGAAATAGAAGAAATGCTAGAGAGAAAGAGAGAGAGAGGTTGGACACTTTATTGCTTTTCATGTTTTTATTTTTACTTTTGACAATTGGTCACACCTATTACTTTGTGTTACATGATTGCACTTTCGCACGAAAAGATGGAAAAAAACCGTTTGGAATTTCATACTACTGCTTCGAATTTTTCAAATTCATTCGCTGCAAACTACAGGTGTAAAAAATGTCTGAAAAAAATTCGGCGATTTCATGAATATTATATTAATTTTACTTTTTTGCGTTTTTTTCTTCGCCTAAATTAATTTCCTTTAAATTGATAATTTTTACTTTACTTTAAATTTATTCTAATTTACTCTATTTTAATAAATTAACATTTGTTTCTGTTATTTTTTACTTTATCCTATTCTGTCTAATATATTTAATTTTTTTCATTTTTCACATGGTTTTACTTTATTTTATTTCAAGACCTTTTAATATCATATTTATTTCAGATTATTGAAATAAATTTTCTTTTGTTTATTATGTTGTTTCATTTAATTTTTTTTTGTTTAATTCCAATTTATAGTATTTTATTTCATTTTACTTTGTTTTATTTTATTTTAACTATTCCATTTTATTTTTTTTACTTAATATAATTGAATTTTATTTAAATTTATTTTTTTAATTAAATTTTATTTAATTTTAATTGACTTTACTTTATTAAACTATTATTTTTTTAATTTAACTTTGTAGTATTTTATTTTAACTTTTCCATTTTATATTTTTTATTTTATTTACATTTATTTTTTTAATTAAATTTTTGTTTAATCTTAATAGACCTTACTTTATTATATTTCATTTCCTGTTATTTGTTTTATTTTATAGAATTCTAATTAATATAATTTAATTTAATATTTTTTTATTTTATTTTTGCTTTTTTTATTTTTTTGTTTATTTTATTTTATTTGAATTTATTTCATTTGATGTTTTTTTATTTTATTTTATTTTATTTTATAATATTTATTTTTGTTTTGTTTTATTTTAATTAATTTTATTTTATTTTATTTAACTTTAATTTGTTTTATTTATTTTTTTTATTTCATTTTTTTTTTATTTTATTCCATTTTTTGATTTTATTCCATTTTTTTATTTAACATCATTTTATTTTAGTTTATTTTATTTAGCTGTATCATTTTACTTAAGTTTTTGTTCTTTTTTTAATAATTTATCTAAATTATTTTATTCTATTTGTTTCTTTTCGTTTTTAAATAATTAATTAATTGCATTCAGGAGATATGCTTATCTTTGTACCATGTTTAATTAGGGCAAGGACTAATAATGTTTTCTACAGCTCAATTACCCATTAATTCATAGAAGCACACCCATTAAGCTTATATCGCCAATTCTTTGGACAAATTTTTCCATTTTTTTTTTTAATTCCCTTTCTCAAGATATACTAACATTTACATATAATTCAATCTCATTTTCTCTTAAATGTTAACCAGCATTTAAGCTGCCACAATGACATCGACACCATTCATAGAATCGGCATGAAAATCAGGGGAGAAAAGTTGAAATAAAAACGATAGTGTACCAAACCAGATTTACGGAATGAAATGAATATATACTTGCTCTGTTTCTATTTTTCGCAATGGAACGAATTTCAGTCACGCCATAATGAATGAGAAATATGAAATTGCACATAAATACGCATATAAATAAAATCAAATAATAAAATCTATATATACATATGTATATATACATTTATATATGTCATACTCGTATGTATACAAATATACAAAATATTATATACAAATGCTAAAAATTTTTTTGTTCACTTATCTGTTCGACACAATCGACTCGTTTTGGCTGGTGTGTCAATTTAACTAAATATTATCATTTCAAATTATTCTATGCACATTTGTTCACAATATACAACGAATAAAAAATATAATAACAATATGTGTTTTGTCAGCAAAAATGGGTAAAGATTCTAGCGTCAAGTTCATTAGTCAAAGCGCCCACAAGCCTTTTCAAACCTACACAAACATGTGTTTGTGTATACCCAGCAGCAAAAGGTGAGGTCTTTGGAAGCGAAGAGGTAGAATGGAAACTATGTCTTTGATGCTTGAATTAAACGCTGAAATGTAACACGACGATGTCATAACAAATTTAAGGCCTCCTATTCTCTTTTCCAAACACCATTTGAGGGAGTACTCAGGTGTGTTTTCTTTTGGTTATTGCAACCTTACTACTATGCTTACCAAGTATCTGGTATTGCAGTGGAATTTTGCATATCATACGTTAATGTCTACTGATTTAAAATAAAAATTTAATGTAATTAATTACCTTTATTGTATTTAATACACGTTTGTATCCAAAATTTACTGATAGTAAAAAATACTTCATTATACTTCGAGCTAAGATTGTAAAAAGCTATCACCAAGCGCCTGCCCCGAAATTTTTATGAGCGTTTTCTACAACAACAAGCACACACGAAGAATTTTTTTCTTAAAACAGTTTGTGTTTGCTTTTGCTTTATGATAGTCGTTCTGCATTATCCCTTGGCTCCCAAAAGATAAGGCCTTACCAATTTTGCTAGAGGGTATGTCAATGCGAAAACTATTGTACGTACATACATATATGAGGCATGCATAGGATTTACACATACAATTGTTTAAGTTTTTAATGAAATCATAAAATCGAAAGATGTCTATATAATATTTATTTTTATTTTATTAAGAAATTCCGTGAATTTGTAAAACGTGTTAACGTCTGTTTTGACTAATATTTCTACTATGCCATTATTTTCCACAGTTTCTTAAAAATACCAAGCTGGAAATCTCTCTACTTGACTTAGTTTCACTTTCTTGCAAATTTTTAAAACTAATAAATTTTTTTTTGGATTTTCTTATACAAAAAATTCCTATTGAGGTGAAATGTGACTTGCGATAAGCAAAAATGAATCAAATTTAAAATTGCACAACGTTTGAAAATTACAGTTTTGCGTTCTGATAAGCTGATGAAGCATAACCCTGTAGTGAAAAGTTTAACTAATATTCGCAAAAAAAAGCTTTGGGGAATATTTCTGCCTTACAACATAACCACAAATACACAACTTTAATTTTTTTCATTTATTTGTACAAATTGACTATTATTTAACTAGAATGAGGCTTATGAAAAGTATAATAATTTAAACCTAATATTGTATTAATTTAAAAATAAAATAAAAATGTCAGTGGTTAACATGGGAAAATTAAAAAAATAATACAAGCAAACACACACTTAGCAGTGATATATTTCCCTGCAGGGATATCTATTGTCACTGCTTTCATTTAATCTATTGAGTTGAGTATATATTTGTTATTTTATTCCAATATATCAACATATAATTTCATTAGTCATATTAATGAATGATCCGTATATAGATTATATATTGTAAGCTGAGATGTATTTAATAAAAATAACTATTTCTGTTTTTTTTTTGTATTCTCATATATATATCCATATAATTTTTGGGTAGTTGTTACATTGTTTAGTTCATGAAATTCTTTTTAAATTTCTTAATATTTCAATATGTTTGTTTTTACATGCATATGTATATGCTTTCAGATGTATTTATATATATAATAAATATATTTTCAGTCTTATGATTCGCGATTAATGCCTTGAAGCCTCAATTTCAAAAAGTTAGCAATTAAATCTGCCAAAAATCATAACATAGCGATAGCAGCTTTATTTATAAGTCTTTAGCTATATATACATTTATATATTATTTTGTTTATTAAAAAGTAGGTCTTGTTTACATGCCTCAATGGCAACAATAGTTGATAAGCAAAAAGGACCAGAAGTCATTTAAAATAATTTAAAGATTTTTTAGAAAATTAAGCTCATTTTTATGAAGAGAAATATTTAAGAAATTGTTAACCGAAATTTAGGATCAAATTAAGTTATTTTATTAATGGTTTCTATATTATTAGTTTTAAAATAAAATGTAACAAATGTGTACATACATATGTTTAGGTACTTATTTGTAAATATCAACATTAAAACCCAGCACTTTAGGCGCTTATAGACACTATATGGTTCGTTAGCTAATCATTTTGTAAATTAAAAATTAATTGTTAAGATTATAGTAGTAAAAAATTTACTGTTCAAAAATAGTATTATAATTACTTTTTATACAGTGAAAGCATCAACTTTTTCTCTGTTTTGAAGCAGATATTTACCTACATACATACGAGTATGTCATTAGCACATAAGTGGATTTAATTACGTGCTTTAGTGATGATTTAAATTTAATCACCTATAAAATTAAATAAATGAGATGATCATTGACGAACAAGCACATACATATATACTGCGGATTTTGTTATAACAAGTTAATTAATTCTGTTAATATTTTCATACCATATTTGCCCACGTACAAAGGGAATTTTTCGTCTTATCAACTTGTCATATGTTAAATAAACATATTTTGTATATTATGTATATGTATATATAATGGCAAATGTACAATATAAATAGTTGCTTTACCAGATATTTCAATCGTATCAAATTATCTACGAATTCAAGGTGTGAAACAAATAACACTGACATGATAGTGTTTGGGTGGAAATATTTAACCAAAAATGACATTAATGGCTAATTACTTATACAACTGAGAAACTTTTGCAAAAAACCCCAAATGTTGATAAAATTATCTATACTTGTTTTTTGTAAAAATTGGGATTTAGGCTAAATACTTAAAAAGTTCCAACATCGGCATGTGGACCCAATTATACCATAAGTATACATAATCACATTTATATATATAATATATGTATGTATGTAGATTCGTAAATTGGAAATTATGAAGGTATGCGTCTTAACGTCGTACGCTGATATTGATAACACGGCACTGCCCGTTATAATGCCGCCATACCGTTAAAGACTAATTATTAATGCCACTTTGATTCATTATTCAATTTAGCTGTTCCGTGGAAAATACAAGATAACACAAAAAATGTAAATCACATTATAATATGAGTGTTTATTTTTTGCTAAACATTTATAAAAATTTTTGAGCTACTATGTAATGATATGAGCTATAGTGAGTTTGAAAAAAAAAGAACTATTTGTATAGGTGAAGGGAAGATAACCAAGGTAGTCGGAGAGTATTTTTTAACAACACAGAGTTGATGATTCCATAGAAAGTACTAAGAACTTAATGAAATATGTCCTCCGTCTTAGAAATTTAAAACTTAAAAAACTTGAAAAACACTTACAATAATTCTGGCTCTAAAATTCTCTCTCTAGACACTGACGGATTTTGCAGCAAGACAAAATCCAAGAATATTTTAGTTATTTTTTCCTATTCTTCTTTCTCTTCGGCCATTCGGACGACTTGACAGCCGCTGTCTTATGATTCGTTGTACAATACTATGTATACGAGTATCAATGAATAAAGAAGCGTGAGACGTACAGCTCATCGTTCAATCGTTTGCGGTATTCGCCTTTGCCAATACGCAAAATGCCATAAATCGTTCGGGAAAAAGACTTAACTTTTCAGTTGTCTACCCAATCCCAAATAGCACTTTTCTGCCAAGGATTTCAAGGCTGGTATTATTATTGATATTAATGATGGTCTCTATATAGACCAAAGTATCTTCGACCTCGAAGATGTGACTATTAACCGTGACGTGCCAAACATTAATTTTTTTTTTTATAATTTTAAATTTAATTTAATGGTTTTTAAAAATATTTCTTTCTTCGTAATGTTTTTATTTGTAAATCGCTCCTTACCTATACCATAATAATTATAATTCACATATTTTCTCTTTTGCCTTTTACAGAATGGTCGACTTCAAAGTACAACAACGACGTTTTCGTACCAACGAAAAAACTATCATTGGTACCGTATATGGTCCCGTAAAGGGTGTCAAACGTAGATCAATCTATGGAGATTCTTATTACAGTTTCGAGAGAATACCCTTTGCAAAGCCTCCAGTAGGAGAGCTACGCTTTAAAGCACCGCAACCACCCGAACCTTGGATTGAAGTACGGAGTTGTACTTCGCAAGGACCGAAACCATTGCAAAGACACTTCGTTTTCCAAATGACAGATGGCTCTGAAGATTGCCTCTACCTGAATGTGTATACAAAAAATGTAAGTTTATTGACTTGGGAAAGTGTTCATTAATCGTGCTATATAAGTACATAAATATATGATATTTAAACATTTATATTTCCTATCCAGCTAAACCCACCGAAACTTTTGCCGGTTATGGTATGGATTTATGGCGGTGGTTTTCAATTTGGCGAGGCTTCACGTGATCTCTATAGTCCGGACTATTTGTTGCGCGAAGATGTTATGGTCATTTCTATAACATATCGTTTGGGACCATTTGGTAATGATTTGATTGTTGAATTTACTTAAGACATATACAAATTTTATTCGAATATCTCATTTACATTTACAGGTTTTCTCTGCATGGAAGATCCCGCTTTCGATGTGCCCGGCAATGCTGGTCTCAAGGATCAAGTAATGGCTTTGCGTTGGGTTAAGGAAAACTGTGAGCGCTTTGGTGGCGACAGCAATAATATTACGATTTTTGGTGACAGTGCTGGTGGCGCCTCGGTACACTATATGATGATCACGGAACAAACACGCGGTCTTTTTCACAAAGCGATTTCCATGTCCGGTAATGCGCTATCACCTTGGGCTGTTACACCGCAACACAATTGGCCATACCGTCTAGCAGTGGCTGCTGGTTATACGGGAGAGGATAATGATCATGAAGTTTTTGAATTCTTGCACAAGGCAAAAGGTGCCGATATAGTGAAGGCCAATGAAGACTTATGTTCCGAAGAGGAGAAACGTGAACGTATTGGTTTCTCTTTCGGTCCAGTTATCGAACCGTATATAACGGATCATTGCGTGGTGCCGAAAAGGCCGATTGAAATGATGCGCACAGCTTGGAGTAATCAAATACCGATGATAATTGGTGGTGTCTCAAATGAGGGGCTCTTATTATATTCCGGTGAGTAACAAACAATTCTTCAAACCTCATCTATATACTTTGAGGCGTCCAAGAAATCGTGCTTTTATAATAATATACGATAATAAATTTTGTTTTCAGAGACCAAATCCAATCCGAAACTACTTAACGAACTGGGAGATTGTCGTTTTGTAGTGCCGCTTGAACTCGGCATGGATCGTGAAAGTGAACTATGCAAGGAGTTCGGCATGCAATTACGTAGAGCCTATTATGGTGACAAGGAACCCAGTTTAGAGTGTTTACATGAGTATTTATTGGTAAGTTGCATATTATGGCAGGTTATTCGTTTTTTTTACCACACTGTGGTGAATATCAGTGAGCACTTCAACCAACTGTAATAGTTGAGCAAACTATACAATTATAGTTACCACTCGTCGTTAACTCTTCTTAATTTATTTCTTTTTCTCTCTTCCTTCGTCCCAGATGGTATCGCATGAATATTTTTGGTTCCCAATTTATCGCACAGTATTGTCGCGTATGAGCTATGCTACAGCACCCACCTATATGTATCGGTTTGATTTCGATTCGAAACATTTTAATCACCTGCGCATACTCAGTTGTGGCAAGAAGGTACGTGGTACATGTCACGGCGATGACCTTTCCTATTTATTTTATAACTCTGTGGCACGCAAGCTGAAACATCACACACGCGAGTACAAATGTATTGAACGACTTGTGGGTATGTGGACACATTTTGCTGCATATTCCAATCCCAACTATGATCCAGAGCAAGCGGATTTGTGGCAACCGCTATCGGATGTGAATGTGGAGAAACGACAATTAAAGTGCCTTAATATATCTGATGATTTGAAGGAGATAGATGTGCCGGAGTTGAAAAAATTGTTAATTTGGGAAAATTTTTTCCCGCGTGATAGATTAATATGAGCAATTGCTTGACTAAAGTGGGAATCTTAAATTAAGGATATGCTATTAATTGGAAATATCCTTTAGAGCTAGTTTATAACAGAAAAGAACATTACTCGAAAGTAGGTATTTGGGTATAAAAACACAAAAGAAAATAATGGAAGAACAGTTACTTGATTTATAAAAATTGATAGGTTTAAATTTAAAATTGCCATAGCTTTAATTTTGAATAAATTTTATTAACGGTTATAAGGAATTGATTTTTTAAGGTTAGTATACTTTAAAGTAAGCCGATTTGATTAAGTAAACAGTCGAGGGTTTTGATTTGTATTACTCAGTTTTTTTTTTAATTTATGTGTGACACACGTGTATGTTAGTTGGCTTAAATTGCAAAAGAGGTTAAATAATTATTAATATTATAATGAAACCAAAATAACTGACTCATGTAGCGCAACGGCTATCTTGCCATAATACACTACAGAACTTAAAGCTCTACATACATATATATATTTATATTTGTAACATGTGTGTTTTTTATAACAGAAATATAAAAGAATATATAAACTTAACAAAAAACTAACCGCCGTTTGATGTACACCACCAATTTTATTGCCATTTACGTATACATATGAAAAATAAAATAAAATTATATCTGTGTTTAAAGAACTCAAACTAAAATGACAAAATAAATGAATCGTTGTGATTATCTTCCTAGTGTAAGCTTAGCTACAGTGCAACTTAGTCTATGTAAGCGTAGTCTTCCAAGTCCAAGAAAACTTCGCAGCAAGCAAACCTTATAAGACCTGCACCGGTCAAAGTGAATTTTTGGTTTTAAAAATGCCAAACAAATTCTGACCAGATTCTTATGCAGAACCAAATTTTGTAATTTTTGAGAAAACATATTTAAAGAAAATTAATAAATAAAAAATTTTCAGCAAAAATACAAAAATTAAATTTTTTTAACTTTAAATATTTACGGGCATTCAAACAATTTTTTTTATACAAAACAATTATAAAATATTTTAAAAGCTCTCAGAGAACTAATATTTATAGACATATATTTAGATAGGCTTAACAAATGAGAAGAAAATATCATTTTGACAGCTTTATTTTGCATTTGTGATTTAATTATGTACCTCCAGTTAGCGTTTCTTAGCAAATGTTGAAAAAAATAAAATAAATAGAAAATTATGCAATAAGCTGTGTAAAGACAAATTTATGGTTACTCCATTTTATACTAAATGTTTAGACATTTATTTACATACATATGTATGCGCAAGCTAAGCGCAGTAAAGTAAGTACCTAAATATGTATGAATGTTCCAACTGCAGTACCTTTTTATGAAAAACACAAAGAAAATGTGACAAGAAAATTGAATGTGATTTTTTAACAAGTCAACTGAACTTAAAATAAATCAAATCTGCTATAGCCAAAAATAAATAAATTATAGCGTTTAAGTGTAAAACACTATTCCGAAGAAGCAGACATACATAATATGATGCCCTTATTGTGAACAAACTAAATTGAAAAACCAAATAATAAATAAACTTAAATTGTTTAACTATTTTCAGAAAATATTGCGCAAAAAATTATGTCGATTCTGAGCTCAGCAACTTCTCTAAAATTACCAAATAACTTTTTTCTTACTTATTTTTCCGGTTGCCAGAGGCTTTTAAGGCATAATTTTACGCTCAGTATTTTTTAAAATTTATGAATAATATGTTACTTGGTCAAAGGAAAGACAGAATTAAAGGAAAAAGAATTTCTTGTGCAAGTGAAATTCGCGCAACTAATAGCGCTTTTTGTAAAAAAAACTCTCCTTTTTAAACATATTATAAATTTAGAATAATTAAAAATAAATGGAAAAATTATTACACAAACTGTCGGGCTGCATGAGAAAAATTTGACCCAAAAAATCAAATAGATTGAAGCAAATTTAGCTGTATAAGTGATTTAATAGCACACTAAGGTATCAAAAAAATGTTTGTATACTTTAAAATATTTTTTATAATGTTTAATACTAAAACTTAGCCACTAAACATAAATAAGTTGAATGTGATGCTAAAAAATTAGTTTTTATAAATGAAAGTGTTAGAAGTACTTTTTTCAAAGAAAGTCACGATATTTAATGATTAAAATTTCGAAAATATGTATTAACCGAATAAAAGCATCTTTTATAGCTTGAACAGCAAGTCAACCTAATTTCTCCCTGAATTTAATTTTTATTTTATATTACTTTTTTACTTTATTATGTTTATATTATTTTTTAATTCAATTTTTAATTTCATTTACTTTTATAACATAACAATTTTTTCAACTTTTCATTTTGATATTTTTTTTTAAATTTTTTTTATGTATTTAAATAAATTTGTTTATGGTAGTTTCTTGCTATTAAATTTTTTTATATTTTCATATTATTTTCTTTATTTTAATTTTATCATTTCGTTACATTTTATTTTATTTAATTAATTTATTTTATTTTATTTTACTTTATCTTATTTTATTTTATTTTATTTTATTTTATTTTATTTTATTTTATTTTATTTTATTTTATTTTATTTTATTTTATTTTATTTTATTTTATTTTATTTTATTTTATTTTATTTTATTTTATTTTATTTTATTTTATTTTATTTTATTTTATTTTATTTTATTTTATTTTATTTTATTTTATTTTATTTTATTTTATTTTATTTTATTTTATTTTATTTTATTTTATTTTATTTTATTTTATTTTATTTTATTTTATTTTATTTTATTTTATTTTATTTTATTTTATTTTATTTTATTTTATTTTATATTATTTTATTTTATTTTGTGTTATTTTATTTTATTTTATTTTATTTTATTTTATTTTATTTCATTTTATATTATTTTATTTTATTTTATTTTATTTTATTTTATTTTATTTTGTTTTAATCTATTTTGTTTTGTTTTATTTTATGTTAATTTATTTTGTTACTTTATATTATATTACTTTATTTTGTGTTATTTTATTTAGTTTTACTCCATTTTATTTTATTTTGTTTTGTTTTATTTTATGTTAATTTATCTTATTTTATTTTATTAAACTTAATTTAAGTTAGTTCAACTTAATTTAATTTTATTATGTTTGATTTTATTCTTTAATTTAATTTATTTTTTTCTTATGTTATTCCTATTTTAAATTTAAATATAATTTATTTGTTTCAAAAATAGACTTGATTGACTTTCATTTATAACAGGTCAATTATACTATATATATTTTACCACTATTGTAACACATTAAAAAGAATGTAAAGAAGATGGAATAAAGGATGTATTTCAGAGGAAAGTGTGTTTCTATTCTTACTTATAAAAACTGGTCATCCAATATATGAGTAATCGTGTTCGACAATTTTGTTCAAGTCAATGAATTTATGCTTTGAAATGTCCCTTAGCTGTCGCCTATGAAGGATTTCTTACTTTCTCATATAAGGCAAGTGAAACTGTTTGCCTTCATTGATAAAATATTAAATGCTTTATATGTACAAGTAAGTGTGTGTATTGGTGAGTATTTATATGTATAATTGTTGGTGCTTAACAAAAGTGCAGCAAATCAGATTTATAAAATCTTGTGGTAATGATAAGAAATATATCAGCTAACGGTATGTTTACATATACATACATATGTACATAGAGTACGCACATAGTTACTTATAAACATGCGTCTTTATTTTATTATCTCCAAATATGGCATACCACTTAGACTATATAACTCAATCGCTCAGCGTAACCTTCGATAGCTCAGTTGGTAGAGCGGTGGACTGTAGAAAGATAATTGCAAAGTAGAAATCCATAGGTCGCTGGTTCAAATCCGGCTCGAAGGAGAAAACTTTTGATATAATTTTTTTCTGAAATAAATAATATTAAATAATAAACATTGTTTAAAATTTTTCAATCTATCAGTGTTAATAGAAGAATAGTGCACTATAAATGCATATATTTGAAAAGAATGAATATTAATTTCTCACCATATGGGTTTGACTTCGTTTTTTATGAAAATATTGAAATTGTTTTACAATAAAGTACAAAAGAAGATTTTTTTTTAAGGCGTTGGGTCCCATTTGCTTATGAATTTCTGGCACTAGATACTCTGATATCGAGAAATGGAGTAGCTCGATACTCGTTCATTACTCAACTGCTCATATGTTTGTGTGAAATTTTTAAACGTTTACGAGAGCTTCATTTTTTGCAGATATAACTTATACATGTAAAGTTGATAGCTACTTAAAATTTGAAAAAAAAATTTAAATGAAATTTTTGTATACACATGATAAAATTTATTGTATGAACATATGTAAATAACATCACTAACAAATAATAAAATATTAAAAATAAATAAATAATTGACACTTTATCCGCTTAAGCGACTTTCGATATATTACAAACAGTATAGATAAATACTTATATTAGCAACAAAATTGTTTGTTATTACCAAACCGCAATCGTTAAAAAAGTCACCAAACATTTAATGCCGCAAAAATGGAAATACCGTAAAACGTGAAAAATAATTAATTTTATAATACTACTACGCATGAATAAAGCTAAAGTGTGGAATTTCGCAAATTTACACTCAGGTAATTTCGATAATTACCTCGAACTATACAAAATTAATTTGATATATATTATGAATTAATTATAATCGGTACTTATTAAATTAGAGTTCGCCGTTTTTTTCTTTTTTTTTAATTTTAACAAATTTTAATAAAAAGCAAAATATCTACTATTTCTACTATATCTACAGCTGGAATTTCGAATGTGATTTACTGAAATTTATTCAATGGTTTGCCATTTATTTCCATTGTATGCAATTTTTTGGTAAACAAAATGAATGCTCTTTATATAATAATTATATTATATTATATTACACTATGTTTTTTCATATTAAATTAGATTATTCTCTATACATCGCACACTAAACCAAAAAAGGTCAGAACTAACAATTTCTCAAAACAGTTTTTTTTCCAATAATCCAACATTAATATAAAATCCACTTTTATATCCTCTTCTTCTTCTTTCGTATCGCCCTCGTTCACTACCAGACCCATATACTTCGCTTCTTTATCAAGTCTGGAAAAAACAGAACTCACGGCGCGGTTTTTGAGCCCAATAATGTCGATATCATCGGTGTACGCCAGCAGCTGTACACTCTGATGGAAGATTGCACCTTCTCTATTCCACTCTGATGCTCGTATTATTTTCTCCAGCATTATATTAAAAAAGTCACACGATAAGGAATCATCTTGTCTGAAACCTCGTTTGGTATCGAACGGCTGGGAGAGGTCCTTCCCGATTCTGACGGAGCTTTTAGTGTTGCTTAACGTCAGTTTACATAGCCGTATGAGTTTTGCGGGGTACCAAATTCAGACAAAGCGGCGTAAAGGCAGCTCCTATTCGTGCTGTCGAATGCGGCTTTAAAATCGACGAAAAGGTGGTGGGTGTCCATTCTCTTTTCATGGGTCTTTTCCAAGATTTGGCTCATGGTGAATATTTTGACTTACCTGGTTTAAGGCCACTAAGGTCCAATCAGTTGGTTGACAGTAGGCTTTAGTCTTTCACACAATATGCTTGATAGGAGCTTGTATGCGATATTAGGTAGGCTTATCTCACGCAAACTATGGTATCGCCCTTTTTGGCAGAGCACACTTAAGTTTCAATCGCCAGGCATGCTTTCATCTGACAGCATGCATGCACCTCCTCAGTACTACACCGCCCTATTTGAATAGCTCTGTCGGTAAGCCGTAAGCTCCACGTTGGTGTTCTTTAGGCGGACAATTGCTTTTAGAACCTCGACATAGTAAGGTAATGGAATGTCTTTTCCATCGTCATCCATTCCAGTTCCATTTTTACTGCCATTCACCATAAATTCAGTATAATCTGCACCTTCCTCTCTAGATCACCTCTCTGGGTTCTACAAGTTCAAACTTTGTGCCAAAAAAAAAGAATTTCATAAAAAAAAATATATTTTAAATGCATTTTACTTATGTTCATTTTCTAAACTACAAAATAGTTAATCCTGTATAATCTTTTGCAATCAACAGACAAAATAGTATCAATTTTTTGAAAGAATTATTTATGAAATGAAAAATTGATTAGCTTAAAAGGCTGATCTCATAATTTGCTAAATGAAACAATAGTTGTAAACGCAGCCTTAATTAAAGAGCACTAAAAGCTTCTAAACAAGTCCGCATAATAATGTGTTGCCACCTGACATCAATTTAACAGCCATTGAAATGACAACTGTGACAAGTCCATAAGCAAAACAAAGAATATAAAAACCGGCTTGAACAATAAATAAAAGGGAAAAAATAATGAAGTAAACAATATAAGGAGAAAAGAAAGAGTGAGAAGAAACTAAAAAAATGAGATTGAAGCAGAAAAAGAGAAAGAGAGAGAGAGAGAGAGAGATCGAAAATTAAACTAATTTCAGCGTTTGAGATTATTTGAATAGCGAAAAGCTATCGCTCAGATGTACTGCAAAGTTCAGTAGCAATAATTGCATGATCGCCACGAAAAGAAACGCCACTTTTTGCGCTCCACCAACACAACTGATGCATATATTAACGCCTTACAGTCTTCATTCGCTTTTACAACGAATATTACGATTCAGTCGCAATCCAAGAGTAAATAGAATTGGTCTGTACGTCGCAAACGTAAAATGAAATTATGTCTAATCTCAAGTGATATTTTGATATATGTTTATGTGTGCTGTGTATTTCTCTTTGGCTAGTTATAACGCAAGGGTTATAAATTATAAATTTATTTTTTATTGGATTGTTACCACTTTTGTGTTAAACATTTTTAGCAAAAACTTTCTGATAATTAAAACACAAACGTGAACAAAGCAACCACTTGACTTCAGTTAGTTACTACCGTGGTAAATACACGTACATAAGTGCAACAACAAAATCATCAAAACCAGTTTGCTAGCAAATTTCCATTTGATTGTGAAGCGCTGGCATACTTACCAACTTTTTGGACAATACCGCTGGCTTTTCGACTATTTTTTTTTTTTTTTTTTTTGGAAACTTTGCTGTTGTGTTTTGTAATAACGTGATTCAGCATTCTGTGTATATTTGTTGTTTGACGCGTCTGCGTTTATCATTCGTGAGAGATTTTTTTTTTACAATATACATACGTATAAACTGTAAATATATATGTATGTATATATAAATAAATAAATTAACAAAAATAAATATAATTAAATGCATTTATTTAATAATTTTTTTTTTTGTAAAAAAATAGATGAAAAACAAACTAACTAAATTGCAAAAACAAATATAATATCATCGCAAGTTCCTACTTTGCATTTGAAGCGTATAAAAGAAGTTACACAAAATGAGTACACTTTCGTTTATGGATATGTTAAAGCTGACCTTTAAGTAAGTAAACCAAGAGTTTTAAATAAAATTTGTAGGTACCTACATATGTAAATATACAATATAGTCGTTTTAATTTTTTTTTTAATTTAAAGCTTCCTAAAGCGCATGTATGTACACGTATGTATGTATATACATACACGCAAACACGTAAACAATCAGTCAGTCGCATAATAAAATAACCAACGAAACATAATACATATTGTAATGAAAATTCATTTAAGTAAATTTATGCATGTACAAATGTTTGTGTTTACATAAGTGAGTGCGTATGTAGTACATCCGCTCGCAACTGCGAAATTCGCCCAAAGACCGCAAGCAACCACACTGACATCAAATAGTGGCTGCTGACGACAGGTGGCAAATTACATACAATTTTGTGATTTTGTAATAATTTGCTAGCGTGTAGCGTTTTTTGCTGCTTATTTTTATTTTAAGACTTTAGCGTGTTTAAATGAAAGTTCCAGCGTTTATTTGCCATTATTTTTTTTTTACTAAACAAAAAACGAATTCCTTCTAGGGCTCCTCAATCGGAACTGATGGATTTTTGGTTTCGTTGTTATAAAACCACGATTCATCATTAATCATTGTTAAGTTAAACAAGTTATTTACATATTAACTTCATTTAACTATTGCTGAATTATTTGCTCAAATTCCATCAAAAAAATTTAATGTCATAAGCCAAGCAATTTTTCCGATACTGATTCGACGATACTTCACTTTCGCAACAGTTTCATAGGGGCGTCCAGGGAAATCTTCTTTTACTACTATATAATTAATTGGCGCTTTGCAGCCCATGAAACAATTTTTGGTATGAATCTTGATGTTTGTCCAACAAGTGGAGGGACCTCCTGTCTATTCTAAGTTGCCTTCGAACGGCCGATGGCTATTTATGAATAGACTTTATTTGCTGTCAGCGACACACTCAGATTCAGATTTCACTTACCGAATGCACCTTCCATATTTGAAGTGATACCAAGCACTTATGCTAAGTCCATTTTTTACCCAGAATTTCATAAAATTTTTTTCCACACCATTCGGCTATCACCTCACTATTATCAGTGATAACTTTGAACTTTTGTGTACCGATGAATCGGGAATCCAATGCAGTATTACTTTTACCAACAAGTGCTACTTTGGACTGAGTAGGCAAGGGAAATGTAGATAGTTGGCGCCGGGAGACATCGAAAGAAAGGATTTTCGAATGATTTGCGACCGTGAGACGATGAATTGTATGAAGTAAATGACGACATTGGCATTGTTCAATGGTTACGTAGGCAAGACCACGTCGTTCGGATGGATGAACCTTTAAATTAATTGAAGCAGTCAGTATCCGTTGGTGGAAGCAGAGGAAGAAGAAAATCTCCACTCTGCAACCGGTGCCTACACTAGGAAGAAGTACAAATCTGTTCGTCAGCCGATATAAAAAAAACTTGTGAAGTGTTATATTTTCATAAAACTTGGTCTACACATTCCTTGAGTCATATGTATGGACGCCATTGCAAATTGGTAAAATCGGGCCAAATTCACGCCCAATTCTATTATACAGTCATATTTAGGAACTTTCGCATTAAATGAAAAAGGATCAGGAAAAATTTTTCCAATTGAATTTGACGTAAAGGGAAATATACCAAATTTTTTTCTATATACGCCGCTTGATTCAATCGAAAATTTAAGAATCTGCGGTGTTAAATAATAATTAAACTTGTTTTAAGTTTACCTAATTCTCTGGAATTCCTTGAAATATTGAGCAAATGAAAAGAAATTGAATTCAGCTAAAATGTGAAAATTACTTAACTTTTAGCTAACGTCCGAACTGTCATATACATACATAGTTGCATTTATTTATCTCAAACGTCAAAGTCAATCTGTCACGCAACGCGTAGCAATTGTTCTATCGGCTGAAGGCGCTTTCGGTGTAAAGTCCAAAAATGTTTTCCAATTCGTATTCATCGGTCGTTTCTGAGGGAGTATGTACAAGTAAATTATAGTTATCAACAAGTTAAGCCAATACTTAGAATATCAGTAACAATCAAATGTATATGTAAAGGTGAAACACAAAGTATTTATTAAGTTAAATACATATTAAATTACAAATTTACTAGAGAAATTAAACACGTACGAGTCGGGGATTTAATGCATTGTCACGCTAATGGAAATAAATGTTTTATTATTACGATTATATAAATTAAGTTTTCATAATTGTTATAAAAGTGGACGATTGAATTAGTGCAAGTGTAACTGACTCAGCATTTCTCAAATGCTATTTTGCATACTGGTTATCGAGTATCACAGGACCACACTTATATATATATATATATAATGGCACTATGTAACCTGTGAAGCAATTTCGGCCGAACTCCTCCATTCTATTATAGCTAAATGAATTAGAAGAGAGAAATTTATATTGCTGTGTTGCTAATTTTTTCTAAATTCCTTATCTTAATCCTTCATACTGTTTGATTTGTGCCCGTAAAGCTACCTGTTTTCTGGTCTCTGGTTGAGTGTATAAGATTGTAATCTATTTTTAAAAATGTTATACTTAATACGATTTATACTTGTGGGGCGCTAATTGATATATTAGGTCAAGTAAAAAGTTCGTTCGGTTTTTTTTATTGATTTTTCAAAATATGATAACCTTGTATACATTTGTCCGATTTAAGTCAAATATGCGCCGTTTTGTTCGTAAACTTCTTGCCAGATCCATTATACCCCTCTCCTTATTGGCAAAAAACTCGGAGAGCCAATTTTCACAGGCTTCTCTTGAGGCCAACTTTTCACCATTAAGCGCATTCGCCATAAACAGGAAAAGATGGTAATCACTTGGTGCCAGGTCCGGACTATAAAGTGGGTGCATTAGAACCTCCCATGAGCTCCTGGAGCTTCTGGCGCATCACCAAAGACGTGTGTGGCCTGGCGTTGTCCTGATGGAAAACAATTCAGCCTCTGTTGATCAAAGATGGCCTCTTCTGGATGAGTACTACCTTCAAGCGGTCCAGTTGTTGGCAATAGAGGGCCGAATTGAGTATTTGGCCATAGGAGAGCAGCTCGTAGTAGATGATTCCTTGCCAATCCTACCAATCGGTCTGTTTCCACTATTTCCCTGATTTTATCGCAATTTTCGACGACAGGCCACCCGACGCGCGGTGCATCTTTGACATCGAAATTACCGGAACGGAACCTAACAAACCACTTTTGTGCTACACGTTCGTTTACAGTATCGGGTCCATAAACTTAATTAATTTTTTCAGCCGCTTTGGCTGCTTTTTCGCCTTGATCGAAGAAAAATTGTAAAAAATAGAGAATTTTCTCTTTGCTGCTATCCATCTTTGACGAGCGCTCACAACTTACTGAGTCAATCAATCGAAAAACTGTCAAAGACAAACTTCAGCGCCATTTGACGCCGTTTCATTTACATTTTTTAAACAATTGGAAACACTTCACTGGAATGAGAATGGTATCATTTTTAATCAAAACTTTGTGGAATAAGATTATATTTGTTTATCATAAAAATATATGTACAATAGAAATATAAAGGGTGGGCCATCTATCGTATGCTTTATGGCGTATTCAATGATATTTTTGATGCATTAGATATATAGCGCAAGGTTGGCGGCTTATCAAATAATTGGAATTGAAAAGTGGGAAATATTGAAAACTAACTTCGAAATGGGTTAACCTTCAACAAGAAAATTGTGCAGGAAATTCGGACGAAGTAACTCTCTTTTCACACAGTTTGTGGATTATTTTTTGCAATGATTTGATTACAATTCTCGTATTCCTCTAAGGTGCTCATAGCAAAATATTACTTCTGTAAGTTCGGACAGCCATCAACTAAACTCAGTACTATTCCTAGGAATGAGACATTTGACGCACTTTATTGAACAAAATTTTGCATAAAACCCTCGGTATGAACGCTAATAGAACGCGATTGTGCCAAAAATGGAAGCTTCATGAACATACGATGCGATTTCGCTTTGTGCAATGGGAAGGAGATGAGCATTTTTACCTAAAACTCACATTTTTCGTTGAAGCTCATTTTAGACTAGGTTAGCAATCTGAATTGCCGCTCAGAAAGCTCACACGTGACAATGGAAAAGCCAATGCATCTTTAATGAGTCTACGTTTTTTTTGCGGCATGTGAACCGGCGAAATTATTGGGCCGGTTTGGTCCGGCAGCAAAGAGGAAGATGTCATTACCGTTAATGCCGATTCTTACTGTGGCATGCTTAGAGACTATTTGATCCCAATATTAGAGAGGATGATATGGACGACGCTTCGCTCACAGTGTACGGAAATCACAGAATTATCCAAAACGCCGACGTCAACAGGCTGTCGTCTTGCAGCTGCGATTTAAGTCCGTTTGACTATTTTTTTGTGGTAAAGGCGCAAATTGACAAAATCATTGAAACAAATCCATCCAATCCATAAATATGATTTTCTTTTCTAAAAATTCTAAAATGTTAATTTTTCATGACCCACACGGAAATACATGATTGATAAAATTATACTATTTCTAAAATTAGCTGGTCCAAACAGCTGCTAGAAGAATATTGGTAGTAAGGACAAGTAATCAGAGAGAAATTACACGTTTAAAGTTGTACATAGTTCAGTGTTAATTGCGTCACACATATACAACTTGAAAGAAACAATTAATAGTTCAAATTTTTTATAATTTAACTTATTGGTCTGTTCAGAACTATCACATAAAAAATAAAAAAAGAAATACAAATGTTATTTTTTTATCTATGTGCTTTTTAATTATTCATACTTTGTTTGTTTAATCGTAAAAAAACTAAACTAAACATATTATGATATCTAAAAAGATAACCAAAAACACTTATGTATGTACCATTGACTATGCTCTCCTATATTATTATATATATTTTTTGCAAATTCGTACAACTAAAAAATAAATATAAATTCATTCGACCACGATCAATACGTATATCTTCTTCTTCCTCTTTTCCCACTCACCCATTACGTACAGAAATAACAGTAGAAAGCGTAAAACCGAATTTCGCTTATTCCGTTCATGCAATGATTCATGGCATTTATTCGCTTTTGTGAAACTCACGTTTCATGTCTTGTATTTTTGATATTAATTCATGAGTATAATATATGTAGGTATATATTGGTACGCAGATATCTTCATATAAATGGTAAATTATTCGTAAGTGCTTTTGCACTCAAGCCAAATTAAATGTATGTACATATATATGAGTGTACTCCTATATAGGTACATATATGTATATGTAACCATAGATGCTTCAGAGAAAATAAAAAAACACGAATGGTTTTCAGGGCGAGCTGTCGTGCAGAGTATAATTGGTTCAAATCCTGGCCAGACCAATTTTCAAAAAAAAAAATTTTTTTAATTACCGCCGCCCTTCAGCGCATGTCAAAGATGGACAGCAGCAAAGAGAAAATACGCTATATTCTACATTCGCAAAACACAATTCAAGCAGTTGAGAGTGTGAACAGTGTTTAAAGTTCTAATACTGTAAGCATCAATCATTTCGTTCCGGTAATTTTGATGTAAAAGATGCTCCACTATAGAGAGGAATTGTGTTTCATAAGGACAACCCCAGACAACACTCATCGATAGGGACTCGCCAGAAACTTTGAAAACTTTGTTGGACAGTTCTTATTCATCCACCTTTTTTTTGGGACCTCGTACCAAGAGATTACTATCTGTTTCTGTCTATGGCGAACGATTTGGCAGATGAAGAATTAGCCTTAAGATAAACCTATGAAAATCGATCGCCTCCATTTTTTTCCAATAGAGACACGAGTTTGTGCGGGAGATGCATAATGACATTACTTTTAAATAGCAAAAAGTTTTCAAGCAAACAGTGTATATTTAATATGAATCGATTAACTCTAACTATAATAAATAAAACTTTACATATAATGCAAAAAATAATGGATTACTTTTTGCTAGACCTAATAAAAATTTATTTTTTTTTGAAAATCACTGTGGCGATACTTTAACTAACTTTTATTGATACTTAAAATTGCTTAAAGTAATAAAAATGTAAATATTGTTTTTACACAAAAAAAAAAAAATTAAATACTTACTTACATACTTGTAGACACATTTGTGTTCACTGATTAGTTTGTAAATGACGGTCAATTATTATATTATTAGGCATTATTGCTCGATAATAAGTTTGTGTGTAATGTTTTTTGCTTTTATAGTTAAGATGTGTGCCTTACAATAAAAGTGCAACAATCAATTACTACATACTTACACACATAAATGTAAATGTGAGATGTATGAAAGTGATATACTATTGGCTTCAGAAGAAATGATTAGCTGGGAACTAAGTATTTTGATTGAACTTAAATGCAAATATATCCATCAATAAATTTGCCCATATGTATGTATGTCTCCACTAATATTTTACGTATTTTCCTTAGCTTAACTTACATTATTATTAGACATTTGTATTGTGTCGTATAAAGTTAATTTGATAATTGTAAGTAAATTACCATTATGGGAGTCCTATTAGATTAAAATTTATTAAAGTACAATAAAATATTGCTTTTCATCGTGCAAAGTTTAAAATTGTCTCACCACATGCAGGCACAAATTTATAGTAAAATAATTGTAATGATTATTCAAATATTTATTGTGGCAGAAATTACTCATTCTCTATTGAGAACTTTGGATTGTTGATATAAGTAAATTTTATTGAAATATATGTATATACATATATACGTAGAATAGCTTACTGTTATAATTTACTGTATACTATATATTTATAATATATTTCAAAGTTAAATCACATTATTTTTAAATTCTTATCATTTTCCGAGCAAGGCACATTTCATTAACTCTAAAACCCGTTTTATTTAGAATCACACGTGATTTTTCTCATACATATGTATAATCGTTGATCGGCCTAAAAAGTGTTGCCAGAGATTTTTAAATGACTCAGCTAAATGAAACAAAGAAGAGCAAAACTAATTCTCTGAAAAAAGCTAAAAGTTTAAGGCCAACAGTTTAATTATTTTACTTGTTTATTTATTAAAAGAATACATTTAATGAAAAAAAGTATCTTATAATTCAAAATTCGCTAACGGGGGACCTAAATTTTATATATTTGTGTTACGATAGATAAGATCTAATATTGGATTTTGAAAAACTTATTCCACCATAAATGGTCCAGACTATGTGCTCTTGTATTCCATGAGTTGGGTTTAAGTTCTGATCGTCGGACATGCTGTTGTTCGCGGCTGCAGCTCAGCTGGTAGACCATTAGCTCCAGCAGCTTTGTTGTTTTTCAGATTTGGCAATTGCTATTTTTACTTCTTTACAGGCTGGCAATGAAACACCTGGTAGATTACCTCTTTAAGTCAAAGACAAGAGTATACTACGGAGTTGAAGCCTTCTGTAAGTGGCAACTTTTCGTAGAATTTTCTACCATAAACCATTTTGGCCTTTTTGTTTTTTTGCCTGCATACTCATCTTGCTTCCTTCTTCAATCCTCGTTATCTATCCCACCCCACACGTGCTTTGGTCGACCGTAATGTTGCGAGATAGGCAATCTAATTTCTCTCCACTTCACTTTGCAGTGGTGAAATGTCCTCCGTTTTCGGTTCGGAGTCAGCAATGTAGCTTGAAGAATTTTCTTTTGCATGAATCTGGATCTACAGATAACCATTTTTCAAGCCCTGCAGTAGTCCGGTGATGATTCATCATGAGTTCATCGGCTGAATTTTTCGACTATTGTATCGAAGAAATTTCTTGGTCCATCCTGGTGTTAAAATTGTCAATCCCGATTGCGATATAATGACGGTGGCAACGCTCATAAAAATCATCTTTGGTCACATCGTCCTCCATTTCCATTTAGGAGTGGACGCATACAAGCATGCATATATATGTATTCTACAAATATAGGCGATATCCACGCATATTAAACAAGCAAAATATTGATCGTTTAAATTCCGATAGAGTTATATTTATTGCTAAGTTTTTATTTGTAAATTGAGTGGTATACAATCAAAAACACAGCTTAGTAAACTTCAAAGAGGCCACACTTTTCGCAAGTGCATCGATGCATTTGCAATACAAATAATGAATGTCGTAAAATAAGCGAAGGTTTTTATTCATACAAACATATTTTACATACAAATTCTCCACTACATACATACATAAGTATAAATAAAATAAAATAGTTAGTTAGTAGTTACAGTATAAGTGAAAAACTGTCACTCTAATATGAGGAATCTTCAACTAAAAATTGATACCAACAAATTGTAAGTATTGGTTTCAATCTTTCAAACCTATCTCTCAATTTGTCTTTGAATAATTGTTACGAGGCAAATATTTTGACACTTGAAGAAGTTGTTGTCGCATCTGTTTGCTACTTTTGTGTTTATTGAATTTACTACTTTGTTTGGCTTCGCTTTCATTTGAATTGTAAAGTCATTAAATGTACCTACTCAAGTTCACTGGCTTGACAAATGCTCGGCTACCTATGAAAGCCGGCAAAAATATAAGGGTGGGTCAATTTTGTTTCGACGGTGGTACCTAACAATTTTCATTCTGCATTTACCTAATCCTCAGAAATAGATATATTATGAACACAATAGTGTTACACCGCGGAGATTGCGTCAAATAGAGTAGCGTTGCCCTCAGTTAAATATTTTGACAATTTATTGCCGTCGCAATTTCGAATCACAATATCAAAATAGCAAAAAAGGGCTTACTTCTGATATTTTGTATATATTGGTCTATTAAATAGCAATCCGTTTAGTTAAAATTAACTGAAAAATGCCAAAATATGCCCTACTTTGCTCGATAACATTTTGCTATTTTTCAGGTAAAGTCATTATGTCTCCCTCATGACAACCCTTGCCCCTATTGGAAAAATATTGAAGAAATCAAATTTCACAGACTTCTCTTGAAGCCAATTCTTCTGTGGAAAAATCATCGCTATAGACAGAAACAGATGGTAATCGCTTGGTATGATGTCCGGACTGTAAGGTGGATGAATATGAACCTCTCAACTAAGCTCTGGCGAGTCACTGCCGAAGTACAAGGTTTGGTGTTGTTCTGGTGAAACAGGGCCAAGGTTGACCGCTTCTGGATGCTCCCTTCAGACGGCCCAATGGTTGACAGTGCAGGTCGGAATCGCTTGTTTGACTGTCAGGGAGCAGCTCATAATATCTGCAAACTCTCAGCAAAACCTCATTTTATAGTACAAAATATTTCTAACGCCATCTACCATAGTCTAATCGCACTTATAGATCGCGGGATACTGATCACTAAAACCATCTATCGCATTCTTGAGTCTACAATAAATGATTTTTATATCACCAGACTTTTTCCGAAAGTTTCCCATGCTTTGACATTTGGCTTGTAATTTCTTTTTTTCCAATTGAAATCGACCCACCCTATTGAACACGCTTGTGACGGATAATTTCAATACCTAAGTAACTGAAAAGCGCATAAGAAAATAAATGTGAAACGAAAAGATTTATTATTTACTATTAGTTTTATATATACGTGTATGTACGAATATATACTTACATTACTTTCAACAGCTTTGAACACATTACACATACTTGTATTGTTTTTGTTATTGACTTATCACGTTTTACTTGTCAACGTTTACACAATATACCCACAAATATGTCACCCATAAACTTTGCATAAAATCGCTATATATAATTGAGTAACGTTTCTGCAATTAAAAAATTTGTTTTTTTTTCGTTTTCAGGGCCCTCGAATTTAAATATGAGCAAAGCAAGCACACAACTAATATCTATGAGGTGGCCAAGACCACCAAAGGTGATGTGAAAGGTGTGAAGCGTCTCACAATTTGGGGTGATTCGTACTTCAGTTTCGAGCGTATACCATATGCTAAGCCGCCTTTGGGAGAATTGCGTTTTCGTGCTCCCGTACCAGCAGAGCCTTGGAAGGGTGTTTTAGATGGCACTGGTCCTGCAGAGAAGCCACTACAAACAAATGTTATATTTCGAAAATATAAAGGATCGGAAGATTGTCTATACCTGAATGTGTTTACAAAGAATGTAAGTAAATGAAAGAGCATTCATTTCAAACTAGAAAAAAAAATTTTTTAAGCTTCTATGTCTCAGTTTCCTATATATTCATCTCTTTCTTTCAAGAGAGTGGCGGTTTTAAAGAATTTTTGATTGCCCACTGACTCCATTCCCTCAAAATTGACAAATCGAGGAGGAAACTATTTAGAGTTTATTTATTTATTGTTCTAAGTCCGAACCCAACTGTTCAGGACGCCGAACTAAAATCATATACAAAGTTCATGGTACAGGAGTTCTTACGGAATCAACAATAGCTTTATATCCCTTCCTTCTCTTCGCTATTTTTGCCTGTTGGAAATAACAAGTGAAACCAGGTCGCTCTCCAACTGGTCCTTCCAACAGAGTGAAGGTCTTCCTTTTCTTCTTCTTTTACGGATACTGCAGCGATTTGCACGACATGACCTATTCATATATCTCGTGCAACTAATCATTTCATGGTCTGTGATATTTGCCGTTTCCAATGCGGAAATAACCATAAATCGTTCTCAAAACTTTAATTTCGAAAAGCCGACTTGTCACCTATTGACATCGTCCATACTCCTGGGTCATATAGTTGGATGGAAATATGAGTTTGCTTTTCGTTCGCCGAGAGAGGACTTTACTTTTCAATTGCTTACTCAGTCCAAAGTAGCACCTGGTTCCTAAATAGACGAAAATATCTACAACTTCGATGTAATAACTGTCTACAGTGACGTGGGATCAAATTTTGCCGTCTGTTTGTTTGATGACTTCTTCTTCTTCCGGCCTGAAGAAGGATTGTAAACTAATGGCATGGTTGTAATGCCGATCAATAATGTCATCGGTATACTCCAGCAGTTGTGCACTTTTGTAAGAGATTGCTTAAAATTAAGCGGCGGTAATGCCGCGTACTCATAATGGGGCGTACCCATTGCCTTGTGAGATTTTAATTCTTCAGCAACGGGAATGTTTACAGTTCTCATGATGACTGCTCGGATGGTAGTACTCAGTAGTACTTTTTCCTCTGAGGAAACTCTATTGGATTATAGATCTTAGATATAACCTGTCTCAATACAACATTTCGCTCCAAATTTTCACCAGAAGGACCTTTTTGATTCCGTGATCCCAATCATGCCAACTAATCGTCTGGTTTTGTTGCAGAATTTTTTGCATGGCATGAAAGTCTGTTAAATATTAATAACGCTGAAATCGGACTTAGTTTTGTAGTTCTGTTTACTTTTTTCATTAAATTTTGTTTTACAGAATTATCTACTAATAAAACTGTCTCTATTCTACACAGATAACTCCTGAGAAACCCCGCCCCGTTATGGTTTGGATTTATGGTGGTGGTTTTCAAATTGGCGAGGCGACACGTGACATGTACAGTCCGGACTTTTTCATGCACAAAGACATTGTACTAGTGACACTTGCTTACCGTTTGGGACCCTTTGGATTTCTGCGCTTAGACGATCCTAATCTGAATGTACCAGGAAATGCGGGAGTCAAAGACCAAATTCTTGCGCTACGTTGGGTAAAGGAAAATATCGCTGCTTTTGGTGGTGACTCAAGCAATATAACTATTTTTGGCGAAAGCGCAGGCGGTGCTTCGACACATATATGTATGCTCAGCGAGCAATCAAAAGGATTGATACACAAAGGCATTGTCATGTCTGGCAGCGCATTATGTCCTTGGGCGAATTTACCAAACAAACGATGGGCATATCGTTTAGCCAAAGCATTGGGCTACCAAGGGGAAGATGAAGATGCGGATGTTTATAAATTTTTATTAAATACGAAGGGTCCAGAACTTGTGCGCGGGAATGGTATGGTGTTGACGAAGGACGAAAAGCATAATAGGATACCATTTGCATTTGTACCAACTGTGGAACCATATTGGACGGAACAATGCGTTTTGAGCGAACATCCGTATGAGTTATTGAAGAAGACATGGAGCAATGATATACCAATTATTATCGGTGGCTGCAGCTTTGAGGGATTAATCTTTTATCCAGGTGGGTCAGCTGCTATCTGCTGTCATTTTTTTTTGGTAAGTGAAGCTGAATGTTTTCCTTTTTCCTTTGTGAATTCTTGTAGAAGTTACACGACGACCAGCAACATTAGACGAAGTAAAGAATTGCAAAAATCTGCTCCCACCAGATGCCGGTCTTGAAGAGGACTTGGCGAAGGCTGAAGCATGTGGTCTCAAACTCAAAGAAATACACTTTGGTAATGAGGAATGTTCGCGTCAGACCATGATGCAATTTCTGGATGTAAGTAGTTTCTACAGCAACTTGTATATGCCTTGATTAGATTCAATTTTAATATATTTCCCCAGCTAAACTCTTACCGCGATTTTTGGCTACCCATCAACCGCACATTACTAGCGCGTCAACGTCACAGCTCAGCGCCCACCTACGTTTATCGCTTTGACTACGACTCTCGTGATGGCAATGCCATTCGCAATATTTTATGTGGTCGCGATGTGCGTGGCACCTGTCACGGTGATGATATCTGTTATCTCTTCTATGCTCTATTTTCACACAGACCGCTCAAGGGCTCAAAAGAGTATGAGGTGACACGCACCATGGTTGATATTTGGACAAGTTTCGCGGCGAATAGTGACCCAAACTGTGATACGTTGGATAATTTAATATTTGAACCGATCACACGTGATGTGGGTGAAATCAAATGTTTAAATATTGGTGAGGAGTTGGAATTCATTGACCTGCCCGATATGGACAAGATAAAAGTGTGGAGCGGATTTTATCCGCCAGGCAAATTATAAAGCGGTTTGGTTACAGTGCGATTCTTCTTCAGCCGTGTGATTGTCTACCTCAATGTTGTTAATTGTT
Organism: Ceratitis rosa; assembly: GCA_037013455.1. NCBI lineage: Eukaryota > Metazoa > Arthropoda > Insecta > Diptera > Tephritidae > Ceratitis > Ceratitis rosa. The sequence goes on from JAWMAG010000039.1 coordinate 7,566,980, forward strand.
TTGTTGATCTACTTTCAATTCTATCGGTAAAAAGTATTGTTTATGTCATACGTATACTTAAGTTCGTATATATCTTTAAACGTGTCAAAGAATGATTGAATGTCTAAAAATGAAAGTCAGATATGTATATGTATAAATTAAGGGTTAATACATATACCTATATATGGATGCATAATATATAAAAGTACATATAAATAGTCTTTATTGTGAATACTTCCTTTTGTATATTCTTATGAAATGAAATAATACAGTCAAAATTATATGTGCGTAGATTTGTAAATAAGTATATGGTGTGGATAGTTGTTGTTTATAAATATTTGACAGTGATATACTTTAATTTTTTATTATACTATTAAAAAATATATACCATCATATAAAGATATGAATAATAAAGTTAAATCATTTACTTGTTCATTTGTTTTTAATATGAGAGTCCAGTTCATATAATATGACGAGATTTTTTTTTTTTTAATTTAGCAGAAAAAGGAGTGTCTAGTATGAATAGTGCTGTGGTGAGACTCATTGAATGCAAGGCATACATTAAGTATCGTATCGTTGTAGGAGTCCAGTCTAGTAGTTTAGGATGGCATGGTTGGTGGAAAAAATTCCGAGGGCGCTATCCACAGAAAGTTAGTCTTTCAAGGTGTTAACTGACTTCTAAAAAATGGCGTTTACTGCCCGTCTGCACGCCGCAGTTGTTGTACGTGTTGCTGGATTGTGTCCCCTAAAATTTAGTACTACCTTTCTGATGTGCCTGGGTGGAGATTCAGCCTCTATTAGATGCCAGTTAGGGTGTTCCCTACGGTAGCATACTGCCACTACTCAGGTCAATATCTCGTCCTGTTCAGCGGTTCTTTTGTGGGGTATTACTCTTTTGTGTGAACTTACTCAAATCTTTATTTTTAATTTTTCGTATTGAATAGAAAAGTCAAATAAAACTGTATTTTTTTTTTATTTTTTATTTATTTATTTTTTTTTTGCCGAAATTAGTACCACCGTAACGGACATTGCATTTTTTGACTATATACAAATGTCTACAAAATCACAAACAAATTGCGAATTTCTTTTCAATGCAACGCTTTGTCTGAAGGTAAACTTTCATTTCAATTGTTAGTTCTGTTTGCTGAACAATAAATAAATAAATTCTCAAATTCGTATAGCTCGTGGAAAATATCTTACTCTACCGGTGGAATTTTAGTTTTTAATTCCGAAAACTTGGTTTCTATGCATTCAATAACTTCATCAAACCATTGTCAATATGTATTATCAAAGCATTTGCACCCAAACTTTAATTATTTTAATTAAATTCAACTTTTCTCATTATGGCTCATATTTAATAACTTTGAAAAGAAAAATCTTTACTAAACTATGGAGAAATTGAAAACTTTTCAATTTGTCTAATTTACAAATTGCCGGTATTTGGTGCGGTGTAGCATATTCAAAGCTTGCTGGCAAAAATATGTATGGGCACAGACATGAAAATGGTCACAAACATACCTATTATATTTTTCTTGGATAAATTTATTATTTACCCATAAATTATTTTTTTAATTAATCTTCACAATAACTCGATGAAAATATTACATTTTTTTTTTTTTGAAATTTTCTACTATTAAAGAGTGCTAGATTTTCGTGATGAAAAAATGAAATGATATGAAAATGGGTCCAATTTGTTGATAGTTGAGGTTTGAACTAAGAGCTTGGCTATACGGGAGCACCTGCCGGTTCACTGCCCTACGACTACGACTCTTTTTTGTTTGACGTTGCCTTAACTGATCCACTTTTCATCAACAGTTCTCACCCACTTCAGAAATATATTCGATCTTGTTATGATTCAACAGTAAAATTCACTCCACTAGGTTTTTCGCGTTAACCCATATGACACCGTACACCGAGGGTCTCTGTGTATTCCGTCTTTTTCAAGTGGTTCCAAATTGTTTTTTCTGCAATATTTACAATATTTACTGTCAACATTTCAAGTGGATTTGATTACCAAATTCCATTTTTTGGACAAAAAACGATGCAATTCCTTCATTTCATACAGTTTTTTAACAATTAACTGGTAGCGAGATACTACAATGCCGCTTTACAGTGGAGTATTCCAAAAGACCGAATGGTAAAAAAATTTCTGTAGGAATACTACACATTGCAGACGTTAATTAGCAATACTGTTTGAGGGTTCGGTCAATGTACATACATACATACAAATATATGTGCTCATACATATTCGATGATACCGCGAATTAGACCGTATGAATCAGAAAGGGCAACAGCCGTCATGTTCGCGATTGGCGAACTTTGATGCACTGACCAAATAACCAACAGTAACTAGCAAATTTGGCTGTTAACATCAGCGCATCGGACAAAGTTTTGAATTTTCTCCTCTATCTCTAAGTTAGCTAATTTTTGTATGTGCGAATGCGTTTGTTTATGTGCCAACTAACACTGTATCAAATTCTGTTGTTGCTGCTGTAGTCAGTGTTACAGTTCTGAATAAATGCGCAGATATTAGAAATGTGCATGTATGGAGGATATGTTGAAGCTACGTTTTGCTACAATCATCAAGGTTAGGTGGTCAACGCCGCGATTTTTTTTTTTGTGCAGTAAACCACTGTTGTTCTTTTGTAGTTCGAAAGTAATTTTGTTTAATTAAAAATGTTTAATACTTTAAATCAAAAACGAAAATTAAATCAAATGTACCTATATTGAAATGAAAACTATTTTGATATAATAAGTTAAAATAATTTAATTGAAATGAATTCATACATTTTTTTTTTTTTTGTTTTTCTGCAAAGCTGGATTTAGTGATTTTCATCAGTCACACGTCTGGGGGCGGCTTAAAATGAACGCCAGATCCTTCTGTTTGTCGGAAAAATATCAAGCAGCATACCAGAAATCGGAGGAGGAGCTCATCCTAGAATCGATTCAGCGGTTAAAATGCGCCGATTATACCTATATATATGAAGGATGTTAGTAATTTAATTCTAAAGAAATAAGAACACACCAACATAAATCCACACAGAAAAAAATTGTCTTTAATTGAAATTTTAAATATATGAAAGTTAAATATTTTAACGTAGAAAATGAATTTCAAATACCATTAATTAAAACCGGTTTTCTTTACGGTGATATATTAGTATCTTGTAAAAGGCCTTGGAGCTTCCCATCTATTTCAGTGAAATGACACCCTAATGTACTATTAAATTATTCGCATTCTTTGTGTTAATTTGTACTATTGTATATATAATATTAACATACATACTCATATACACATATGGTACACACATTCAAGTCCTAAATAAATATTGCATAATTTTAGGTAACTAATATTTGCCTTGACATTGTGGTTAAAAGTTAAAGCGGATAATAAATATGCGCATAACATAGCGATGCATAAATTCCTTTCAAGTTTAGCAAATAAATCTGATAGTGCAAAGCGGCAGACATACACATGCATACCATACACGTATACATAAAAAGGAGTACATACATAGAGCGGAAAGCAATAATAGGTATATTCCATACACAGAGGTATGCATATATGTATGTGCAGATACATTAACCGCAACTTTATTGGCATGTAGGAATTTTGGCAACAAACTATGTAACAGGAGCACACCTAAATGCTAATATCAGATAGCTGCAAAATATTTAAACTTTTTATATTAAAACGTGTCTTTAGCGGTTGCGAACGATTTTGGGCATAGGCAAGAATGGCATTACATAAGTTTGTAGTTGAGCATTTTGTTTGAGGGCAATGTTTTGTCGGAGGCGTAAATGTGGTGACAAACTAAAGCAATAACAAAATATATACAAAGAAGTTTTTTTTTTTTTTTTTTTTTTTTTTTTGAAAGCTTCGGGCAATGCTTTCAGCAGTCTGGTGGTTGCAAACACATAAATATATGATAAATGTTTGTTTATGTATGAGTAAACCCTCTCGAAATATATTCAGAGAGTGCAATCAAAAGCGAATATTCGGTGACTGTCAACTCATTCAGCAAAGTTATTTGAAATTTTCAGTAAAATTTGTTTATGTTATTTCTCATATTTAAAAACGCAAAAATTAGAATTTTTAGTACTAAAGAAAAATTAATGGATGTGAAGTAACCACAACTTTTGTATATTTCAATTCGTTGAGCACTAATCTAAAGCATACTTATCCATTTATATTTAAATTTAATATTTTTTGATTTTTCCTCCGATAACAAAATGTTGCTCATACGGCATGCAAACATATAAGTAGGTGAAGTCTGGTGTATAAGCTTCATTTATTTTTTCTGTGACAGTGTTATAATTACTTAAATCGAAAATTTGTATTTTAATGAAATTATAATCATATTCAACTCTACATTTATATAAGTGCACATATTAGTGTGTCAGCCATATGTTGTCACTTAAAGCGACGTGCGGTATATAGGTAAGTATGCCAGTCTACAAATCTCAGTAAAGATTTTTCTTAAATTCTAGTATTTCTGTAGACAGCCCGTTCTAAAGTACCTTGCATTGGAATCAATGAACAGATTTTCGTTCTAAATTTTCTTTTCTGGAAAAAGAGATAACAAATTCTCCTCGAAGTCAGAACGTAATGTGTACATAAGCAGTTTTAATTTTTTTTTTTATTCTGTGGAAGTAATCAAACTATTATTCAAGAATATTACAACCCAATTTTATACTCAAAAGCTGCCCTAAATTTGCAAAATTTAATTATTTATTTTATGCTCTGATTTTTTTTTATTAAGAATTATTTTTCGATTTAATTTTGAAATAACAACTGATAAAATTTAAAAAAATTATTCTAAACTGAAGAGGATAAATTAAAATTCACTCAGATTTCCTTATCTAATACGTCCGAAGAGATTCCAATATGTAACTAAGAGCTCATACGGTCCAGCACAGTGGCGTATTTTAAAAAGTTCTTCAAAATGAAAAATTGCTGTTTTTTGGCATCATCGCGTGAGTTGAATTTTTTATTGATGAGCCATCTTTTGAGGTTCGGGAAGAGATAATAATCCGAGAGATTTCAGCCATGGATGCAATATTCTTGTGCGCGAAAATCGTTTTTGTCCGTACTCGACATGATGCCAAACACATCAACAACAATTTGCATGTTTACCTAAATATGGTTAAACTATAACCTTTTTGCAGTAGCAGCGCATTATGGCGGTTAGGGAGGTTACTTTTCACCCCACCTAGAATGACGCTTATGCCATTCAACTCAACAAAGCGTCATACAAACATGGAATTGGTGCCTTGCAATATGGGATAGTAGACACTGAACAAATCACTGACCCGAAAAGTTTTACCCTCCGAGTAAGTTTAACGTTGGTAAAGACAGCAATGTACTGAAGTGGCGGTTCATATAAACCTGGAATTGTTGAAGCAATTTGTAGAGTCACTTCCAAGAGAAAGAAACTGTTTCACATGCTAATTATGTATATCGGTTTCTACGCAACATTAGACCAGATATTAAACAACTTATGGTCGATCCATATATCACCTTAACCATGGTGTATCGTAGAGGAGAAGAGTGAGTTTCCTTTGAAAAGGTCCGGAAGAAATTTTCAATATGCATAACGTAACTACAAATATTATCAAAAGGATGTTAAAATATTTTAAGCTTTTGGGTGTTCTAAACAAACGAAAATGTAGTGAAAGGAATTTTACTATGAAAATGAAATAACTTTTGTTGCGCAATCACAAATAATTGTGTTTAATATATTTTTGTTTAAGAAGATAATCCGTTGAACGTATACATTTTCGAAAGACATGATATTCTACGACAGAATGAGACATTTTGGATTCAACCCACGCAAATACAATAATTATGCTAGAAATTTTAAACAGCTTTCAACTTTTTTAAACTGATAGTCTATCACCAAACGCCAAAAATTTCCAAGCCCTACAGATTACCGTTGCAATATTATGATTCAATTTACATTTTAACACATATTAGCGTGAAACAGCACTGGATTGCTAACTCTTTTTCTCGATTTTTCCACATTTGTTTTTAAATAAAGCAAGTTTTTTGCTGTAGTATGAAGGAAACATACGTGCATCTATGCATACGTGTATGTATTGGCATACATTAGTGCGTTCTTCTGACAGCTTCCTTTTAATTTAACACAATTTATTAGCCGCATATGTGACCTGGCAACCAGGCATCGTTAGGCAGCAACCGACAACGTTAGGTCGCACTTGCACGAGCAATGTCAATGCATGTTGGTTGGCAAACCAAGCGGCACACACCAACTACTGTACATACCCTGCGGGGAATAATTCCAGTTGTCAATTGGAATGCTACTAGTTTACTTTTGTACTAAGTGGTTCATCTTACATTTTCTCAACATGTTAGCTGCATTTTCAAAGAGGCGATATCATAAATTTGTATATACACGTATTAATATATGTATAATTGGGTATTTATAACCGCTGAAACAATTTTTTACCGTGATCTTCCTCCAATTTGTGTAGTTTGTCTTGATATATTACAAAAAAATAGGGGAGCCTGGAATTTTTTTTTAAGCCGCCTCTGAACAACGGGTGGATTGTTATTTCATGCGAGAAATTTATTTTTATTTTATAAATTAATTTTCTTTTATTTTGTATATTGGTCCGAGCAGGATTTAACCAACTGCTGCTATATCGTACAAAATACCACTTGGCCGATTTTGTATCCGTTTCCTACTAGTTAAATACTAGTTCATTTATAAGTCTGAATTTTTACTTCGCGAAAGCCGAACTACAAAAAACCGAACTACAAAAAACCGAACCGTGCTGTTATTAACTAGAATTCTTAAATATTAGTTTGGCTTTTCACTGCATGGTACATGGGAGTACTTTCACATTTTATGCTTTTGCTGGCGGCTGCCGGTTGTTACAATTGTTAATCCGGTAGTATATGTATGTATGTGTTCATATGTATGATATACAAGCATACAGACACACACATACACGCGTCATGATGATGTCCTTGCAATGCACTTCATTGATTTTTTTAATAAAAACGGAAGACAACAACAACAATGCCTCTAGCCACACCGACGGTGTGCTGGTGTGACTGTGTGAAGTGGAGAAAATGAAAAAGGAAAAATGCGAGCAAAAAATGGACAACCGCACACAAATTGCCGCAACGCAAAGTTATATTTTGTAATTGTAGTTGCATGTAGTACGCTTAGCACTCACCCAGCTAACCAACGACGAGTTAACTAGGCAACCGAGCTGGTAAAGGCGCGCTTAAGTCTTAACTCAAGCCAATCCAAAGGCCGAGTGATGGTACTAGTGGCACACCCACTCTGCAATATCAGGCTGCAATATCAAGAGAATAGCATTTTTTCCAAAACACACCCACATACACATGGGCATATATATGTATATTGTAATGTATTAAATGCGGCGGCGCTAGGAAGTTCAACGGATGCATGCATAGTCAGAGGATGTGGCTAAGATTATTGCAGTCGCTCGTAAATTAAATAAAGTTCAAATGGTGGCAATTAATATACTTAAAAAGTTAATATGCAGCATGTAGCTCTTCACATACGTGTATACTTATGCATACATTTGTACATACGTGTACTGACACGAGCATGAGTGTATGCATATGCCACAGCCAGGCAGCCAGACATAGAGATATACATACATTCGCCATTACGTATACATATATTGCATTCTCTCTTATGCATGTAGGTGTATGTTGCTAGCAATTCAATTAAAAAATTTGTTAAGCTGCAGCTGTGGTTGCACACACACGCACTAACACACACCCACAACCATGCCAGTTGGTGATGTTTTAAGTGTAACCTCAAGTCATGCGCACATTTTATCGAATTGAGTTTTACATAACTACATATTTTTATAAACTATTAGAATGGTTTGACTCGAAATGGGATTATGTAAAATATTAGCGAGATATTTTTATTTGGAATTTTGAAAACAAAATGTATAAAACTTTCACATGAGCTTAAAAAATTCACTTCCATGTAATTAAAATTTAAAAATTATAATTTCATTTTCCACCAAAAAGACAAGCCAGCCTAATACTGTTTTAGATATACAAATGTACATATGTTCAGTATATGCATATAAATGCAATACATAGTATATCTCTTAGTCCGTTACGGTAATTTTCCTATTTTCACCATTTATTTTAAGCAACGTTAGTTTGCCTGTAAGCGACAACATGCTCACTAATTGCTACCGTTATAATGTCATGATTTTTATTTCAGTTTTGTTTTGTCTGAAGAAACTCTCATTTGAAATACTGACAAAATCTGCGCAATCAGTTTTTGTACTCTGCCCTCGTGCCATCAATTTGCTAACTGTTTTGGTGAGTGCATGTCAGTGCAAGGATTTGTGACTTCCATTACTGAGGTTGCCACGTTTAGGCATTATTTTTACTTACCTATATTTTTAGAAGTGAAAAAGGTATTAGGGAGGAAAGTGCAAGCAGAAAAGGAGAGCTTGCGGATGACAGAACCAAAAGTTCAGTACATAAGGAAGTATAGACAACGTTTCTGCAAGATATAAAACCATATGGATATAGTCCACCGAATGAAGGTACTGTGCCATTTTTCTGGTTTTTGCGGCCTGTATTTTTTGTTATAACTTTAGTGAGCGACAGACCAATTTGTTTTGTATGAATTGAATATTTTTGTTATACAACAAAGAAAAATGGTAATAGTGACAGCTGTTTCGGAAACCACAAAATCCTCTCATCAGACTTCTTCTGGCAGGGATCAAACCAATGGATCCTGACTTAACAGGTGAGTGCTTTACTACTCAGCCAACATCAGCCTTGTAATCTTTTGTTTTATTTTTCTATTCATTATATTTTGTTTTAAGGGGTTATATACAGTTAATAAGCCAAAAAAAGCGAATCTTTAAGAATTTTTTTGAGAAGTCTTTAGAATTTATTGATTCAAAAAGTTTACATACTTATTATGGTTTTATTCAACAATATTTTAATCCTTATAACTAGTAAAAATATTTCTCTGGCGAAGAGCTACAGCTGATCTCCAGGAGATTCTCTGAAAAAAGACGTCTTGCGGTGACCACTCTATCTCTAAACTGGATCATCTGAAATTAAAAAACCACACAGATTTCATTAAAGTAATGTTAAATCTAGTGATTAATCATGAAGGAATAAGTAAAAAATTTTTTTTTTTGTCAAAATGGCACCTTCTCAAAGAAAAAAGTCGACTTTTCAGCGAAATTTCGATTTTAAATTATTTATAAAAAAAAGTATTTATTGGAAAAATAAAACCTTAGATTAATCACTGAAAAATATATTCAAGAAGCTTGTGTTAAAATTATAGACAAATCGGTTCAGCCATTTTCGAGAAAAACGCGTTTAAAGTTATACTTATACTTCCAAGCGCTCCGAAACGGCTTTATAAATGTGCGTGTAACTTCGAAAATATTTGCCAGATCGATTTGAAATTTCTTGTGTGTATTCTTAAATATATGTAGACACAGAAAATAAAATTAAAAAAAAATCGATATTTTGAAAATCATAACTGTATATAACCCCTTAATATTTTTAAAAGCTTCCTGTAGATAAATAGCTAAGAATTACAAAAACATATTTTAAGTAATAAAAATACTTTAAACCGCATCAATTAAATAAAGCCATATTTGAATTTTTTTTGTCGCCTTGAATTAACAATTAGTAAATCTAAAAATTAAACTTAAAAGGGAGTACTTCAAAGGTGAGGTCATGAATATTTAAATTTCACTTCGAATTCACCTTTTCTATTGATTTTAATTACCATATTTATAATTATTTCGCATTTAATTAAAATGTTTGATTTAAATTACCGCAAAGTCAAAGGGTTATCCCAACTCATAAAGTCAACTGACCACTACACCCATTAACTTATGTCTATATGAACCTATGCATTTGTAATAGCAGCCACCATAAACCAACCATAATGCAATCAAAAATTTAACTATGAAATGAATTAACTTTTTTATGAACAGACAAATGGGCAAGCGATTTGTAAGCTTAATGCGGATTGCAGACGAAAAGGATTTGTGGTCAGGTCAACGAAAACAAAAAAAGTCAACAATCAGATATTTACGAATGCCAATTTATGCACATCCACTCATACATGACCTCGTGTACATATAGGTATGGTATGTATGTGTATTTGCACTATCAATGCGTACCAGTGACCCATTGCAGAGGAGAAAACTGAGCTGCCGTAGACGTTGGGCAAAAATCAAAAATAACTTCGCAATAAAAATGTCCTGCTGAAATTTACGTGACTTGGTCACTTGACCTTTCATCTTCTTCTTTTTTTCTAATATTTGCCGTCTTTTCTGCGTCCACTTTGATTGTGTCGTTTATGGCTTTCTTTTCTTGCTGCTTTCGGTTTTATATTCCACAATTTCGTCTGGAAATTTGCATAAATTCATTGAGATTTTAAATTGTAGAGAAAATGAAATAAATAGCAAGAATAATGGGAATATCAAATGCCATAGGCACTCAAATAGCATGATGGTAACCAAAGAAATTCCAAGAAATTGGATTTAGTTTGTGTTGACTAACGCACGCCACACAAGGCATCGACTGAGATAGTTATAAATTGTATCTTGTTTTTCAAAATGCCTAAACGGACTGCATTGAAATTGTTTATTTACGACAAACCCCATATACGAGTACTATATGATACACCTTACACAAGAATGGGGGAGATTAGTTGAAAAAAAGAGTTATATGTATACAATAATAGTTGGCGCTTTATAACCATAATACGCGTGATGATTTCCAAAGCTGGTGTATGATAACTTTTAAATAACAGTCTGAAAGATTATTGTATACTAATGGCATGGATGAAGGTTGTGTACGGTTAGCTTCAACTCACTGACTCTCACTTAGACGAAACATTGTCTATAATACTACTAGAAGCACCACTATGCCCTTTGTTTTGGCTTTAATTGAAGAAAATTTCAGCTGAATTTATATTGAAAATTAATTTTGAAAGAAAAAACTATTTAAAATTGATTCTTGATAAATTAGTCCAAATTTACAAAAAAGAAGAGAGTAATTCTTAATTTCATTTAAAAAATGTTCCCTCTCAACTTTGCCAGTGCCATGATGCATGAAAATGATCCGGAGTTTCATCGAAAAATCATTTCCACCTAGATGACTAAGTCATTAAGCCGTTCATCTTTAGCTTCGGAAAACCCAAGATTTATTATTGAAAAGTATCTCCATTTTCAACGTGTAACTATTGTGGTGGTACGGCGGGGTCACTGGATCTTAAATTTTCGAAAATGATACGGCGCTACGTGCCACACAAGCATCGAAGCATGTTATCTCTCAAATAGGTGATCGCTAAGGTCTACACTAATAGGCCAAAGACCACTCAATACCTCAAAGATGGATTTCGTGAAGCTATTTAGGGCATACAGCAGCCGCTTTGATGAAATTTGGTGATTAATGATTAAAATGGATTTGTTTCAAAAAACATCAAGACGCAAAAATAAAATTGGAGGAGGAACTCGGCCGAAAATCTCTTCAGCGGTTAGAAAGTGCCAATTATATACATATATATAAATAAAATTGATACGGTCCCGTAAGCGTAGCCGTGGCAGCCATTTGGGTGATATGGTTTTTTATTATTAATGTCAACCTTCCTCTTTAAATGAAAATGAAATAAACATCCGATCATTTATCTAAAAAAAATAACATTTTACTTTGAATATCAAAATATCACTTTTTATTGGAAACCCCTATACCTCCGAGTTATATTTACTTATCTTAATACAGAAAGAAGTTTGTTATACCATAAACTCATTATCTGCTCGAATCGACTTTGAACTTATTTTTCCATACTACTTACGTGTATGTACCTAAAAAATTTACGCTTCCAGTTCCTTTTCTCCATAAACCACTTGAAAATTGTACATTTCAAGCAACTTACCAAACAAAAGTAAGTGGAAGTGTAGCTTCCGTCCGAGCTAAAAGTACGATAATAAAGAAGCAGAAAGAAAAAAGAAAGACTGCACGGCACTTTCCACTTACTCGGTAACCTCGATTGACTATAGAATGACCTGCGTCGTTTTTTATCTTTGTTTTTGTGCCATGTTTTTACTTGGAATTTATACATGACCCAGTATTTATTTACGGGCCAGCCACTTCCCACCTGCACGCGGCCTGAGTCGTGATCAACAAAGCAGCAGTTGTGCGATGTGCGATGCGCGATACACTCACATACATATACACACATACATATAGGTATATGTACTTATAAGTACTCGTGTGTTGTTGTGTGTGTGTATTACCGTTTCGGTGGCCATTTTTTACATGCTATTAATTGATATGTTTCCTTTTTCGTAGTTTCGTCGGCAGTGAAGCGATTAAAAGCGATAGACTTCTTGTTATTTAGTATTATTTGTAATTTATTTATTTTGTTGCAAAAGATGCCCTTACACAGTCATGTGCAATGAAGTGAGTGCGCAAGAGTGCACATACATCTATATTAAGCACTTTTATATTTATATATATATATATATGTGTTTTGTATACTCTAAATCTACTTTAATACTTGCTTGTGCTATCTGGTCCTGCTTCCATGTTAAATCCGTGGCACAAAAAAGACTTGCGCGGAAAATAGTTTAAGTGCATTTCCCTTTCACCGTTGGTGCAATATTTTAATTACGCATTCAATTGGCGCAATCGAAAATTATAACGGTAAAGCAACTCGATGAAAGTTTCTTATTTTCAATTGTTCTTTTGTACAGTTTTATTTTTGTATGCAAGTTTTCTTATGGTTTATTCAGCTGTCGATTGGCCGTAATCAAGTACAAACTTTTAGACCTATGATCCATGCAATACTAGGCTACGGCTACTGTATCGCCACATTCAATATTAAAATTTTTTAGAATATAATAGTATTAATGAGTTCCTTATACCAGCCAAAAATTGAGTGTCGAATGTCGAGTAAGCGAATAAACTTCTTCTCTGATTTTTGGTGTAAGTTTTATTGGCTCTACTATAAATGGCTTAAGTCCTCTTTGCTGAGTTATGCAAAAGACTTAAGACTGTCGTTGAAAACAATTCGCACCGTGTAAATATGGATTAAGATCAGGTCGATCCATTGTAAATCAGTAACGTACGCGCTAAAAGTTGAAAATGGCTCAGAAAATATTGCAATATATTGCCTCCTCGATTTTAAGGCCACTTAGCACTTAATTAGAATCCAACTAATCAACATTTTTACAGCAACGGTTAAAATACTGTTTCGTTCATATCATTTGAGAACTAGTTCACCTCAGACCAGCCTGTATCGTACTAGTCAAAACCAAGTTCTAGATTCCGGAATTGCAAACGGCTGAACCGATCTTACTGAATTTTTTGTGTGTGTTCGGGCAAATTTGTGAATGGTGTTGAAAAAGTCCTTTCACAGGAAGTTGACTAGGGACCAACTTATGTGAAAAAAACTCACTTATGGTACTCTTTATTTGAAATTTGGAACATTATTTCTTTCCAGGAATTGGATCAGATCTGTATATTTCAGGCTTAAGGACAGTCCATCATTTTTTTTACTCTTGAACAAAATATTTTTTCGGTTGTTGTTGTTGTGTGTACGAATTTTCTAGTTACTGATGGGTCCCGTTTTTTTTTTTTTTTTTTTTTTTTTTTGTTGCAAAACGACAAACTGGTATGATTTCGTCTTCAAAATACTAGTATTTGACTAGAATTTTTTACTAGTCTAACTTTTTCCTGCAAGGATGTGACCGCAGTTTTTCAATGTCGAAGCTTCCGAATATTTATTGCATTCTTCCCTATTAGGTAAAGGTCGATGTTAGGTCTTTGGTCTATGTAGGCAATTGAACACTGTGCAAGCATATGATAACCATAACCGATGAATTAGCTTTACAAGTTTCCGAAGGAAAATTTTACGGAAGATTTATGGTCTTAGATATGGGTATGCGCGACGACGAATACCGTAGGAGATGAAACGATAAGCTGTATGAGGTTAACGTTGAGGAAGGGAACGCAATTATTTATTAGATTCTGTGTTAAAGTGATTTTTTATGCAAATTGAGAGATGGGCAGTTCTAGGTCCAAACTGTGCCTACTTCTTACGTGAAGTCCTTTAATTTTGAATATTGACACGATCTGACTTGGGAAAGTACAAAATATAATCAACGAAACTAAGTAGTCTTCAATCACTCATTTTCTCCATACAATCAAAACCGTCAAGTATATAGGTAATAATATATCACTTACATGTTGCTGCGATAGAAGGATTACCAATACACACATATGCACTCGTCCATACTTGTATGTGTGCTAAATATTAAAGTATTCGATTGTGGTGCGAATTTAAATCGATGAAGTGGGCATCCGATTTTTAACAATTTTAAATTATTTATGTCTAAACTCATATATTAAGTGCTTATCTACGTTACGTTGATCAAAGTTATTGTGTTTGAAACTTTTGTTTCGGTTTAGTTTTAGCAAAAAAATACAGCATTGGTGACATCAAAACTGCATTACTTGGCTGAAAGTTTGCGCAAAATACTAATTTAAAGTTTAATGCTAAAAGCTTAAAACAAGTTTTATTTTGTTGAAGAAACTTTTTCCTGGGAGCTTGTTAGAAATTATTTAAAATTTATATTAATTTTTTGTATTAGTTAATTTTTTTTATACGTGTAGATAAGTGCAATTTGATGGGTGTGAGATTATATTGTATACAATTTTACACATAGAAATTTTAATATCCCAACAAATTATTATTAGTGTATTCAGCTGATCAGCTTAACATTACATGTAGTCTGTTTACCAGAGGTGCGGCTTCGAGCGGGGCCTTATGCTTCACCTCCAGCAGGCACTTCTAACCACTCGGCTAAGCAGTTATAGCGCAGCTGTTACTTTTTTTTGCTATTTCAAGCGGATTAGAAATTCGAAGTGTCGCTATCCAGCAGATCCTTTCAACGGGTTTAAAGTTTTCCTTTATTTCCACCAGTGAGTACTACATCAAACAGCCAACGGTGCATAAATCGTTCACAAAAACCTTTTATTCTTCGCTATACTGTAGAAGAAGAAACATACGCCAAAGAGAGGAAATTTCCTTTTACTTGCCTACTCAGTCAAAAGTAGCATCTGCTGACAGAGGTGTTCTTGCTGGTCTCTAAATAGATTGATATTATGTTCCTCGACAGTGACAGCAGAAATTTTGTATTGTTCTTGCTCACTGCTCTTCTTTGACTAAGAAAGCATAACGTCACGGTTTTTTGTACATCACATATATATGTACACCCTTATGAAGATTTTCCTTTCCAAATCCAGCTGTTTTTCCCGGTAGGATGGCTCCACACCAAAGCAGGGTGGAGAAAGTTCTTTTAGTGTGAACAGAAACGATTCTTTGCACATGGTTCAAATAGCTCATGGAATCCGATATTCCTTGGATGCCAACAAACACCTATTTGGAGCCAAGATAAAGTGAGAAAGCGAAATTCTAGTGGTTGTGCGTTGAACCCCGGTTGTAAAATCATTTCTAAAGAAAAACTTTAATATATGTAATATCATAGACAGTATGTGTTTATGCGTATTTATTTCTTTATGAGCCCAGAAAGCGCTATCAAACTTTATTTTCAATCCGAGAATAAAACACAGAATGGCTGATTGCACTTTTTGATGTATTGAAAGAAAATTCAATTTCAATGCATAAAATTAAGTTTGAAATTCGTTTCCTTATGAGAAAATTCAATATTTACAGCTTTTTCCAGCGAATATACGTGTATGTACATATTTATATTGCTATAATATTCAATATGTAGTTATTTGAATAGTTTATTATCTCTTATTTTTCTGCATATTATCCTTTGTCGTATAGCTTAGTGTATCTTCCCTTTAAATACATTGATACGTATGTATGTGTGTGTATACAAGTAATACATATGTATATTAATATGGACCGACCAGTTCAAGTTGAAAAATAATAGAGGAGCTATAAAAAAAAATCTCGAAGCATAAATATTTTTGGGCAGCAATTTTTACAAAATAATGAAATGATTCATACGTGTATTCAATAGTAATTTTTTTTAACTATCATTTTTAAGTTTATCTGATATTATAAAATAAAATTTTATTTTTAATCATTTCATTTACATGAAATTTAGTACACAGGTAACACTTTGGGAAGTGTCCCTGGGCTGATTCGATGGTTCGGTTTTACTTAATATGTGGAACTTAAGTGGTTGTCTCTTTGCCAAGGTCAAGATGTGGGGATCTGTTCGGATAAATCATATTTATAGGTCGATTTATTTGATAGCTCTTTGCCTTTTTCCATCTATTTATATATCATAACCTAGTAATTTAGAAGTTATATTAAAAGATTCAACGTAAAAACGTAATAAAAATTTGATTAGAACCATCTTAGAATTCTATGCGGATGAAGTAGCTTACAACCTCTAGTAGTATTGTATATACGTTTAAATTCTTTAGTTCTGAATCAAGTCTAATTTCATATTTTATACAAATTTGTAAATAAATATACGCAATGCTATATTTTGCGAATATATTTACACTTACATCTTGCATACACGTATAAGATCTCAGTATTGCTCTTCTGTCTACTGGGAACTTACTTACATTAGTATGTATACCTATACGTGTACACATATACAATAATATAAGTACTCATTGTACTAAGTGCACGCTGAATTTCGTTTGTTTTCTCGGGTGGTTTTAACAAAGCAAAAATGTTTAAAAATAAAACAAAGAATTGTTCTGCTAGGTATATACATTACATAACAATTTTGGAAGTCCTTAAAAAATTATATATATGACATGTTTCTCGCATTTGCTTACATGTAATCGTATATCCATTTATCTGAAAGTCAAACTCGCAAGAAGAGCTCAGCATGTAAATAAGAATTTCAATTAACTTCTCCACACTTGAACCTTTAAAGGCAACAAAGGTAAAAGAAAAGCTACAAATTAAAAGAAAATAATAACGGTTCATAGAACTATTTTCAGTTTATGATTCTTATCAAATAAATATTAAACAATTGGGGAAGTTGTAACATAGGTATATTTATTTTATTATTTATTATTATTTATACATAATAAGTATAAAGTTATTTTTTTTAAATTTATGGTTTCTTTTTTATATTTTTTTGCTTCAATAAAATTTACTCTTTCCAGGTGTTCATAGCTTAGATTAGGTTGTAATGCCTACCGATCAATTGTGCCGTCCTTTTCATCATTCTTGTAGCTTCTGCAGCAACTCCTACAGGGAGCGCTTAGCCTCTCTGCAAGTCGCCCTATTAGAATCTGGCCTATCATGACTCCTATTAATTTGAACATGCCCCCTTTTTGTATGCAGTACATAACTCGTGATCTTTCTTGATCCGATTTAGACCAGGTTTGTTTGGGTTTGCGCCAGGTTGAAGTTTCATATATAAATTTCTTGATAAGCAATTTGTATGTGACAAAAGGCATAGTAATGCATTCCATATCGATAAATATCTCCTTGGTTGTACCTTACCTAGCAAGTTTATGCATTTTACAGTTTAAATCGATGTCCAGGTGAAAGACAAAGTTTGGTTCTTTTTGACCATCTCCAGTAGATATCGTCAACAGTTCAGTAAAAATTTTTGAATCTAGTGTAAGCGAGCCCAGTGCTTTTATTACTACATGACTGTCACCGAGAATAAAATTATTCTTGTTGGCTTCGATTTGCTCTGGTGCTTACGTAATTGAATATCAACGCCTAAAAGGCACTGCATAACTCAGGTAGTTTGACAATGCACCACCGTCAACTCTCTCCTCAAACTTTGATTTGTCCAGGGTGCCAGCAGAAGTGTGGAAATAATTTTTTTTATTCTCCTCTGCTGAGACACGTCTAATCAATAGAATTAACGTTTGAAGGAGCGTTGGTTTTACTGCTGATAAGTAGTTCCATCGGCAAATCCAAGGGCTTAGACCCTATATCTTGAAGAGTAGAAGCTTTATCGTACCTTTGAACTACGTTATCTCTACAGAAATTTCGCCTTCGCACTCGGGCTAAGTGGAACCCAGTGCTGATAGTGGGGGCTTTATAATTCCTTCTAAATAGCATTCATGTTGACGCAACAAGTCACAACGGGTTGGTGTGAACTTACCTCTGAAGATTAGTGTTGCCGAAAAGTGATTACCAAGATCATATAGTGACAAAAAAAAAATGGATGCCGTCAATTATCACATTGTCCTATATAAATAATAACTTAATTTTTTATAATTATTTCGAATAAAGAAACTGGGTTAAGAGCGTAACCAAGCGAAAAACCACAAAGTTGTCTTATTGGAAAATGAATATATACATACAAACACACATATATAGATATCTCCCTTCTTTGAACCAAATACCCCTAATGTCCTTTTGACCAATTTAATCATCATAAAACTCTAAATACATGTGCAGTTCCATTTATATGCCCGCACACGCACACACACACAAAAGCAAATGGCACGTGTATGTGAAAGAAAGCTCTTTTAAAAGTTCATTAAGTACACGTATTCATGTGCTGTTGCACCAACCACTACCTAATAACTCTTTGCAACACATTTAACACCTCACTTTATTTCTATTATTGTTGTGCTTTGTTGACAGCTGCCATTGTTGTTGATGACCATGTAGCAGTTAGATAAAGTGTTGAAATTACGCGCGAAAAGTGCACACAAAAACGCAAGCGACCACATGCTTACACACACACACAACCAATACATATCTAAATTTGAGTATACATAAATGCATATAACGTAAAGTCGCACACACACACACACACATACCACAGTGTGGAGGAAAAATTGCAATTGCGTTGCTAGAAAACACACACATATTTTCCGACCGCAATTTTCCAACTCGCTTTTAATCATTTAATTTTACAACTTGAAGAAAATTATTTTCGCTGGCACAATTTAGCCAGCACGTACATACATACATACATAATCGTACATAGTAATTTCACATTGAGTGCACGGGTATTAGTGGCATTAGGTGTTCGTGTCTGTGAGTATGTGTGTGTATGTGTATGTATGTGTGTCCGTGTGTGAGTATTTCCGCTGTGCGCCACTAACTGAATACATTGCTGCATGTTAAATGGTTGACCCAGCAATGCTCGGATGGTGAATGGTCATTATAAGAATTATGTGCTTACAACTCAAAGTCTAAGCATTTAATAGCCTCGAGCATTTAGTGCGAAATTATTCTGAATGCAACAATGCATACTTGCACAATTTACAAGTGTTTCAATTGTTGGTGTTTGCTATGTAGGTACGAGTAGAATGTGCTCTTGCTGAGGCAATGTATGTATGTATGTCTCAGTTTAATGGTGTTAAAATACTTCAAAATGCAAAAGAAAGGGGTATATTTTCATAAGGAAATTAAAAAACAGCTAATTGATTAAGTTGTTTTCTTTGTTAAGAGTTTCAGTGTATATATTATTCTTGTGGTGAAAAGTAATTTCCATAATTGTTGAATAGGATAACTTTTAAAATACCCAAAAAATTCCATAGAGTTAGAATTTTCTATCAAAAGACTTAGCGAATCAGTGGCACCAACTTCACGCTACTTTTTTCCGAAAAGTGGGATGGGTTAAACAGATTATTATGCTCCTACTATTATCATTAAAATATGTATGTGCATAAGGTTTGTTTAAGGCTTGAAGAGCGAGCAGTTGAAGAAATTTTATAGATAGAAAAAAACTGAAAGTCGTATTAAAATGATATTGAAATTTCATGTTGGCGCAGTTGGGTACAAAATCTATATTAAATGCCAAACTGGGATAGATTATGTATTCGCAGTTTATTCGTAAACTATCACAACATTTGAAACTGTATAAAATTTGTATACTTATATTCATTTTTCTCCCAAAACAACAACATCAAATTAAACATTGATTTTGTTTAACATTGAAAACTCATACTGATTTTGAATATAAATACATATGTACATAGTTACATACGTTATTCATCCTGTTGAAAATCGAAATACAATATTTAATTAAAATTCAAGAGAGAAACATTTTTGATAATATTATATCATTTTATTTACCTTTATTTACACAATTTTTTTTGCAAATAGGAAGTTAATAATTGATTTGATTAGCATAAAAATTAAAATTTACAAAATATTAATAGCATGTAATAAAATTAATGCAATTTCAGCACATTCAACTGGGTGTGAAAATTGCTTATTCATTGCTTATGTATGTAACATATATGAATTTGTTATATATTAATAAAAGTGAAATATTAGCACAAAGAATTAATAGTTTCCCAAATTTAAAAGAGTATATTTTTTTTTTTTAAATTGAGGTTTGTAAATGACTGAAATTGAAATATTTTCCACAGACTAAACAACAAAAGTAGCCTCAGTTGCAACCTCAATTCAATTGTCAACTTTTTCATATACACAAATTTTCATTAAAAATATTTAGTTTTAGATTAAAATCGTCACTGACATGTGCAATCACGTGTAGTGTGGTAAGCCGCAGCGAGCTTTCGGTTTCCAATTCCACGTTTTTTCGCTCTTTATTAGTCCAATTTTAGCATAGTAAAATGTAATATAAAAATGGATTTTATCATATCAAAAAATTTACATGATATTACGTATATGCTTAACTTGCGCATCATAAATCGCGCTGGGAGTCATTGAGTTTTGAGCTCAAAAATACGAAAGAACTGCTTTACTCAGCTTTTTTGTGGATTTTTATTGTAAACCTTTTATAATCGACTTCTGCGAGAGTCTACGAATCAGTTGGAATAACTTAACTTGTTTATATAGGTTTAAAAAACAAGCGGAATTCAGTAAGTGTACGAGTAACATTTGAACCTAACATTGTAAGGACTGAAGTGATTGAATAAGTACATAAATAATTCAAAGGAAGCTCGGCCAAAAATCTTTCGTATTAATAAAACAGAATCCAAAAAATATCTACACGTATATATATGTATATTAAGTATGTATGAATGTATAATCGAAGTTGACGGAAAATTCTACAATACGTGCTAGGAAATTGTATGAGCATTACAAATTGTAGATGTGTTTGTATATAGGTAAAAAGCAAATTCCAAATGGGGTGCCAAAAAAATAAAATAAAGTAAAATTAAGTAAAATAAAATAACATTAAAATAAATTAAAACAAAATAAAAAACTAGAATACGAAATGAATAAAAGAGAAATAAAAAACAGAGAATAAATAAGAATATAATATATAAAATTATATTGCTGTTCGGCTGCTTCGATTAAGCCCAACCGGTTTGGTTAATTTTCATCTCGAAATATTTGTGGAAGTTTAGGAAAGTTTAAAGCGGTTACAAATATTTGAAAAGTTGATCAGTGGACAAACTATTCGTATTTTTAATTTACCGATTTTCATGAGATTAATTAATAAAGAGAAGTGGCCCCAGACCGATCTATTCCAAAGAGCTATTTTTCCCATAAAGTACATAAATTGCGAAAAAAATTCAAAATTACTTTTTGATAGTGATCCTCATATTCACGTAGCGTTATTTGACTTTATTTCATATTTTACTGACACAAACGTCTCGACGTTTATTTAGGCATTTATTGAATTCGCCATTTGTCCTTTTAAATTCCTTAAATTCTAATTATTAATATAAATTTACCATTTGCAAGGAATAATAGTACAACTATCACAACTACATGCATATAACATACAACACATCACATACTCTTTGCATGTTGCGTTGTTTGTAAATATTTAATTACCAATTAAATTACTGTTAAAATTTTAATTATTTTCGGAGAAAGCAGTTCAAACAAATTTAATTGTGGTCAAATTGGGAATTAATGCGCAGCTAAGCAATGCATTAAAATACATAAATTTGCTTAATAGGTAGCGTTGGTGTGTTCACGTGTTAAATGTATATACACACACATGTGTATGTCCAGGAGCGTGTAGTCATTGTTTGGTTATAAATACACTGAAAACACATAACCATTGTGTGAAATCTAAAATAGAAAAAATAAAAAAAATTAAAAATAGAAAATTTCGTTAAAATTTTAACAATTTAAGCTTAGCACTAAATGGATTATAAAGTGTTCGAATATAATTAGCGTTTTTATATATTAAACTTCTTCTTTAATGTCATTATTATTAATATTTTTTTAACAAAAACACTTTGATATTTGAATTACAAATAAAAATCAACTTTTTAAAGTGTCTTGAGTCACAAATTTAATATTTTCGACAGTTAAAAATTATTAATCATTAGTAGTTTTGTATTCCAATGAAAAAGGTTTTATAAAAGTTTTGATAATTTTATTAAAATATGTAAGTATGAAAATGAGGAAGAGGGGAGAAAGGGAGAAAGTTTGTTAAACTACTTTTTATTTTTTTAGTTTATTTATAGTATAATTATTATGAATATTGAAAGTAAGTTTTTTCTTTACTGTCTTTTTAATATTTTCCCATTAGAAAAACCATGGATATGAATCATATAAATCCGCATTTTAAACAAGACGAGGATGCTTGTGGATGTCTGCGTGAGAAAAAAATGAAATCTCACTTTTATGGCGTGTTATTATTTTTACTGGCTGTTGCTTTATTTATTGTTTGTTGCAGTTATTTCTGTCCTAAATTAGGTGACAGACTCATTGCAGTTATCACAATTATATTTTAACAATTAGTATGACCGTGTTGTTATATTGCACATATTTATAACACTATTATTAATTAAAAAACGGATTCTAATATACATTTGTAATTCTGGCAGTTTAAATTTTTGTTACAAATTCATTTTTCAACATAAATTCTAATTTCTCCTGTTAAGAGGAGTCAAATATGCGATCATACATCAGTTTTAAACTAGTGATATACCAGTTTCAGTGCAGTTGTCGTGAACACTGCTTACGCGATTATTGCCGAATCAACAATGGCGCGTCATTCGGTTCCTCTCTTCGATGTTTAGAAATACCAAATGACACCAGTTTGCTCTCCACCGGATCCTTCCAAAAAAAAAAGTGAGGTTGCGTGCAAAACTTCTACATATTCCTGCAATAAAAGTCAAATACGGTTTCGAGACCAAGATGTGCATCTGCCAAGCAGTGATTTTCTCAAACTCCAGCATAAAATAAAGATTTTTAATTTTGCAATTGTATGTACATATATGCAAAATTATTACAATTGCATTTTCAATATTAAGTAAAATGCATAAATGTATTTTTTCAACATCATTGATTTTTATGTTTCATAAATAAAAGTTATTTACCCTTTCCTATTTAAAGGAACTACAGGCACCAGCCGGCAAATGTCGAAAAACTATGAAAGCACAAAAATGTGAACATACACACAAACCTCTATGTAAACGTGTAGATTTAACTATGATTATTGTTGCAATACTAACGAAAGTTCACTTCAGTTAATATTAGAGATTCACCGAAAAACAACGGTACCGAGCCGTACAAAATATCAACCGACTTTTGCACAAAAGTGAAGCAATTTGTACTCAAAAGTTTTCTCTCTTATTCATTATTAGTTCAAATACATCAATCAATTTATTTTTAATGCAAATATTTTTAAGAACAATTGAAATTACTTTTGCTTATTCATATTTGTGATCAAACAATATTAACTAATAAGGTTTTTTTTTTAATGTGAATTGTTGAATTAAAAAAACGCGAGGAATGTCTGCCCTACTAAGTACATTTCTGGCATGAAATACGAATTTCCGCATAAAAATCGATTAGTTGTTCAAAGATGGCTTAGAATAAACTGTAGAATTGCCTGTTTGTGGGAAAAAAACTTGCTTTCATAATTGGCTAACGCTTGGTCGAAGTTGTTTTAGTTAGAGTTTTTAGATTTAGATATGTCTAATATTTCCCGTTTTGATCGATAACATTTTGCAAAATGAAATTAATACTATTAAGCCTCTCTCAAAATAAAGGAAAAATCATAAATAGATTTTTGTAGGATTGTCTTGAAACCATTTCTTCACCAGGCGAATTATTCGCCGCGCGAAGTCACTATCGATGTATGGCTTTGTCTTGATGAAACGAAATTCCCCACCTATTGGTCAGAGCGGGACGCTTGTGGGCTTATCGCTTCTTTCGGACCGTCCATTAAAAGCTTTGGCGTTGAAGAGCAGCACATAGTGGTATGTAACTTAATCAATTTTTCTTCACCAGGCGCCAAACCAATTTTATGACGACTCAGCAACAATTCGCATTCGGCCAACAAACGAAACAGTGCTCGCATGACGACCAGACTCGACGATTTCTATTATTCTATCGATATTTTTGCCAATTGGCACACCACACCGAATATGATCGAAGCTGATGTGGAAGTTCGGTGCCTCTTCAGTGTAATGTAATGCAGTATACCATAATGCTGGCTGCAAAGTTTGGCTGCTGCCAACTGTTATTATCACCGCTGTTGGTGGCATATTCTGGCTGTTGTAGTTGTCGTATCCTTACTTTTAGTTTAATTAAAGCTTAGTAATGATGAAGGTATACATATTTATACACTTATATACTATTATATGTACCATATGCACAGTTGTTTGCATGACAACATCCAACAACAATTAACATAGAATAACGAAACTATCTGACTATAAATTTGTACTTTTGTATGTTAATATGTAGCATATTTTTTATTAAATTTTGGCAGTAATACCTATAAACTCTACGAACAAGACAAATTTCGAATACATATAAAAAGGCTACGGCTCGTAGTTGTCTAACTGGACTGGAGGAAATGGAGTTCTTATTATAACCACACTTACATGTATTTTCTATATATATTTACCACTTAAGGAATTTGTATCGTCAAAATCTTATTTCTTATAATTGAATGGCTAAATTATTTTTATAACTCCATTTACTGTTATTTATGACTATTCATTTTTTGTACATTGAGTAAAAACTAGTCTCGAGAAAAATCAAACAATGCATCGAACGAAAAAGTTCCAACTTTGATGACTATCATGACAACTGTATTAAATAATTCGACTTAGGTTATGGACTATGAATATCAGGCTTCTCATATAGGAAAGTGTTGATGCCAAGCTGACAGCCAAGACAAACGAGGACTTTAGAAGCATTTATCGTAAAGTTCCATCGGAAATGTCTTAATGCAAAAAATACAATAGAAAATTGTTTTTGAACAGATTCTAACTTATCGGAATGAACCTGATAATTGGAGTTCCATATCAGTGAACCATATTCTAATATTGGCCTCACTAAGTCATTTAAAGTGCTTTAGTTACAAAGGGTCTTTAAATTCTTTTGCCCATCTTTTGACAAAGGCAAAATCATTTTTAGCTTTTAAGACAGTGAAGATGGTAGTTGAGCTTAGGGTCCATTATAACCCCTAAATCAACGAAGTTGTACACATAGGTATACTCCTTTCGTTTCAGGAACTCCTGACGAGACATTAAATAGTTGTGATAAAGTGTATTTAAATGTCACACTTTGTATTCTATTGCAGAGGTACGAGCAAACCCATTGGAGAAATCTTGGTTGAAATCAAAACATTCATCAAAAACATCTGCTTTCCCTCTGAGAATTGCATATTGCGTATACTTATGTCCATGTACATATATTGTTAACTGGACTGAACTATTTTGCTTTATGTACGCAGATAACCACTATTTACAGACGCGCATCAATGGCCCAAAATTGCTTTGAATCATGAAACATATTAAAAATAAGCGAGTGATTAAACGAAATCCAAAGAGTTTCTTATACGTATAATAAACCCGATCAAACGATTATTAAAATGTAAAGAATCCATAGGGAAGAAAGCTGTTAGTTCAAAGTAAAACTTCTTGGGGATCACGCATGATTGAACCCATATTGCCAATATTCCTAAGAGAACAAGATGTAAGCTTAATTTTCATATTCTAGGTAATATTACCCACTTTAATATTTAGCCTGCTATTACTTTTTGCATTTTAACTTTATTTTTTTTTTTGTACGTATATACGTCTATACATATATTCTTAAGGGTCTTTAAACATGCGTAGAATACTTTGCTTCATGGATATGTAAGTGCATTTGCGTACATAAGTATTTTTCTAGCAGAGTAGTGCATACTCGTATACTCAACTTATCACTTTCTCCAACTATACAAACACGCTTAACAATGTGTATGTTGCTTAGTCGCTTATGTAGGTAAGAGCATAAGATTTTTCCATATTCTTAATTTTCATAGTTCAGTAGGTACACGCAACGTTAAGTATATGTAAACAAGTGTGCAAGTCATATATCTAAGTTAATGTAAAATTTCAGCTTCACTGGACTTTTCAAATAGTGGCAGAAACAGGCTACACTCATATTGCGAGCTCTCAATACACCACACAACTACGGTCAAAGACAAAAATTCTCTAAGGTTCAATAATGGTGTCATACATACATTCATACGTGTATATGCATAGAAGATAAGAGTTAATATTGTTGTTTGCTTTATTATTAGTTATTGTGTTTTGCTGTTACATAGTTTTTAACAACCTACTTACAAGGAAGATTAATCGAGAGGTAAATGTAAGCGACGAAAAAACGCTTGCGTACAAATTCAGTTAGACAAGGGTTGCCATATGTAGCATCGGTAGAACACGACTTATCCGAAGTACTCGTAGTATTGGAAAATTTTTTTTATAAAGCTTTTAGACTTTCTAATTGCAATTGCAATACAAATTAGCTGAAAATCTTAAATACAGTTGTTAATGAAAAACTTAGAGCATTTCGAGCAAAAATTGCTTTATTTTGATTATCCTTGGGGTACTTGCTGTAAAACATATACCTATAATAACGCTTACTTGTAGCTGATTTTATCCAAGATAACTTTCAATAAAAAGAAGATATTTTTTCCTCTCTCTGCTTGCTGCGAGAATTGCATCGAAAGCTCTTGCAGCTGAGCGCAGGATCTAACAAGGACAGCAGCTATTCTTTATATACCCGTACTATATATCACTCTCACTGCTCTCAGTCTAGACGAGTTTGTAGTATACACAGGTATACAAGACGGGTAGAATTATATATATATAGATAAGTTATATCGACGTACGGCCAGCTAAGCTTCCGAAGTTGGATTTAAAATCAATGGCTTGTTTTGTTTGTCCGGTAATAACTGCTCAATGGTGAATGAAGTCGCACTCAGCACATTCGAGGGAAAAATTCTCCGGTCTTCGGTTCCATTCGTCTTGGTGGCGACTATCGTATTCGAGAGCCGCAATAGCCTAGTGGTTAGCATTGTGCACTGCCAGGGTTCGACTTCTGGGCCCTCGGCAAGGAATGTCAAGCCCATAAATTTCAGGCAGAGCTCTGCCGAAAATCGGCATATATAAGAGTTTATCTATGTATAATGTTCGTTATTCTTTTCTATAATAAGTATCCTGAAAGTCTAGAAAGAATTAGACATATGGCAGCCCTACTATGCATGTAGAAGACAACCACAGACAACCGCTGTTAGTGAAATCTTCAAAGCAAAATAACAAGAAAATGCGTACAAGGAACACAGCCATAAAATTTCATATTAAAAAATACCGTATTTATAGTACATGCATACATACATACATTTATTGTTAATATTTTTTACATACATATATACACGTATATATATGCTCCTGTAATAAAGCAATATACGAAGAGTGTTCATATTTAAAACAACAACAAAACTTGTAAACAGGCAAACTACTTACTTACATAATATGACTCCCCGAAGAGCAACTTGGTTTGCCTTAAAGGTTTCAAAAGCGCTGAACTACAAACATACACGTACACATACACGTTCGGTCAGATAAGCATACACTAGCCTTAATGGTGAGGGTTACATACTAAAAAGTCTGTATACACCAAGTGGTGGAGACTGAGCGTTATTCTTCAACAAAGAACTATTTCTTTGCTCAGCAGGGTGTAAAATTAAATGCTGCTGCTGTATTTGCCACTATATTCTGTGCTACATAGAGCTTTACTGAAGCTCTTTAGCTGGTATTTCATAAGAAGATTTAGCCGATACTAAGAAGCTGGTTGCGGTATTATTACTAGTTTTTAAGACATATAGGTACTTATGGTATATGTATGTGTGAGTATGTGTAAGTGAATATATGTTTGTCTGTATAATTTAACAATTTAACGACTTACTACAAACATAATTTGCTAAGTCCTTAGCTCCCGTAAGCGTTGAACACTTCAAATACAAAGTAATTTTCTCCTAAAGCCTTCTAGGAATAACTAGAAGGCTCTTTTTTTATACATATCGTCGTTGTGGCGACAAGAAAAGTTATTTGTTTTTCAGTAACCTTTAAGGAGAGCAAAGGAAAACTGATTTCTGGTGTTGAGCAAATATTTTTTAAATCAAAACTCTAATATTTTGAAGCAAGAAGCTGGGTATTAGACATTCACTTCCCTTTTAAGTCCAAAAAAAAGTCGACTAAAGCAATATGCAATGAAAACTTTTGTGAAAAGCGTCATATTCTTGTTATAAGTTAATGAGCGAACAGAATTAGGTTCTGTTTTCTTTCCTTTGGTGAATCCAAATGTCAATGTCGCCGCATATCTCATACAGCTCATTCTTCCATCGGCTGCGGTATTCGCCGTTCCCAACTCATAGAGGACCCTATATCTTACGCAAAACCTTACTCTCAAAAACTTCTAACACCGACTCATCAGATGTTGTCATCGTCCTTGCTTCCCCACCTTATAGCAGGAGGGGAATGATGAGAGACTTGTAGAGTTTGGTTTTCGTTCGCCGAGAGAGGACTTTACTTTTCAATTGCTTACTCATTCCAAAGTAGCACCTTTTGGAAAGAGTGATTCTGCGCTGGATTTCAAGGCTGATGTTATTACGTTGGTGTTGATGCTGGTTCCTAGATAGACGAAATTATCTATAACCTCGAAGTTATGACTGTCAACAGTGACATGGGAGCCAAGTCGCGAATGCGATGACTGTTTGTGTGATGACAGGAGATATTTCGTCTTGCCCTCGTTAACTACTAGACCCATATCCTTCGCTTCCTTGTCCAGTCTGGAGAAACTAATCAAGTCGAAATTCTCTCTAGCTTACTGAACAACGACGCATCTGAGCGAGTTCTAGATAAGGGCGGACAAAAATAAAGGCGGTGTACCAACGTCTCATTCATGCCCAACTCCCTAAACTTCTTACATATGCCGCTGCTAATAATACTCAGTCTGCTCGCGTGTAGTAAGTTGTAGCCTATCATTAGATCTATGTATATCTAATGTCTCGCCTCATAGCTTTGTAATGGTGCTGTGTAAAGCTTTGAGCGCAGTTGAAACATATAATGGTGGGCTTTCGATTTGCAACAAAAAAATAAAACCACACATATTTCACTAACGCTTCTAGGACGCGATATGACGATATCTACGATTTTTTGAATGAACAAAAAAAATAGAATGAATGAGTATTGAATTCAGCTTTTAGTACAATTGACCTTTCGGTCGGTTATATTTTATATAATTCGATGTGGTGTTTAAAAAATGATATAATAAATCTCAACAAATGAGTAATAACTTAGCTTGGTATTTTTATTAGGTATCTAACCATATATAATTGTATCTACATTGTGTATTGTATATAAAACAAACATAATATTACAATGTTCGTATATAAGTTTGTACATAAATGCGCATACGTGCACTCAATTTACAGTTCGCTAGTTTTTCACTGACGCATATTATTGGAAAACATACACAAATACACATATACATACCTACCTTCAAGCATTCATAATATCACAAAACCATTTCTCATTTGCGTTTTTTTTTTTTTTTGGCGCTGTCACATGTTTTACTAATTGGCTTGAGAACGGTCCATTACATCGACCCATACTCCCACAGCAGTTGCCTACTTCTGCAACGCGTTACCAATATTCACTGCCTTAATATTCATATCCCGTTAGTTTTACTTCAATAGTTTTTCATTGTCATTTATGTAAATAAATTTTGATAAATTATGATATCACCAATATCCTTTTTGGCATACGTACATATATTATACTATACGTTTGTGTGTGTGTGTGTATATGGCAACGTGTGCTTGGCATGCTAATGAAGCGTCTATATTTTCTAGTTTTTTGTTAGAATTGGTTGGCATCCTACTCTCTGTACATACATACATACGTACTTACGCACATATCAAGTTTATACCATACAAGTATAGGTATGTATGTATATGTTATATGTATTTCTATATTTAATTATGTATTGGCGCCCCGTTAAAAACTCGCATATGGCACACACAGAGCATTGAATTTTTGTTGTTGCTCTTTCAAAGCTTCATCAATAGTGTGTGTGGGTTTTGTTTGTATGCACATAATTTGCAACCATTGTCATTAATCATTGACAAATAGTAGCAGCGGGGGATAACTATACATATTACCCATTTGGCGAACAAATTCGTTAAACAAAACTTTTGCACTCAGACTTTTTAATTTAATAAATTATACAATTTATGTCAGTTGAATTACATTTTGAGCTTAAGTGGGATATTTTATTAAATTTTATTTATTTTATCAAAGAGCTTCCCCTGGTTTGTTTAAAATCCCTGGAGAGGGGCGAAAGTCTCTACTGAAAGTCTCCAGGTTAAGAATTTTATACGTATGTATTTATTTTAAGGCGGCATCGTAGCGATAAAATGCTCATTAATCAAAAAAATTTCAATCAATTCGGTTGAAACATTACGAAATGTTATAGTTTGTCCTGAAACGAAATGCTGCTACTTTTCTCGTTGATTTGTCTACACGTAAGCAAGCAGAAGGCAAGGAAAATTATTTAATGAAATTTATAAAAGAATCAAAGTGGATGAAGTAAGAAACATCATAACAACCAATGGGCCTACTCTGGTTAAAGTGTTTTAATACTAATACATCGATACAAACTCCATACTTACCTAACTACATAAGTAGATTAATAAACCCAAATCGCAAAACTAGACATCACAAATGGCTGTACGTTTCTGGAGTTCACTCTAATGCTACCTCAATTTTAAGGTGCAACAGATTTCATACTCCATACCAGTCAAAAGTTGGATGCATTAATTTCGTGTAATTATATGGTATTCCATGGCCATAGTAGCCTTGGTTCCAGCAGTGTGTACTACCATTTGAAGGCCAAGGTACGGGTACTTGTCCGGCCAGCATCCCCTTAACAGCGACTTTCTGACATGAAATTAAAAATCCACCTAAAAATCCATTCACCGTTCAGAGGCGGCATAGCATGCATAGCAGATGCTTCTATTTGTTGGAAATCAGAGGTAAATCTCGACCGAAAATCGCTGCAGCCAACCAAAGGGTAATATTAAACCATATCAACAGTTACCAAGCTCCTCCCTTGCAAAGATAGCAGGAACACGCCTAGAGCTTGGACTTTTTCACAATCATATTTTAATTCGGGTTTCAGAACAGATCTCTTTCGTCGTTAGATTGATTCAAAGATACTGTATTAGGATACTTATTTTAACATCCCTTGACATTCAACAACTAAATACAAAGCTTAATGTTATTCGAAGTAAAACGCACCTACTTTTTCACAATGTAAAATCACCGCAGGCAAATCTAACCAGCGTGAAATTTGATAACAAATTAGCGATAATAGCATTAACTTTGCACAATAACGGGCAAAATCGCAACTAAGTAACAACACACGTAAATACACATATATATGCATAGAATTAGTGATGAATATCCAAATGCGAATTAATGGAGAACAAATCAGGCAAATGTAAGCGTATTGCAGAGAACTAGCGCAGCCACATAAGCTCGAACTGCCATTCGAACGAAAAATGTTTACCTACATACGAGTATAAATTGGACCTGAATTAAAAGAGATGAATTAATAGTAATAATTTCTACGACCACTTACTACATATGTTCGATTCGAATCTCGATGTAAGCAAACTCATTTCTAATTTAGATTAAATAGAAATTCAACATGTATAAACGAACTGGTATTTAACTAGTATGAAACCGATTCATTATCTTACTATGACACTTCGTGAAATATCGACATGTTGAAAATACCAGTTAATAATACGGCAAATCATGAAAGATGAACTGATTAGTGTAAAAATTCAAACTAGAAGAATTATATTTAACTGACGGCATCTTTTCATGTAGGGTAGCGATAGGTTTTGGTGTCATTCAAGCGTCGAAATTAATGAAAAAAGCCGAGTTTCACTCTGGATACACATATATATGTATATATATTTATATAAATATATATGTATACTTATGTACTTGTTAACATACGTCAAAACTTATGAATGTACATATTTACACTGTATCTATATTTGTGAAATGCATTTTGTATGAAACATTTTCGGTATGACAATATTTCACTCATTTTGCTGGTGTCATCTGCTATGGCTGGCCGATGTAGGCGTCAAGCGTGTAATACAAACCCTAATAAATTATTGAAATATAATTGGAATTTGCTTACATGCCAAATGGCGTATACATATCTACATATATGTACGTGCGTACGCGCATAAACTCCTAAAAGCATGCAATGTAGTACCATACAGATGGATAGGTTTGTAGTACAGACATGCATGTGTGTTTGAAAAATATGTAATATAATTTTTGACATCATTCTTGTCGCGCTTTAGTTGATGCCACATGTAACAAAACTTTATACAAAATGACAATGTGTGTGTAGTAAAAATAAAAAAAATAAATAAATAAAAAAAAAATAAATAAATAAATTGAATGACTACTGTATTTTGCGTTGGTGGTTGGCATTAACATGCAAGCGAGATTGTAAAATTTTATTAATGTAATTGTGTTCCAAAAAAAATAAAAGAAAAACGAAAAT
Organism: Ceratitis rosa; assembly: GCA_037013455.1. Classification (NCBI taxonomy): domain Eukaryota; kingdom Metazoa; phylum Arthropoda; class Insecta; order Diptera; family Tephritidae; genus Ceratitis; species Ceratitis rosa. Next base: position 7,599,772 of record JAWMAG010000039.1, read on the forward strand.
GTATGTAGATACAAAAACAATAAAAATTTGAAATTGCTATACATACAACACAGTTTGTATCCAAATGGCGCTTAAATTTTGATTGAATCTGTTTGGATTACGGCAATTGGTTTTTGTATAATCAAATATTCATGGCAACTCGCAACAAATTGTGTACTCAGTGGCCACAAGCGCATAACGGTATTATTTGTTACAGTGCCAATTTTATTGCAACCAAAATACATAGTTGTATAATTGAGACTTAAAATTATATGCTCTATTATTTTTATACATATACATACATACATACGTGTACATATATATGTAGTCTGGTACACATGTTATAAATTGTAACAATTTATTGGTGCAAATGTTAGTAAAATGTAGAAATGCATTACGAACAGAGTAGATATAGAGAAATTTATATTTGGAAATGAATAAATATGTATGTAAAATCGATTAAAAAAGCCGGTAAACTATTTTATTAGCACGATGAAGATTTTGTTAAAAATTTAAGCCTATATTTTTAGAATAACTAGTTTTAGTTATTTGATAGAAAATCGAGAAGTTTTGAAAAAATAAAATAAAATAAAAACTTGACTTGATATTAAGAACTTTCTTTCATGTTGCATTATATAACGTATCTTAAAGGTCTATATAAATGCTATAAAATAAAGTAAATAAAACAAAATTTTAAAATTTTAGCAAAATACGCGTATATAAGATTATTAACATAAGCAAATGCAATAAAACGCATTCATGTTGGCACAATTAATTTTTTACACAAATTGGTTAATTTTCATTTTCAAATATATTGCACAGTAAATCGTAAAAAAATAGTTGATATGATTTGAAATTGGTTTGCACTCTGATTTCAGATCAGTAGCAAAGAATATCTAAACCAAATAGTGTATATTTATATCACAAACCAAACAATCAGATATTGGTTGTAAAAAATTATACGCAGCTTTCCTCACTAGATGGGGTTGGTGATGATAGTCTTATTTCGGGCAACACTTATCCTATCGTGTCACCCTAACACTGACATTTCTTGCAATACTTTCTGTGACGACAGTTCGATAGAAGAACGCCACTCGTGTGAAAAGTGAATTTTTCGGAAATGTGGGAAATTAAAATATGAGCAATAGAAAAAATTTTGTGTTTCATCATGATAATCCTCGTCCACACACTTTATATTTGATGGCAAAGTGGTTGGTTGAAAAGTGAATACACCCACAAGCACCATATAGATCCGCTGAAAAACATTAGGCCAACTTCCATACCGGTAAGCAACAGAAATTTCAATATGCAATATGTAAAAGGCTTATTTTGAATGAAGAAAAATTTTGTCCAAAAATATACAAAATAATAATTTTATGTAAAATTAACGCTAGAAACTAATGAAAAAGTATTTTGCAGAAACTTATATGTTACGCAGATACTGAACCAAACCAAAAACTCCACCAGAATTGGTAAGGACTTCTCCAAGCCGTTCGATACTAAATGGATTTTTAGAAAATGTGAACTTTTTAATTTAGTACTGTAGAAAGTAATAGGCTATGCGGAGCTAAACAAAGCATATAGCTGCTGGCTAACAGCTGTTTAATCCAAACTGGTTAAGGAAACGAAGCGAATAGGTATGATAGTGGTCGAGGTTAAGATGAAATATTTTCCACTCCCTATCGACTGCCTAAGTACCTACATCGAAGCCCTTGATATCTAATGCAGAATAATCTCGCCAATTGTTTTGAGTAAAATTCTCTCTCATCTCATGCGTCATCATACCTGTCCTGCCGAGTGGTGAAGAAGCGGACGGCTGTAAGACTTATACGAAAATATTAAAACAATTCAGGGAATAATAAACGAGTAGCTTCACTGGAGCTGTGATTATTTTCGATGTTGTAGACGCTAGTAGGCGCAGAGGATGAATCCAACCTCTCACCGAAGGAATGATAAGGTAAAAAAGGACATGTCGACGAACTCACAGATGAGGAATCGACTATAATCGCATCGTTTTATAATCGCATAAAACTACGTCCGTGCCTATAAATAAGAAGAATTACCTCAAACTTCGTTAATTACCCACTTCGCATGAACTCGCTACATACGAGATTGGATTCACCACATAACTCGAGAGCAAGTAGAGAAAATTAAATTTCAGCAAGGAAAAAAGTCTTTTTGAAGTTCAGTTCTTGAATTATTGATCTCCACATCCGCTGGAAGATCATTGGTTCTTTGTGTGTTGGAATCAAAGCTCATGGTTAGCTCATTATCCCATCTTAAAATATGTCAGTTGTATATCCAAGAAATTCTGCACCTATACGATACTATAATACTACAGTAAATGATTTTTCTGATGGTACATAACAGCTTACGTGCAAATTTTGCTACATTTAACCCAAGTCTATTAAATACCGATTATCTTCAAATAAAAATACGAGCGCAGATTATTCATCTGCCAATGAGCTAGGGTTTAATGAAAACCAACATTCAAGCGTAATATATTTTCTCAGCGGAAATCATTATATTGACGGACATACTGTCTAACTAGTGCATGCATATGTATGGTATATGTATATATACGAGTACAAACAATGAGAAATAGAGACAGAAGTCAACAAACAGAAACCCACTTCGTGAACTGGGATAATAAAACAACAGTTTTTTTTTTTTTTTATTTATGAAAATTGCAACTTCAAGCATTCATTCACTCGCTATCTCTGCCTCTGCCTGCTACATGCAGTGTTCATTGCAAAAATACTGCACAACAACTGAAAGGAGCATCGCTGTACTGCATTTAGTTCAACTGTAAGTAAGTGATGTCAATCAATCGTTTAGAAAAAGTACACTTCACTGAAGACAGCCTATAACTTCCTTTGTTTGTTCACCATCGTCATATGGCCATATGAAATGTCTGGTAGTTGACATTATTAATACGACCCGTCGCGTCAAACTACGTATATACAGCCCTGTAGCGCTGCAGTCAATGCGCTGTGCTCATTAACTTTCAGCAATACACTGACATACGGAGAGAGGGCGTTGGTGCAACGGTACGCGGAATGACAGCTGACAGCCGTTGCATCGAGGGAGATTATTGTTATTATTTCCCTGCCATTTGCATTTACCACTGACGTAGTCAAAATGTTTAGATATTTTACGACTGGTTGCATTGGCAGTTATTAGAGCTTAGAGCTTAGAGTTTTGATACGAGTTATCAGTTGCTGTTCGTTGATTGACTGTTCTGCACTTCAATTGAGTGCTGGATGAGCTTTGTTGGCATACTTCTTTAAGTTTATGTAGAGAAGTGATTATTTTGTGTGATTTCTTTATTTGGTTGCAATAAGTGTACCGAATTTAAAACCAATATTTATCTACTGTTTGGAGATATGCATATCTTCTTTTCATTCTCTACTATACCCAACCGCTTCGGTTCCTTATTCAGTGTGGAAAGACGTACGGCACTGCTAACATTCGTTGATGCCTATAATGTCAGTAACATCACGAAGAGATGCTCTTCGAAACTAATGAACATATGTATGTATTGACATTCAAGTGATAAGGTTTAAGGTATTTTAGGATATCCGTTGTCTGTAAAAGGATATTGAATCATATATGCAGTTTTTCATAAACTGTCTTGTCTTTGTCAAGCTGAGACTGAAATGTCTCGCAGTGTATACCTTTACTTACTCAGAATAGTCAATATACACGTATAATCTAAAAGATTCAACAAATAGAAGCAGGTCAAACGTTGGGGAATTTTTTAATTTGGAATCCGATTTAACTTAACCTAACCGAACCCAAATATAAAATCTGACAAATAGAGCTTCAGTAGTTCGCTTGATAAGTTTGATAATGCTGTCTTCTGGCTAGACCAACGTAGGGCACATTCAAAATAATGTTCCATATTTGGGTTAATGCTAGGCGGTCCACATCTGCGCAGATCTTTAAACCTTACTAAGGCAGTTAGTATTTGATTTCTTCTAAAGTGTTTCTTTTACAAGTGGAACACAATGAAATTACTGAAGGACTTAGTTCGGCCGCCCACTGTCTCCATTTCAACCCACCAACCAATCAATGCCTTCACAAAGATAGACAGGCAGGCGATTATCAGAAAACAAAATGTTGAAAGTCAAACTTACCATAGGTATTGTATATAAGTTACAAATTGTGTTGAAATCAATCCTTCACGTTTACATAATTCCCTACAGGCAAATAAGTAATAATGCATATTTCCACTTGATATAGGTCAACCTCCTATGTAGCCAGCCCATATTCATATTTTCTGCCTATTTGAAATTCATATGTATATATTTATGTAACTATATACACATGCTAGTGCATAATTGGCGCTTTGTAATCGCTGAAGCGATTTTCGGCCGAGCTCCTTCTCCAATTTATGCTTATGCGTCTTGATGTTTTTCCAACAAATGGAGGGACCTGCAATTTATTCTAAGACGCCTCCGAACGGCCGATGGATTTTTATGAGGACCTTGGTTTTCATGTCAGAAATACTATAGGAGGGAGGCTTAACATTCTTTGCCGATGGGTGACCGAATTTGAAAATTTAACTTAATTTTTTATTTAAATTAATTTTCTATAACTTTTGGATGTTGGCCGTACCAGGATTTGAACTCCGGCCTTCCGAATGGCAGTACGCAATACTAAATAAACGGGTTTGTGGCCGCCATCTGTGATATAGCAGGCTTTTATTTAGGTTAAAATAGCAAAAGTCAATCAAATCCAATTGACTGCTTTATTGGTTTATAGAGTTCTAAGCCACACTTTCGCTGATGAATGGCGTTTAATGCGTAATTATGTACGTATTTTGTTCAAGCATTTGATATGAATAGATTGAAATGAATATGTCTACGTCCAGCCTGATATCGTCTCACTTTATTGAGTGCTAGTTTTGAAGTATATCTTTAAATAGATGGTGAAATGTTAAATCCATAAATTAAATTGTACATAATACACTTAACGCACCATATTATTTTTTTTTTAATTAATTATTCGAATTTATTACATTTTATTATAATTTAATTTAATGCATTTCATGTTATTTCTTAACTTTGTTTCATTTTTACTTATTTCCTTTATGTATATTTAATTCATTTATTCTATTTTTTTATGTTTTTTGATTTTGCTTTGTTTTATTTTACTTAATTTTATTCCTTTTGTATTTTTTTATTGTATTTTGTTGTATTTTATTTTATTTTATTTTATTTTATTTTATTTTATTTTAATTTATTTTATTTTATTTTATTTTATTTTATTTTATTTTATTTTATTTTATTTTATTTTATTTTATTTTATTTTATTTTATTTTATTTTATTTTATTTTATTTTATTTTATTTTATTTTATTTTATTTTATTTTTTTTTTATTTTATTTTATTTTATTTTATTTTATTTTATTTTATTTTATTTTATTTAAGTTAAAGTTTTTTAAGTTACATCATTTGATTTTAATGTTTTAAATATTTTTTTATTTTATGTTATTTATTTTTTATTTTATTTTATTTTATTTTATTACAGTAAGTAATTTAATAGTTTGCAAAGAACTGACATTTGTGTCTTGAAAATTTATATTTTTAAGAGCTCAAATTAACTAGTGATTATTAGTGAAAGACCGAACGTCCGAAACTCCTTCAGATGAAACCAACCACTGTATTCCTAACCGAGTACTTACGAGTTTGGCCGTAAAATTACGATAAGGACATGGTGATATGTTTCTATAATGTTATATGTATATATTGTATATACACGCATTGGAGAGTTAGATACGCATATGTATATCCATTTCCTGTTATTATGCCAATCACTGACTGCAAATTCGCTATTGTCGCGCGCATCATCAGCTATTCAAAGCAACGGTAATGACCCATTCACAAAAAAGCAAATGGCAGAAGAACACAACAAAAATATCAACACTTGCCAGTTTCCAGCTGTTCACTGAAAGTTGCGTAAGAGCATATTGCAATGCTATCCTGACTTTTGTTGCATCATCGCCCCTTGAGTGTGTATACTGAGGAGGCAAGTGTGCACGCAATTGCATGACTGCAATGTAATTTTCTTTAATGCAAAGCTATTTATTCCCCAACTATGCACGCTTATCTTGCGCGCATGTGAATATACATACATACATACTGGTATATCCGGTAGTTATAGCTACTATAACTAAGTATATATGATCATATTCATGTAATTATAATTTGGATATACAAATTTAAAGTGTTTCAATATATATTAGGTAAAGTAAAAAGTTCGTTCGGTTTGTTTTTTTATGGAAATGGTTCCAAACGGATTTCTGGCTTATCTTTAATTCCTCAGCAATTAAATAAGTGCTCACGTGACGGTCTGTTTCCACTATTTCCATGATTTTATTGCAATTTTCGACGACAGGCCTCCCGACGCGTGGTGCATCTTTGACATAGAAATTACCGGAACGGAACCTAGCAAACCACTTTTGTGCTACACGTTCGTTTACAGTATCGGGCTCGTAAACTTAATTAATTTTTTTTAGCCGCTTTGACTGCTTTTTCATCTTGATCGAAGAAAAATTTAAAAAAATAGCGAATTTTCTCTTTGCTTGTGTCCATCTTTGACGAGCGCTCACAACGTACTGAGCCAATCAATCGATAAACTGTCAAAGACAAACTTTCAACGCGAATAAACACGTTTTCAGCGCCGTATAGTATGACATGATGCGAGACGTGACACTAGCACCATGGACAATAACGCCATCTCATAGATAAAAACCGAGCGAAATTTTTACTTTACCTAATATATACATTTATAAGTGCATTTATTCACATATATTTATGTATATGCAAGTGTCAAAATGAAATTCCACATATGTGCTAATTTTAGACTACCTCTTTATGTGGACATTGTTAATAACAAAAATAATAATTACATCATGTATTTTATTTTTTTCACTCAGCTTTTATTAAATATTAAGCAATTTTTTTTAATATTTTATTTCTTTAAGATAGTAATTAAAATTATATGACTATGTACAGCTAGCAATTTGCTCTTCACGATTCGTGAGAGCAAAATACCCAATCGCAAATGAAAACCGGCTTACACGGCGAATATCGTATTGATCCAATTTAATATCTCCATCTACCCTCTAGAGTGACAATAAAATACAGAGAGATCGGAGCAAACAAATGTAGAAACCAAGGAGGTAATCTAATGGGCGTGTTCCAGAGCATAGTGAGTGTATGGAGAGAGCACTTCTCCACTTTGCTCAATGGCAATGAAAGCGCAGCAGGGAGACATATTGATTACCATACCCGACGATTGCTTGAATGATAAAAAAAAAGTGCCGGTAGCCAATGGTTTACCTACTGAGCTATTTAAATATGAAAAGGTGCTTGCCTCAGCTTCTATGCAGAATATGATAGATTTAAAGCATACACCACTCTTGGAACCTAAGTGTGCTCAGTCTCCAAATTTTTTTCTTTTATTTTATTTCTTAATTTCTCATTGGGGAGTGCTCATGCTTGTATACTCGTATGTAGTACATCTGATGTACGCTCGAATGTAATGTATATTCTCGAATGTCCAGCATTTTGCCCTCGTATTATTTGAATGGTATCGGTAGCGTGATTTTGTTTTCGCTTCCTTTCTTTTCGTTTCTTTATTTTTTTCGCACACAGGCTGAGAAGTCAGCCAGTCAAGCAAAACTTCAAATAAAGAAGGGAAACAACGAGACGATACGGAAGCTTATATGAGAATATTGGGCATTTGTGGCGAATGAATTTTTTTAATTATTTCGAAAATTTTGTTCAGTATTTTTAATTCCTCTGAATATTCATAATTAGAGCTTATGTATGTACATAAATATGTATGTATGTATTAACACATTCTGTTTGTAAGATAAAGCATTAAGAACTTACCAATAGAAAATTATTGATAAAGATTGACACAATCTTTAGTATAACTTCATACTGGTGAAAAAAAATATATATATATTATAACAAAACTCAAAATATTCAACCCTACTTAAAAAACTACGGAAATCCAGTGTTTCGCTATCTCTCGAAATAAACTCTACTTACTAAAAAATTACCATACTTATTCTCATCCCGTTCCTAGAAGGACGTTTGTCAGTTTACCTATCAACTTATGCGCCATCAACATGATATTCACTTTTTGACATTCTCTTCTTGCTGGTTTTCGGGAAATCGCTCATTATTGTGTGTTTATTATTATTATTATCTTTATTTCGAATGTTAAGTGCAGGCGTTAATAAGAATTTAATGGACCGCTGGTGCTGATGAAAGTACGTCTTACATACACTTTTACACAGTTAATGTGTGTTTTTGGCATTTTAATATTTATTTCATGCGCAAAAATTTCCAAAATATAATATGATAAAGAAAACTCATAAAATGAAATTGGCTTTTGGTTGTGTTGTGCATTATTTTTACAGGATTTACATTTAAGGTTGGAAACTGTAAGGGCAACATGTGTAACGTAAGAACATTATCAGGAAATTTCTTTACGCACTTGGAAACACAGCTAACGTCCTACACAAAAGACTACTAAATTGTATTAGTAAATATATATAAAACAAAATAAAAAAGTAAACTAAAATTACCTAAACATCATTACATAGAATTAAATAAAATAAAATGAAAAAAATTAAATAAAATAAAAAAATACAAAATATAATAAATTAAAATAACAATATAAAATAAATTTAGATAAAATAAAACAGAATTAAACAAAATAAAGCAAAATTAAATAAAATAAAATAAGGTAAAATAAAGCAAAATTAAATAAAATAAAATAAAATAAAATAAAATAAAATAAAATAAAATAAAATAAAATAAAATAAAATAAAATAAAATAAAATAAAATAAAACAAAATAAAATAAAATAAAATAAAATAAAATAAAATAAAATAAAATAAAATAAAATAAAATAAAATAAAATAAAATAAAATAAAATAAAATAAAATAAAATAAAATAGAAAAAAAATAAATAAAATAAAGTAAAACAAAACAAAAAAAAACTAAAACCAAATAAAATAAAATAAAAAAGAAACAAAATAAATTAAAATAACACAAAATAAAATAATGTAAATTAAATTTAAATAAAATAAAACAAAACAAAATGAAAAAAATAAAATAAAATAAGATAAAAGATTGAAGAAAAATAAAATTTTCGAAATACGTACTAACATAAAATGTCTTTTTTCTTCTGAGAGTGTTTTTTTTTTGTTTTTGTATAAATGTTCTTACATTTAATTGTCATTTAACAAATATAGAAAAATCCATTCTTTCTTATAAGATAGTTATAAAAGATAAATAAAATAAAGATTTCTCAACATTTATTGAATACTGTCGAAAAAGAGTCGTATATTCAAAATAATAGCTCCTTCTTTCGGTCAAATGTGCTGGCCCACACCTTAACCTTCTCCATTTCTGGCCAATCAATAAATTCCAATTTCTCACCAATATTCAGACACTTGTATGATGGTTGAGATTCACGTAATGATTCCCAAACAATTGTTTCCATCCCTGGCAAATCTTTGGCATTTGGATTTCCAGTTGCGGCAAATTGTGTCCAAATTCCAATCATACGTTGTATTGTTCTATATTCGGGACTATCTTTCGGTTGACGATATGTAATTGCACTGGAGAAGAGGTAGCTGAGTTCATCACCGTGGGAGACACCCTTAACACCACGTCCCAATCGCCAAATGCGATATGGAAATGATAGTGCTTCGGAGTCGAAATCGAACCGATATAGATAGGTGGGAGCGCTCGGGGCATATGTTAAACGGGACAAAAGAGTACGATGTAGCGGAAAATGGAAGAGATAATATGCATTGATCTGTAAGTATATTTTTTTTTGTATTGAGTACAGAAACCGAAAACTTTATGTATATAAACTGTTAAAAATGTGTAAGAAAAGCAAAAAAAATATATGGTAAGAAAAATAACTAAATGAATGAAATCAATAAAGACTTTTCAATTTAACTACTTACATCCATACATTCGTCAATTGATAAATCATTACTATCTGCATGTATTTTTTTCAATTTTTTAGAATTTTCAACAATATCCACATCATCGGCAATTTCAAAGGGCACATAGTTGCGACATGTCTCCAATTCCATCATTGCGCTAGGCATTGCCTTTATAACTGCAAATTCAATAATTGTTTTCAAATTATTATATTCGTATAATATTGTGAAATCTTTAATCATTTTTCCATCACTTACATGGAAGCATTAGTAAACCTTCCGCAGAAGTGGTACCAGTTAAAATCGGTATTGAATTACTCCATGCTGTCTTCATTAGTTCACGTGGAGTTTTGGCTAACACACACTCAGGTGTTTCGTAGGGCTCCACGCAAGGTGCAAAAGGGAAGAGAACTTTTCGTTTCGCTTCTAATACACTCAACACTTTAGTTTCTAACTTAGCCAAATCGGTTGCATTGCATTTATTCAGATATTCTAACACTTTTGTCTCATCATCTTCCCCACTATATCCTGCTAATTTGGCTAGAGAATAAGCATTTCCATCCAGGTCGTTCTGTGCCCAAGGAGCTATTACAGTGCCTGACATTAAAATTGCACGATGAAAGAGTCCTCTTGTCTGTTCTGTAATACTCAGATAATGCGTTGAGGCACCACCAGCACTTTCACCAAATACAGTTATGCAATTCGGATCGCCACCAAAATTAGCTATATTACTTTTGACCCATTTTAATGCCAGTACTTGATCTTTAAGACCAGCATTACCGGGTACATTCAACTCGGGTGTGCTGAGTGATAGAAAGCCTGTAAAAATAAATTTTATTTAAAACGATGGCCCTGGTAGCTTGTGCTAATTGTTTTGTAATTTTAATAATAAATAACAATAAAATTAATAATAATAATTATAAATTTTATTTCAATTTTTATTTTTATTTTTTTATTCTACTTTATTTAATTTATTATTATTCTATTGTGTTTAATTTTATTTTCTTTTATATTATTATATATCAGTTATTTTATTTTATTTAATTTCCTTTTCTTGTTTCTTTATTAAAAAATATCATTTACTTACCAAAGACACCCAACCGATATTGAATGGTAACTAATATAACATCTTTCTCCATAAAATAATCTGGTCCAAACCAATCGCGATTAGCTTCGCCTACAACAAAACCGCCACCGTGTACCCAAACCATGACGGGACGTGGTTTATCAGATTTTAGCTTTTATATCATTATAAATAAGAAATTTTAATTATTAGAATTTAATTTTTTTATGTGAAACGAAGAATATCAAATTTGCTTTTACTCACATCTTTTGTATATACATTCAAATACAGACAATCTTCTGATCCTTCCGCATTACTTGTTATCATATGCAATTGTACAGCTCTATCTTTGGCATTAAGACAATCAAGTACACCAACCCAGGGGTCTGGCCGTTGCGGAGCTTTGAAGCGTAACTCTCCCACCGGTGGCTTAGCAAAGGGTATACCTTCAAAACTATAATACGGTACATCATAGATTGTTCTACGTTTCAGACCCTTCACTTTACCATACTCCGTTTCAACAATGGCAGTCTCATAGGTAGATAGACGGTATTGAGTATATTTATTTCCAAGGACACTGAAATGTAAAATTCATTTAATCAGTTCTAAAAATATACTAAGTCGAGTGCTAGAATTAAGTTTTTTCAATACTTTTTTGGCTTTTTGTATTTTGTACAATTTTTAATCTAATCGGTGTTGCAAATAACGACAAAAAAGCATTACGTTTTCCATTATATTTCTTTTTTGTTATTTTATTGATCTGACTTCTTATTTGTATGTGTGGGTCACATCTTCGCCGCTCAAAGTCTCTAACGAAAATGTCAATAAAAACTGCTCACACTATGATCCATTTCCATGAAACAAAAGTATTACGCATATCATTCAATAATTTAACTAAGACGAGCCATGAATATGAATAGGTATTATTCAAACAGAAAATGATTTGAAGTAAAAACAACCTTACAGGATATGGTCTGGTAGTGAACGAGGGCAAGACGAAATATCCCCAGTCATCACACAAACAGTCATCGCGTTCGCAAGTCGGCTCCCACGACACTGTTGACAGTCATAACTTCGAAGTCGTAGATAATTTCGTCTATCTAGGGTCCATCATTAACACTAATAATAAAGTTAGCCTTGAAATTCAATGCTGCTGCGCTGGCTTGGTCATGTGATCCAGATAAATCAGAAAACTTCAGCTTTGAAAGTTTTCGATGCAGTACCTGCCGGTCCAAGCAGAGGAAGAGGAAGACTTCCGCTCCATTGGAAAGACCAGGTAGAGAAGGACCTGGCTCCATTTGGTATGTTCAATTGGCGTTAAACAGCAAAAAAAAGAATTGAACGGCACAATGTTATAAATACAGCTATCATCGCCTATATGTAGCATTTTATTGTCATCATTTTTTATTTAATGCATTGGAAGAAATGTGTATGTATTTGTGTAAGTTTATATGAGTTTAATCAGCAACGTCAATTGAACTTATCGCCTTTTAGCATTTTTAGTAACAATATAATGTATTTTATTAATTAGTATATAGTTATTTATATTATATTTACTGATAAGCAATTGTATTTAGAAGGTGCTCACTGAGCACTTTACGTAGATTACATATGTGTACAATTCAGACCATTAATTTAGAAAATTATTTAAGCCGAATATATATAATATTAGCGTTTAGTGCTCAATGGAACAAAGTGATTAATAGAAAAAAAATTGTGCCTCATCATGATAATGTCAGGCAACATTTATCTATGATGACCAGGTAGAAATTGACGAAAGATTTGATTCACCCTATAGCCCGGATCTTGCACTTCAAACTACGATTCTTTTCAGTCTACGAAGCAACTCGAAAAATTTCAGGAGGGTATAGATAGTATTAGTCAATATATGTTTGATTAAAATTAGTTTTTGATCAAAAATACAAAAGTATTTAACGAATTGTCAAATCATCAAGTTGCATGATTAGCTGGTTGTGAGAATTATGACGTCAAATCATAAATTGGATGAGTGCATAAGTTCGTGCCCGATTTCAAGTGCTAACTAAAATTGAAATTTTTTGAAGAAAGCGGTTTTATTAATCAATTATGTATTCGCCATCATGTTCGGCAATCTACTCCCAACGTTCAACCAATTTACGGATGCCTGATTCATAGAAATCGCGCGGTTTCTCGTTGAAAAAGGTGTCAAGGTGGTTTTTGACGTCTTCCACATTTTTAAATTTTTTTCCATTCAAATTGTTCTGCAGCGATCGAAACAAATGATAATCAGAAGGTGCAATGTCGGATGAATATGGGGGATGCGGCATGATTTCCCAATTCATCTCCTTCAGTTTGGTCAGGGTCGGTTTTGCAACATGTGGCCTGGCGTTGTCATGATGGAAAAGAACTCCTTTGCGATTGGCCAAAATCGGACGTTTTTCATCAATTGCTTTCTTCAATTCGACCAATTGCTGACAATACTTGTTGGCAGTGATCGTTTCTCCAGCTGGCAAGAGCTCAAAATAGATCACGCCTCGGATATCCCACCAAATGCACAGCAGTACCTTCATCGGATGCAATCCACCTTTCGACATCGGTTCCGCCCCTTCGTGTGCCTGTTTCCATGTTCTTTTGCGTTGAACATTGTTGTACAGGACCAATTTTTCATCACCAGTCACGAGCCGATCCAAAAAAGGTTCGTTTTTGATCCGTCGAAGCAAAAAAATTGCTGTTGACATACGGTCCACTTTGTTCTTTTCACTCAACTGATGTGGCACCCATGTATCGAGCTTCAAAGTGTACCCAACCTTTTTTAAACGACGAAACGCAGTTGATTTGTTGACGTTCAATTCACTGGCAACCTCTTCCGTCGAAATACGTGAGTTATTCGCAACTAAAGTCCTTAGAACATCGTCATCAAGCTCAGAAGGCCGTCCACTGCGAGGTTGATCTTCGAGGTTAAAATCTCCAGAACGAAATTTCGCGAACCATTTCTTTACTGTGCGGAGTTCTTTAGTTGCAGCGCCCACTGTTTTTCCTTTGCGGTATTCGTATAACATAATATGACGTATATGATCTTTTTCGTTGTTCATCTTCCATGCGTCTTTTCACTAAGCAACTCAAATCAAAATGAAGTTATTTTATGCTTGATTTACAGTTCGGACTGTCACCTTTCCAACGATATATAATATGTATATATTTCTTTCACGAGCGGCACTCTCAAACGATTCGTACGGCATCCAGCGGAATCGGGCACGAACTTATGCACTCATCATACAATAATCCGACTTCGTTCCGAGAGATATATTAGTAATTATTTTAATTGTACAATTGCCACACCAAATTTCATGCGAGTCTCTGAAAAATTGAGCGAGAAATTGCTGTTCTTGTTCAACAATTATCCAAACAAAAAGGCCGTCTAATAAACTCGATTCATATTATAATGCACATTCAATGCATTCTAATTAAATCGGTATAAAATTTATTGGGCCCTGCTCTACCCTTTCTCGTATTCACAAATTTCGAAGCAAAGTTTATAATTATATACAATTGAATGTTTATGAAAATCTTATAAAATCATATAACTCACTTTAAGCGCCATCGAAGCTTTTCTACAAATCCGATACTAGAAAGCATTTCACCAAAATCACAAACAACAAAAAATCAACACCAAAATAATGTACAACTACTCCAATGGAATTGGTCAACCGAACTGAGTACTTATATTCATAGTCATCTTAATTCATAGTCGAAAGAAGAATGCAACAATTTTATGCATACACTACATAGTAAGAATAAAGTTTTGGAAAAAATAATAGAAACATAACGTAGGTATATATTAACAAACATATTTTTGTAATTTAAAGTGTAATTAAGTAATTTGTTATTGTTATTGTTAGCTTAAATTCAATCAAATGATAAATTATTTCATCGTAAAACAAGTTGACCTCCATTAAAGAGGCCACATTAATACGGAATTTAAGTAAAATAGCAGATATGGAAACATGCTTCAAAAAGAAGGTGACTACTGCCCTTCATAACTGATTGCTGATAATGAAAGGCGCATAATAGAATTTAAAAGTATCGAATCTTTCAGACGGAACAAATTAAAAATGCACTCCTGACGAACCCCAAAAATTATAAGATATATGAGAAAAATGTACGAGTGAAAGCTTAAAAATCCCTCCTGCGAGCTATGGGCTCAAGAGTTTACAGTAGTAAAGCATGTCTGTGGTAAGAGGTGACTAAATTCTAATAGTTCCCATGACCGTCGGGTTTTTATACCGGAAGGACCCGGATTTTAATTCGGCCAAGGACTGTCACTCCCACAAATGCAATACAATGGGACTTTATGCTAGATAATGATCCTAAACAGGCATAGAAACTGTTAAAGCAGCGGTTTGAAAATTTTCGCCTACATCGCCAGACCTAAATCCCAGTGCAAACTTTAGGACAGATATAAATCTAAAGAGTAGATTTGGATATTCGAAGACCAAAAATATCAAAGAGTTTTGGGATAAGATTCAAAAATCGCGCGCAAACTTAGTTAATACGATGCGAAGATGTTTTCAGGCAAGGCAGCGTTTCAAAAAGATATGGAAACAAAAATATTTTTGTTTAAGTAAATTTAAATTTCATTTACTGAGAAAAAATATTTTTCATTATTTTGTCCAGACCAAAATTAAAAAAACAGAGCCTAAGAAATCTAGATTTTATTAAAACTGAACAAAAATTAAATAAGTATTGTATGAATTTATTTAAAATCACGCTTTTATTATTTTTCCCAACACTGTAAGTATGGCAAAAAAAAACTACATCGAATAGCAACAACAAAGAAAGATAATCAACAAACAAAAATTATACTATGTCAATTATAATTATATACAAAAAACAAAAAAAGATGTTAGCCTACAATTATTTATTTACAATATTATGCATATATTCAGTAAATAATTAATACGTCAATAACAATGCTCTTTGATAACAAAAAAAAAAACAAAGATTGCGGCTGCCAGTGTATGTTTGTGAACCGTTTGTGAGAAGCACTCTGGAAATTTTACGGAGATATGAGAAGAGCTTATGTTAGTATTCCAAGTTGAACATTATCATTAATTATAAATTTATGTGTACATAATAGATGTGTGTATATTAATCTCATAGATATATTTATAATAATAATAAAAATATAATCATTAAAAATAGATAATAACCCTTTGTGGTGTTTACCCAATAAACATTAAGACGTAAATGACATCGTTTCGGCTAATTAATTTCTGGAACACACCATATATTGGACATTAAAAAGATCTCCGTGACTCTTTGTATATTTTTGAAGAAAATTTTTCATTAATTGTAATTTAATTTTATTCAAGTATATACTTACCACTATTATCTACGACCTTTTTTTAAATTTTTTTATATATCCTATATATAATATATATATCATATATCATGTATCGTATAATTCCATCAATGTATAACTTCTGTGGTTTATTAGCGAAGGGCTCGACAAAAGATTCCCAACGTCTCTTCGGTGGGCCAATTTTCTTCCATCAAGTGAATTTCGCAGAGACCTAAACGATTGGTAGTTCATGATCAAACGCTCAACATATTTCAATACCTGTGATGAGTGGCAATAGAAATGGGTCGATTTTTGTTTCAGAAGTGCTTCACTGTTGATAATTCGACTAATGCTTTTCTGCTAATTCATGTGAAACACCAAAAATCAAGCTTATTTGATGCCTAATATATCGGCTAACAAGACGAGGTGGATTTCTTTCAACAATGATTTGTGAATGCAATGAAGCAAACTATCCCAAGATCCGGTGTTTTTTTTACTACATTCTTAGCGCCAATTTTTTTTTTTTAAATCTTTTCACACGAAGCGTCTTATATAAAAAAAACGTCTGGTTCGTTAAGGAGAAATAATTCTCTGACAAATTTCAATTCTGTTGTCGCTAAATATCGCCCGAATTATTGTATCGGAGAAAATAACTCGCCTCGAAATCGAAACGAAATCGTATTGTTTATTGGGTAGCGCGAAACCCGTAACGAGTCGATTTTATATTTACATAGAATCACATAGGTTTACAAGGTGTGTCCAAAAAATAACCAAACTTTTTGGATATAAAATAGTAAAATACATATTATATTATCTTTGAAAGTTATTATTTATTCAAAATAGGTTCCATTTGACTCAACACAACGTTTGGAACGATCAACCAGCGCATGCATAGATTTTTTTCTGTCATTTATAGAAATGTTCTTCAGTACCTCGGTTCATTTTTTTCAATTTTTTTTTTAATTTTTTAAACTTCAATTTCAATTTTTTTTCAAGTTTGACACAAAATTTTATATTTGCTCTTTGTTCCATTTTTTTTTTTTGGAACCATTAGCACACTTTTGGTTTTATTGAAATGGCTGTCACTTTTACATCTGTCATCCGACTTACATGAAGTTAGGTGCGTTTGAGAGAGGATGAATGTATCTTTTTAAAGTTGCAAATTTTCAATAGATGGCGCTGTATGTTGTATGATTTAAATATAAAGTTCGGTTATTTTTGGGACACACCGTGTATATGTAAATGTTTTCATATTTGAATAGGTTTTGATAAGTTTATTTTAAGTTATGGTGATGTTTAGGTATGTCAGTCAATTATTTTAAAATCAACTAATTAATCAGCTTTTGTAGCTGAGTTAGTGGTACTATAATAGAAAACGTGATTTTTTTTAATGTGGTCGCTCCCTTTCAATCCCACCGAATGTACTTTTGACTTGAAGATTAAAACAAAAATAAGAGAAAAAATACGTTAGCTGTATATCCCCTCGTTTCCTGGGGTAAAAATACACCCTAAAATGGAGAAAATACTCGACAAAGAATTACTTCAGTAATTACCGTACAGTGCGCCATAAACAAATATTTATCTGTATAAAATTGAAAAAAAGCAAAACAATTTTAATAATAGTCGTTCCCTAATATCAAAAATATCGTTAAAATTAATTGATATACTTATATCAGTTTCTAAAGTTAAGAAGCACCATACTAGCATGACTGGCAAAAATTCTTCTTTATTAAATGTCAAAATTTCATTTAATTCATTTATTGAAAATAGATTAACTTGGAAGCAGTTTGATTTGTATTAATTTATCAGCCTACGTGACCGACTATTTCCTACAGTTTGTCTCAGACTTTTTAATTTCTCCCTAAAAAATTATATAAAATTATGTTCTTTTGTATTTAAATAGTAAAGGGAATCCTGCAAATATTAGTTTTAAATCTGAAATTTTAAATTTTTCAATAATAAATATCTTAAATTTTTAACTAATAAACATATTGAATTTCCATACTGAACAATATTTGTCAATACCTACTCCTTGAAGTTCTTTTTCACTCCTTTTATTCGTTTTAATCAGTTTATGGCAAAATAAAATGCAATTGGGTCGCTTAATGATGTTTTAAGAATCCATTTAAAGTTTGTAAGACAAGAAGAAACTTTGAGTGAAAGAGGAAATGAATATGATGCCGTACAGTTTCGATTACTCTTAGCAATCTGCGTTGCTAATACATACGCGTGTATAAAATCCCTGCTGGGAAAAATACTAGTTGTTAACTCAAAACCATCTAGTTTACATTTTTACTCCTAGTTGTCCATCATTCATAATTTTTTTAAGTAGCAACTAGTATCTTTAGCTTGTGGAGGTGTTTCGTACTTTCCATTGTCCGATCAGAGTATCAGCTTCATACCACTTAAATACCAGTTGAATGATCGCATGAATTTGCCTGCATCCAGACTCAAACTGTTAAGCACTCAAGCTTAAGTTAGAAACGCTAACCACTCGGCTATCGTGACGATTTAGTAAGTAGCGAAATACCGCGCGCTTCAACAGAGTATATCTTGGTGGATATTATTATTATTCCTGTTGTTAATGAACTGCTCTATATGCTATGTATTTACCTATATAGAACTTGTGCGTACTGGTTTAGCCTTTCACTTCAGGGATAAACAAAAGTATACTAATATATGTATTGTATATATATTAAATAGTCTTGTACTTTTGAAACCACGAAATATTGTAGAAAATGCTATATATAGTATATAGATATATACATATATGTAAACATATTATCCACTTATGTGAACAACTGCTAACGTGTTGGGTTTTTGCATTTTCATTCATTATTAGCCTTTTATAGTAGATGGAAACTTTCGTAGTATACACGTATGAGAACCAGTCTAGCCTGGGAGTATTTTGTATTAGAAATGAAAAAAAAATTGAAAATTAAGATTTTCAACATTAAATAATCAAACATGAGCTCTTAATGTTTTCCTTTGGGCTATAGCGAAGGTACAAAAAATGTATGTAAATATATATGTATATTCGATATGTTGTACTAATACAAATACATACATACACGTATGTTAATATTTATGTATGCGCAATACTACAGTTTGCAAAATATTACTGCTAATTTTGTTATTCATCACAGCCTACAGGCAACAAAGTCATTTGCGTTTTTACGAAGCAAAATAAAATATCTAAAAAAAGCAGAAGCAGCTTAATG
Source organism: Ceratitis rosa (assembly GCA_037013455.1). Classification (NCBI taxonomy): domain Eukaryota; kingdom Metazoa; phylum Arthropoda; class Insecta; order Diptera; family Tephritidae; genus Ceratitis; species Ceratitis rosa. Next base: position 7,619,336 of record JAWMAG010000039.1, read on the forward strand.
CTTCAGGGCAAGCAACGCGTACAAACGTAAAAGTATGTACATAATACCTATGTACATATGCGTCAGGGTGTTTAAATACATTTGCATATTGGCATATCGAAATTGATGGTTTAAAGCGTAAAATGTATTGAAGCTCACAACGTAAGACTTTTTATTTGGGTAATAAAATTGATGGCTTCTTAGAAGAATGAAGTAGCAGGAAACTTTAAGATGTAAGCAACAAGAAGCTACAATTATACACACATGTACGTACATATATTTACTTTTTAATGTGCTCCTTATAGAAAATCCTTTAATTCCGAAAAAAAATTTATGACATGCCGATTTGGAATGCATGTTTGTATACGTATATGATTTGATAGTAGAGCACATTTCCTAAAACAGAATACCCTCGTATGGTTCAGCGCGAGACTTGCATGGTCAGAAGTAAACCTTCCGCGACATGGGATGTAGGCATTTCTATTGGCAGAGTATTGTAAAAATGCAGTAATCCTTTAACATGTGCATTACCAACTCAAAGCTAGATAGAATAAATGGGTTTTGAACGGCCAAACTGTATGCTTCATGCACTATTGACGGCAATGAGAATCGGCTTATTCCTTTTCTCCTTAAACCATTATAACAGTATCGACAATAGCTGTTTCTTCTTTTCACCTTTCAACTCCAATCATTTGATGCCGGATCATTCTTCTTTCTCTGCCTCGAGCAGCAGGTCGGTGGATGTGGACGATCATTTTAGCATCATATAGCAGCAGTAGAATGATACGTGATTTGCAGAGTTTCGAACAAATTCTTTTTTTTTTTTTTTTTTGAAAAATTGGCCATAAAAAGATGAAAAAAACATAAGTGTGGTGGAAAAGTTGGTTCAGAGTGGCAGCTCTGCTCCGCTTCTTTGTACTATTTTTTCGAATGAGTGCATACCTGAAAATTGGAACCTACGTGTACTCTGCCAAAATATCACAGGAAAAGTCTACCCAATCTAGCTTATAAGGCCTTACCTAGTGGAAAAGTAGAAAAGAAGTAAGTCCACAGTCAACGAATTGATCGGACGTTATTAGTGCGGCTTCAGATCAAGTAGATGCCAAGTATACCACATATTCCACACATAATGCATAATGCACTAAAAGACCAGATGAGAAGGACTCTCCACGGCTATGTAAACTGACGCTTCAACAGCTCCATCAGAAACGGAAAGGACTTCTACAAGCCGTTCTATTCCTTTCAGATAGAGCGACTCTCCAGTGAGCGAATTCTTCAACACACACGGGAAAAACAAAACCAGCTGCGGATCTAAAGGGTCGACGTTCCGGGATTTCTTTCGGATTGTTTCACGCAAACGTTGAACTTTTAGGTGGGTTGCCCAAAGCTAAAATAAGCGAACACAGTGAGCATAACCATCACGTTCGGCTATACCTTTTAGAGCCTTTTTCTCTGTCGACTAATTGTGATTCAGCGATAGTTTATAAACATTTCTATAAATTTTTCCACCTTTGCAGTTCCTCCACACTACTGACTACTGGTACTACACATTACAGATTAAAATATTATTAATATCGGAAGTCGAAATCAAATAATTATAAAATTACTACACAGCATTGCTTATGCAATATGATAGTTTTAAACAGAATTTTTTAGTTATCCAAAACAAAATTGTCTACAGCGTTTTGGAAATACAAATTTTTGCCGGCCAAAATTTGATTAGGCAAAGTTTCGAATAATTTTAAAACACACTTAGTTAAATGAACAATTCAAAATTTTCTGACATAAAATAAATTAAAAATTTCTGTATTTGCTTAATCTATCATCAGACTAAGTGTGTTGAAAATTTGCATTTTACGTGTATGTATAAATACTTACATACAAACATACAATATTCGTTTTCAGTTCAATAGTCAAATTTGCTATTTTTGGCGTTCCAAATTATTTTTTCATGTGTCCACATATATTATATATACATATGTATGTATATATGGTATACCATAATTTCTTGTCCATCACTAAACAGATGTGCACATTGTAGGCTGTATGTATGGGGTTATCCATTTTGGGATTTCAAAAGTATAAGACTGTATCATGACATCTTCCAAACTCAACTGTCATTTCAAACAAGTTTTATTTCTGTTAAAAGTCAGGCATTTATGAAAACGGACCACTTGACAACTAGGCTACACGTTACAATTATTAAAAATCTTCTACCAAAATGATAATTCGAACGTGGCCTCGTTTCGTGCTTAAAGAGGAGATTTTGGTGCACATAATCGTCCAACTACTAAAGCAATTTTAAAATAATTTTAAGAGACTTCATCGGTTATAGATATTTTATGGTCTGTGCATCATCAGTTCGATCGTTCCACCTCAAGTACATTCTCAAGATCTTTGACTTTCCAATATATAAGTATTATGGCGTGTTTTGCACTTTGACTTACACCTTTATCCATATAGAGTCCTCTTCATACAACTACTGAAGGCAGCTGACCATTCACTACGCCGTACATACGTCGATTGTGGTTTGAATAAGAAGCAATGGATGGTGAATTTTCTTAAACGACGAGGCACATTTCTCACTCAGGGGATTCGTAAATAAGCAAAATTGTCACATGCGACCGGAGGTGTGAGAACCTAACTTCTTTGAAAAGAAAACGCTCAGACTGTCATTTCGGTGCGTTGTGGTCATATGTTAACCAAAGTTGTTTGGCATGCAATTGAAGAACATGACTTGTACAATACATGCCACATGCCACTTAACTTGAGCGAATATGGCTTTACTGCGAAAGAAGCCTTTAACCCTTAAGCACTTGAAAGCCATAATTTGTTAAGTTATGGCCGTAATACCGGCCATATATTTGCCCAAAAGTGGTCGAAGATTATCTCAAACGGATCGAAGTTTGCAAAAATTTGCGAGACGGTCATTTGAATGTGGTTTGAAGCATCACCATATAATGAAAAAATGCAAACTTTGTAATAAAAAAGGAATTTTGTGAAAAAAATTATATTAAATGCATTTTATTTTGTTTATTTTCGAAACCTTGAAATGTATAACCCTGCATAATTTGGTACATTTTGTTTCCACCAAAATCCAAAATGCGCTTGTTCCTGATGATTTACATACACGTATGTATATATTTATGATTGAAACAAAATGGCATAAAGCAAACAAGAAACTACAAACCAACGCAGAAATATTCATATGTATTATGTGTGTATACAAATGCTCGTATATTTACAATCCTGTCATATCCTCTTCCTGGCTGATTGGCGATTATGTATGTACTCGTATGTAAGAAAGTGCATGTAGATAACTGTTGCAAAAATAAAACGGATTTAACAATTTGAAATCGGTTCAAGCGGAACCATTTACATTTGGCCAGGATATATTTGCCGGCTAAGCGTTTATGTGCAACGTTTGGTATTTCATTCAAAGCCAACAGCAAACCACAAATATCAACATGCATACATGTATGTATGTATATATACCTGCGCATACACCTACCAGTTGAGGGTTATTGTGAATATTTACTCATGACATTTTGGCACATATTGAATTTACTAATGTGAACAAATGTGCGCGAACGCAAATGCCACAGTAAACAAAAGCCGATTCAAATGTGCATAAATTAACCGAAACGTGGTATGTGTCCATGTACCATACACAAATGTGACATACGTTAATATGTACATACTCGTATACACAAAAACAAACAGTTTGAGACAATCTTGAGGGAGTCGAAGCAAGGCTCGCGTATATAAATAGAAACCCTCTACTAAAGTCAGAAGTTTTACAGTCCCAGCATATTTCACATTTCTTTAAAAACAGTCTGAGAGGATTGCTATAAGCCATTTTTTTAACTTTAAGATGCCAACTGGAAAAAAACTACGTAACTAGCTGGAGTTCTGCCAGGCATCGCGTGCTGTGTCCAATATTCGGTCGACATAATCGGTAATACGTTTACTCTAGTGGCTAATACGCATATTCTAAGACACTGTACACCGCGCACTGAAGCTGCTATTTCAGCTGTGAAGCAGAGTATCGACAAAGACCCGGATTAGTCATTGGTCCTTGGTCCATATTTCTTCAAAAATGACGCCTGCCTGCGGGAACGCATTAATATCTTTTTCGTGTCTGAGTTGCAGAATGTTGATATGTACGACTTTGGTTCTAACAAGACGGCACAGCATACATACAGCTAACGAAACAATCGATTTATTGCACCCTGGTGTGGATTGAGAAATTGGAAAACCGTTGGGGATAATAATAATAAATATTTACATGCTAAAAGTACCTGGAATTAGCATAAAAGGTTTTGTCCTGAATGACGGATGGATCAACCCACAGCCCAAACCACTGTTCGTAGGAATCTGAAGCTTAAAGGATGTATTCTTCGGTTGCCGTATGTACCGAACAAGAAAAGACTTTCTCCCGGAATCTGATCTTTTCGAAAAATTTTTATATATCGTTTGATTTACATAAAATTTGGTTTAATAGTAGCTTTGTGCAAAAACTATTATTGGGAAACATTTTTCTTTCAGGAAGTGGGTCTTAGAATTCCATGCGGACAAGGTCATGATCAAAAACAAGTAATATATATATATTTGCAACCATTAAAGCGATTTTCGGTCGAGCTTCTTGTGTGGATGTATAATAGATTTCTGTGAGGAGCTTTTATTTCATGTCAGAAATACACTTGACAATCCCTTTCGAGGGCGATCGCAATTAGAAAAATTAATTTTGGATATTGGAACAAGGACTCGAACTCTGACCTGGCTATTGCTAACTGATAGAATTCTATTGCCCAACCAGTGGACTGAGTTATAATGATCTTGCACAAATTTCCTTTAATATTCTTTTGGCTTCATGATCTTGCCGTTGGTCTTGTTTGTACTTAGACTAACAGTGCAAGCGGCGCTAAATAGCATGCCGGTTGAAACGTTGTTCGTACACGAGCAAGCGGAAGTGCTTAAGCACAGTACAATCGGAAGTGAGCGAAACTAAAGTTGAGTACTTCTTGTTTTACCATCAGCATTTAACGAGGAGTGGGCGGATTGTTTACCGTATGCTACGAGGTTTGTCTCATGGCCTTTTTAGCCTGCTTCATTTTACCATATTTTATTTTCATTTTTTGTTTTTGTTTTTTTTTTTTTTTGTTTTTTGGTTTTCTTGTAACTTGTACTTTTATAGCTAGTCTTTTTCTGCTTTGTAACCAACCGCGCAGTATGATTTTCTCTATTTCTTTGCCGAACGGCGTTCCTACGCTTTGATATGCAAAACAACAAACCACCAACAACACTGCCTTCACTGTTATTATGCACCGTTTCATTTTCTTCTTTCTTGTAGTCTTTTGCTTTACGATTTCATATTGTTATGCGGATTCTTTTTTTTTTTTTAATTTATTTCGCTTTCTTGAATTTCGAGTTTCCTCCCTTGTTTACTGGCCAAATGCAAACAAGCACCGCTCGAAACGGAACTGAGGGCGAGTTTCGACAGGATGCACTATGCGCGGTTCTATGCCGTTTTATTACTACAGTAATGATGATTTCGTTGTTGTTGCATTTTTGTTTCTTTGCTATTATGGCAGTAACTACAAGCGTTAAGTAGTAGCCAAGTGGCCGAGTCGTCAGGAAACACGGACATGTCTCTAACCACGCTGCGACAGTCATCCAACGTTGGTAGAACAAAAGACGGCGGCATCGTGTAAATATTAAAAGAAAACAAATTATATTCGGGCTTAAAGTGTTGGCAGCGCTTCTGAAATATATGTATGTATGTGCAACTTTGCTGGAATAAAAAGTGGGTAGTGCTACTAGTAGACTAACGGTAGTTTTGCCTGTACTCTGCGGTTTCTCATTATTCCGTTTTTATTGTTTTGGTTAGCTTGAAAGCAAATTTCCAACAATTTTATTTTTACCAAAGCAGCATGCACTTGAATTGAATTTAAATTTTTGGCAGCTTTGTGAATGGAGCTGCATAATAATAAAGGCTTGATATTTCGTAGAAAATGTGCAAAATAATTGCACGTAGCGGAAGATACTTGGAAAATCACTTGTTAAAGTATTCCTTTTAAATTGAAGCGCAGCAAAATACTTTGATTGTAAATCAAGATTTTCATTATAATTGCTATTTGGAAAGCAGGATTAGATGAACAATACTAAATTTAGATGGCTAGTGAAAATTAAAGTCCGCTCTGTGGTATATGCGTAAAGAAATTGTAAATGCTGATTTTATATATATATTAAAAAATAAGAATTTTTCGAAGTGACTAATTTTATACAAAATTATTTAATAAATAATTATTTTTAAAAAACTATTTGTTTAAAACTTTGAAATATATTTATATGTATGCTATAATGTTAACCGTATACAATGGTAAACAACCAAACAAAACTAATATGTACGAGTATTATCCCAACCTGCAAGTTGTTAGTCAAGCGAATTGGGTTGCTCAACAACAGATAATATGACCGCTGTTAGCGCACTGGTTAAGTCAGCAGGAACACTGGTACAAACAAAATGGTGGCTTTTACACCAGACGCCACCTAACTGCGGGCATGTCTTTCGACACGCTAAATAAGAGTTTTTAGTCAGTATTTCCCGATCTTCAAGATCTAGTAAAGAAGCAAAAAATGGCTGTTTCGGCACTAAAAAAAGTTTTTAGGTCTTAATCAAGCATGATTTTCATTCCGTTAAAAACTAATCGAAAGCGTATTTAGACCATCGGTTCATTTGCTGCACAGTTACTTAGAATACCCCTGTGTCCTGGAACACATTGTAGATACTTGGTCAAGTAGGATGTTAGCCCTGCCCTGCCCTGAAGACATTCTTCACTTCACTAATTATATGCTTGTAGTGCAATTCTTTAGCAGTAAATATAATCTGACGGCTGGTGCTACAGTGATATTATTCAAAGATCTCCACTGAGCTTTTTGCTACTAAACTAAAGTACCTTACGTCATAATCGACCTTGCAACTGTACAGTGTGTGATTAGAGGAGTTAATCTTCAGCGACATGTTTATGCAATCTTCTTAGTTCTGTGCCCATGCGAGGTACCTGTTTAAAGTAAGTCCAAATAGTTTGCTTTTTCTTCTACTGATAATTATTGAAAGTGCTTTCTGTTTCCGTGGATCTTCCCTGAGAGTGCGCCTGTTGTGGTATCGTCAAATTTCTTTAAATAAATCATTTGTTATACATACGTGTATTCTACAATAATTAAAAAATATTTTTTTTTGTTTTGCGGCCGTGGCAGACGGGCGGTTAACATTGCGCACTAAGATTCTGAAGACCTTGGTTCAAATCTTGGTACGACCAGGATAAAATAAAATTAAAAAAAAATTAAATGCATTAAAATTAAATAATAAAACTTAAAAAATTTTAACTAAATTAAAATAAAATAAAATAAAATAAAATAAAATAAAATAAAATAAAATAAAATAAAATAAAATAAAATAAAATAAAATAAAATAAAATAAAATAAAATAAAATAAAATAAAATAAAATAAAATAAAATAAAATAAAATAAAATAAAATAAAATAAAATAAAATAAAATAAAATAAAATAAAATAAAATAAAATAAAATAAAATAAAATAAAATAAAATAAAATAAAATAAAATAAAATAAAATAAAATAAAATAAAATAAAATAAAATAAAATAAAATAAAATAAAATAAAATAAAATAAAATAAAATAAAATAAAATAAAAATAAATAAATTTTCACTAAGCTGTAGTTCCCTCCATTTGTTGGAAAATCTTCACGTCGCATACCATGAAATTATAACTAATCTTTCCAGCGTAATTGTATCCTAGGTTTTTGGTTATTAGTATAAGAGCTTTTACAAGCCTTTGTATATAATTTACATTGACTTTCCTCTATAATGAAGGATTATAGTTTAATTGCAGGGCACCTTTGAAAATGGTTACTTCCCAAACTATTATTAAGAATTGATGTAGTTGAACCGGAGATATTCCTTTTGGAATGGTTTCAAACTTTTTATTGACTGGTATTTTTCGGTTTCTTCTGCTATGTCTACAAGATTGGAATTTATCTCAATTTCTCATGATCTGCAGAGTATGGTTATCACCTCAAGAGCTTTATGATTTTTACAAGATAAATATAAACAAAGTAGTGAGATGGTGCAGTGCAGACTTTCTGCCCCTAACTTTTAGCTTTTAATTATTAATTAATATATTTGATTTTAAAAGATTTATTAACCTAAGTTAAGGTGATACAGCAGTACTGGCTGAAAAACTTTGAAATTTCGTTTAAAAATGATCTAAGGATTTTGATGGTTTCTACATAATTAATATATTATTAAACTCTCTCGGTAGATCTATCTATGGTAAGTAGTTGGATTATATTTAGATAAAATTTATGTTTTGTTCTATAAAAAACTTTCATTGGGATCGGTTATGGCTTGAAGTTTTATTTAAAGCAACAGTAGATTAACTGAAATATCTCTTTGAAAGCGACTGTACCCATTAAGGCCCTCAGTAGGGACTTGCGCAAAACAAGCTTTAAAATACAAAGAGCGTTAATTTCTCGAATATTGATTATTGTGACTTTTTCCTTTTTTTTAAAAACAAATATTCACCGAATAGTCTTACTTTAGTGTTTTTGTTCAATGCCCATATTCTGGAAAATTTATATAACCGTTGCAGAAGAGTTCTTGGCTTTGCTTTGTTACCATGCTCTCTCGCATATCGACCTTTTGAAAGTCATGGACACCGGCCTGTTGAGTGTTCAGTTTACTCCTTCAGATGCGCCACTCAGTCAATTGTTCGGGAGCTAGGTAACAACAGAACGGTCGTAATTTTTATTTTTTAAGGTTTATTTAATAAGGTATATAAATACTTAACTTTTATCGCTTTGCGTTTTTAATTTCAACATAACTTTGAAAGTGAAACCTTTGCCTTCTTTAAGGACAATAACATTGTTATGAAATTTAACGCCACTCGTGAATATTACCATAGTAATATGGTAATAAAATGCTAACAATTTCCAGTGTCAACTAGCTGGTAAATTTGATTGACCATTATAACAGCATTTCCTACTTCCTTGGCCAAGCAATTAATAAAAAAGTTGGAATCTGTGAATATAACATTTAATAAATTAGCATAAATTTCACAGAAACTCACTAAGTAAGCACAATATAATGTAACCCTTTCCGAAAGAAACTTACATACACACACAGCGCCCTTATTCTAATTAAAATAATTAAAAAATCCTTACATATAAATCCTGCCATTAAAATTATGAAATATGAATTTTTTCACATTTGTTAGCAAAATATTTTAATAAAAATGTAACCAAGAAATCATCAAAGAGCAAAGCACACAAATGCACATAACACCCGCAAGCCTACAAATTAAAGCCCATTAACCTCTTCAGCGACGGAGTAAACGGAGCGCGAAATGAAAATGCAAACAAAAAAGGCGTTAAATATTGTAGGAAAAAAAGTTCAAAGAAAATATAAACTAAGCGAAACGCCTGTGACATGACACCAAAGCGTGTCATGTAAATAAGAATATAATATTATGTAAAAGTGAAACAAATGTCGCAGCTAAAGTGAAATGAAGAAAAAAAAATGTAATTAAATTTTAAAATTTTTTAACCGCAACGTGCTGACCATGCAAATGGAATTGGAAATTGGACAACGGATAGCAAAGCAGAACAATAGCAGTGGCGGAGAAGAAGTGAAAACCCAACAACAGCAGCAGGAATATATTGCGAAAAAGCACAATTTAACGCGTCTGAGCCGTTGCACGCGGAATAGCACAGTTGGTGTCAGCTAAATATAATATGAAAAATGAAAGCTAAAAATGAAAGCTAAAAATGAAAAATAAAAATTAAATTTGTCGCTAACAGAAAATAAATGCATACACACCGATTTGTGTTTATAAGTCATAACCGCTTAAGTATGCTTTTTTTTAATTTTTCTATAAGCGCTTCTTAAAGTTTAAATTTTTTCAGTATCCTATAAAGATCATATAAGCGCTAGCGCCTGGTTATCATCGGCCTCAACAAGTATAACTTTGAAGTTTACCTATCGAGAAGCCATCATTAATACCAAAAACAGTTTCGGTATTGAAATCCGCCCGCTCGCTGCCGCACCTGACACGGCAATTAGACTTCAGCGGATCCTTAAACTGAATAAGTCGGAGTGGAACTAGTACTAGTAAAAATAGTGGTTCGTTCATACAAAAACCAGTTCACCTTAGCATTCACGTCTGCATCGTAATAGTCAAAAAGCAGCCCGATTGATTCCCATCTCTAATCTTCGTACAGTATAATTCTAGTTTATGGCAAACTAGTATATTTTTGTCCTTTAAATACTAGTTCAATTCTAGTTTACAACAAACTAGTATGATTTCGTCTTCAAAACACTAGTATTTAACTCGAGTTTTTTGCATGGTAGTCTACCTTTTCCTTGCAGGGTTGTAACATTTCAATTCTTACAGAACTTGAGTTAGGCGTTTATTTCTTGTGTTTATTACCATTTGTTTGTAATTGCAAGCACACAAAAACATGCAAACGTGTAGTGAGCATTCAAAAAGTCGCACATTCTTTCATAATATTAAAAAATGCGCTGATTTATGCAGAAAATTCTGCTTCATATGTGTACATATATATACCTACAAACATACATAAATACGTGCTACCAAAAAATATATAGCTACACATGTGATTACACACAAGTAAACCTTGTTGTATATTTCCAACGTGTGGCAAGTGTGGTTGATCACCCTACCAACAGTTGCTGCAGAAAATTTAATTTATCTTTGCATATACGTGTATACATACACACCTTTATATGTATACATATCAACACACATATGCGTACATACGAATATATACATATTACATTACATGCACATTGATTGCACTATTAAAAACATCCGTGCTGATACCAATGACCATTGGCAATTGCCGACGGCCAGTTGCTGCAACGTCAACGCTTTTGTCAATGCCAGCAAGCGATTTGCATATTCTCTCGTTTGCTACTTGCAACCATGGTATTTTTACCGCTTTCAGTTGCAAAATAACGGCTGTCCACACACCGAACTCAACCGACATTGCTAACGCGTTCATCAGCATCAACCATCAATGGTTTTGCCAGTAACTAAAAGCAGCCGCAAATGCTGCCGCTTGCATAAAGGTATTGATTGCACATTGAATGGACCCTTCGTATGATGGAGTGTACAGTGTGTTCGAATATGAAGGGTTGGTGGCATGTGGCAAGATGAGATGACGGGCGCTGGCATGAGGGTCTCAGTACGATAGATCGTCAGGTTACGGTTGTTTTAGAAAGATTTCAAATATTTTATAGTCTACTTACAAGTAAGAGTGATCGAGTTAGATTTTGGAATTGGTCCTTTCGAACTGCTGAAACAATTTTCAGCCAAGCTCGCTTCAAAATTTGTGGTGTGCATTTTTCGTATGCCTTCCAACAAATGGAAGGACCAATAGCTCATTCATAAGTAACCTGCGAACGATTGATGGGTTTTTAGGAAGAGCATTTTAATTTTAAAATTAACTTCTTTTAATTTTTTTCGCCAGAGTTTGAACTATTGAACTTTTCGAATTTTTGGACAATTAACAAAGGGCTTGCGGGTAGACTAGAGTAAAGTAATAAACATTTTTAAAAGATTTGGATGATAAGTATACAGAGCAGATAGAAATATTAATTCGTCATATCCATTTATACTCTATACAATTACTTATAACTTAATTTAGACTGGAAAAAACTATACTTATGCTGATTAAATAGTTTCTGTTAGCCATCATTTGTACTTATCCGAATTGTACTGGAAATTTTCGATTATAATTTAACACTACTGTTAAAACCAGAGGTGCTCAACTAACTAATGAGACGATGCAATTTCGTTTTTTTAATATGAAAAAAGAACTTTGTGAAATGATGTATGTCGTTTCGACGCCATGTTACCGAAGCGAACAAAAATTGCTAAAGTTGTAACCGTATATATTCAGCGTTAATGTTAATTTTAAAATGGCTGTTTGCTATAATATTAACAGCACACTTGAATTTTAACATTTAACATTATCTGTTAGCGATTTAACATCAACTGTTAATGATTTAACATTAAAATTAGCATTTCCTTTCTTTAGCTATAAAATTTTCCAATATTTCAACCGCAGTGATTGAAATTTTTTGATTAACGTGAAATTTATGAGATAGAAGGCAAGACGATGTGAGATAGCTTAAACAGTTTTCTAACACTTAGTTGGTGTTTAATTTTTTCAGTATGTTAAAAGTAATGTTGGCGACATTAACGTAGGCTACATGTTATTTAAACAATTTTCATCTTTCCGCTTCTCTTCACTAAGATGTGGTAATATGTTCAAGATTTAACCATAAATACCAACCCAGAGTATACGATTTTTGGTATATTTGTGCGAAATTATTTACAAAACAATTTATTTTTAATTAAAATAAAATTTACAATAAATTTACAATTTTTCGAGGTAACTCGTGTAGATCACGGAGCTTTCTTTAACACTTGAAGCTGTATTTTCATCTAATCATGCCTACTGTGAAAGCGCTTAAAATATACATCTTCATACATACAAAGGTGTGTATATACCTATGTGAGTGTGAGTGCAAGAAAATGTATTATAGGTATGCATGTATATAGCTGTTGAAACATTTGTTCGGCATCATTCTGTAGCACATGTGACTGCACGTTTGATCACCAGACGCATTGCCAATACATTGTTGAAATATATTTTATTACCATTGGCAATGCATTTTACTGAAGTTTCATTTTATACAGCAACAGTTTGGGTTATCGTTTGCTACCACAATTGCTATTGTTTGCATCTCACATGCAACACACGTACTATACCATATATGCACATATATACCTATATGGTATGTAGTGAGATATGCTTTCAACAATTGTATTAAAAGTAGCAATCTCAGCAAGTTACAACACACAGCAACATTTCATTTCTTACCATCGTTAAACAATTTTTTATTACCATCCCATTGGCGCTCGGTATAGTAATTGAGTTGCAATTGCTTTTTTAACTTTTACCGATTTTATTATTGTATATTATTGTAAAATTGTTTTGTTTCTCATTGCATTTTCATTTCTACTTAACTGGACTTTTGTATCGCTTATACACCAGTTTGCAGTTTTCTGGAAAGCATTGCACCAATAACTCTGACAAAAGTATAGATTACAGTCGCGCATCCGTTGCATGCGCGAACCGCAACAACATCCGTTGTGAAAAAAAAAGATATGAAAAATAAAAAAATTTAAATAAAAATACATGCAACACTGTATCGCTGACAGACGTTATAGAGAAAGCGAGATTGTTTGGTTATTAAATAAAAAAATGTATACCAATATTTATGGGCGATGTGTGTGCGCGCATATCCATACCAGGATGTCATTACACTTCCGTCTCACATGCAATTTTATTTTTTGCACTTGTTCTACAATAACAATGACCATGAATGACAGTGTTGTTTGCCGTAGCACAAAGGTTGCAATTAAAGTGACACAAAAGTTCCATTTTAAATTGTTTAAGGGTACGTCTATGTATTTGTTTCTTTTTATATACCTATATTATACTAGACCAAGGTTTAGGTATGCTATATCTCAAAATGTATATTATGAATAAAAAATATTTTTAAAATAGCAAAAATTCCATGCTTTTTAGTATAAGAGAAAGTTTTCCGACGGGGATTTTTCGTAAAAATATTAATATATATAATATATTAATAATAGTTAAACAAGACTGCTCAATAAAACAAAAACGGTTAATTATTCTTCAATATTTATTTTGTCCCCTTCAAAATAGTCACCAATAGAAGCGATACACATATGCCACCTTTTTTCCAATCTTCTTAACACTTCTGGTAGGCCGCTTTAGGTATGGCTTTCAGTTCCTTCTTCGAATTCTCTTTTATGACTTCAATCGACTGAAAATGCTTTCCACGAAGTGGCAATTTGAGTTTAGGGAAAAGAAAAAAGTCACACGGTGCCATGTCGGGTGAAAACGGTGCTTGCGGAACAATATTTACGTTGTTTTTGGTCAAATAATCGCGTACAAGACGAGACGTATGAGCAACAATTTTGGAACAAGTCGAGCAGACACACGTCTCATGCCCAAAACATCGTGAATAATGCTATGAGTGGATCCATTTGATATGTTGAGCTCACTAGCTATCTCTCTTTCAGTCACACGACGATTTTCCAACACAATTTTCTTTACTTTTTCGACGTTTTCTTCGTTTATTGACGTTGCTGGACGACGATCATGGGGCAAGTTCTCCAGCGATGTACGGCCGTCCTTGAACGACTTATACCAATCAAAAATACGTGCGCGTGATAGGCAAGACTCCCCATATGCCTTCTGCAACATTTTCATTGCGTCCGTCGCACTTATTCCATTGAAATAACAAAATTTCAAAGAAACTCTTTGCTCAACGTTAATTTCCATAGTAAAATTCGAAAAACACACTCGAGGTTGACTTATTTATAGTGCCGTAAAAAAAAAAACTATGTGACAGATCGCGCTCAAATTTGACATGTAAACATATAACAGTCCTGCCAACCTAAGCAAAAAAAGTATGGCCATATGTCTTGTCCTCGTCGAATTATGGATAAAGTCTCCGTTTATATTTGAGCAGAAGGTATATATTCTAATAATGGAAGGAATAAAAAGTAAATAAGGTTATATTAATATGCTATAATATGAACATTAGTGATAGTGCTAATTATTGTTTTATATTTCTTTACTATTTTTATATATTTATATATTATCTTTAATGCCTCTGCATCATATAGAGACGAGAATGATAAGAGCTTGCAAAGTTTGGCTGGTAGAGAGATCACTTCAATATGTTTTAATCTCCTTACTCTACTTTGCAAGTATTGGGAAGAAAAACTCTGCTTTGAAGCTGACGTTACTATCTATAAATTCAAATTCCGCCGATAATAAAACCTATTTTTGGAAGATTATCAGCGATGATTACCCCATCAATACAATTACAGGAATATTAAGTTTTGCTTTTATCTTGAAAGTACACCAAATTGTTCCCAATAGTCTACTTTTTCAGACTATATATGAAGGCTCTAAACGTGTTGGACACTTTATGGTGACATCCACGCTAGTAACGTCAGCTGCCTTATTTCGCTACCCTCTACATTCTAAAAGATAACTGATCGTACTTCATTAGTAAATTCCGAAGCCACCAACCAAATAGCCCCAACTATTTCTTAAACTTTTAAAGCACTCTTGAATGGCTACTGAACTGATGTGGTTATCCTGCAGTGGCCTACAGCTACAATTATTGCATTTTGTAAAATATCACATATGAACACCATGGCGTATGTGTAACCAACGAAATGAACTTTAATATAATATTATTGCGGTTCAGTGTTCATGTATTTATTAATTCACACAAAAATAAATACACTCCCCTGTGCATTTATGTGGTCATATACACGCATACATATGCACATATGAGTTATATAATAATAAAAAACTGAATATAATTTAAATATGACACTCAAAAAAATAAATAAATACATAAATAAATACCACATAATATAATGCATGCGTATATACCACACATGAGAGTATGTACATACCTATGTATGTAGGTATAAAATGTGAGCATCAGTGGTATTGTAGTAATTCAGTGGTGACGCGTTAATGAAGGCCACTTACGCACATTTTCCATACCATTTGATAACATTGCATTATTTTTTAATGCGATTACATTACATTGGCGTTGTTATTACACAATGCAAGTCGCCAGCTGGTTGGTTGGCTACGAAAGTGATCATGGGGGCGGAGTGACTGACCGAATGATTGACCAAATGCTGGCTGCAGGCGATTTATTTCATTTGACTCGCTTGTTTTCTTCATGTCAAGCAGGCAAACTGACCTTCTGCATTTTCCGTTTATTTTTTCCAAACAATTAATTATGCAAAGAAAATAATTAAAAAAGTATAAATGACGCATTTGCCAAAGTGAATAAAGTAAAAGGGTGAGAAAAATAATATGCTAGCATATAAAAATAAGCGCTTTAATATTTAATAATATTTATTTGCATTCATTTAAAGTAAATACAAGCTTTACACTCATACTGAGAAAACAAAAATTCTCGTATAAAACAAATTATCAACTGTTAAAGCCACATTTTACCGTGTTTTTTTTTTTATTTTATTCAAAAAAATTTTATAATTGGTATTATGAAGGAAGAGAAAGGAAAACAATGATGCAATTTAGGCAATATATTTAGCATGCGATTATATTATTGATATTTGAGCTTTGACATTTCCAGTGAAATTCCCAAAAAAAAAAACAAACATTCAGTTTATTATTTGCGATTTGAGGAATAGTTAAGCCTGCGCTTGAAGAAATTAGGGAAATATTGAAAACTTACTTCCAAAATGGTGAGGTTCAACCGCAACTGAAAGAATATTACGCGTAAAATTTTGTTGTAATAAACTTGCCTTCAATTCGATAGTGTACGCAGAAAATACACATTTTGCGTACATCTCCGTGCAGGATTTGCCATAAAGACGTCGATATGAAGGCTTATAAAGTCAAATTAATACAAGATTTGGAGATTCACGACCATTCGTTGCGATTTTGTATCGCTCTATAGGCTGAAGATTATTTGGCAGAAGATGAACTTTAGGGTTGAAAAATGTTGCTTCCCAATAAAGCACATTTTCGCCTCTGCGGCTAAGATAATAAGCAAAACTGGTGCAGTTGCTGCTCAGAAAATACACATATGAGTATGGAAAAGCCAAAAGCTGTGTGATGTAGCATGTCTGTGAAAATGAGAAAACTGCTCGTAGCTATAATTAGACTCCGTTGAACTATATTTTCTGGAAATTTGTGATGGATAATCATTGTTGCCGTAGAAGGCAAAACGTGTTGAAAAATTGAATGATAGTCAGAACATAATGGGCCTCTGCCATCCGCACCTATTTGAATGAAGTAAGTAAAAAAGTCAAGTAAAAGCAAAATAATTTAATATTATTTATACGTCTTTTTCATGTCACATTTAAAACGAATATACTTTTTCAAGACCAGTTCTAATTAAGTGGCAACATATATTAAAACTTTTCATGATGTTAGTGTTTATGAATATTCCTCTCACTTACCTCATATTTGTTAACTACCCCGCATTATTTTGCTTAGATACTTACATTATATTAAGAAATTTTTTTTCTGATATGTCGACTCTTTTAAACACATACAAACTTCATAAACGTACTTAGGAGTGTCAATGAAGTAACACACAATAGATAATTTGAGCAAAAACTCTGACGATGTCTGGGCAACCTAGGCATATATACCTCCAAGCATAGTACATACGTGCATCCCCTTTTATATATATTATATTGATTAATACAATTCACAGTAATGCATGCTTATGTCAGCAAACCCATACGACGAAGAATAAAATTAAATTAATATAAAACAACAAAAAAATACTATTTATAAAATAGTAGCAACTACAAAAGTAGCCCTTTAATCGATTTAAATTAATTATGTTACACAATAATATATGTCGGTAATTTCATTCTCTTTTCCCGGACGGATTCATAGCTATTGAACATTAAACGAGTTCCGTATTGTTCGTGTTACCGGAAAAAACACATTTAGCCAAAATCTCAGAAAGCATAGTTTTCATATATTGATCTGGGAAAAAGAGCTATTTACATTCCAAATATTAAGCAACTCGAACCAATCGTACTTTCTCGGAATGAATCTAGGCAAAGTGCTACCTCTGAACCAAATTTTGTGTAAATAAATCTAATACTCTGTCCCAAATCCACTTACCAGAAATTATTTGTTATACATCATATGCAGAGCACACTTTCCAAGTTTGAGGTCTGTATGATCAGTGGTCTAGGCGTTGGGTAAGACAAAACCTTTTCTGTATAGAAAAATAAGAAAAAATAAATATGTAAAAGAGAAATTAATTAACCTAAACTCGGGAACTAGCTTTGTAATATGTATGTGCTTGTTTATGTTTATAAAGATATATAAATTATCTGTAATAAATTAATAAAATGTTAAAAAAAAAATGCTTCAGATGTGATAAACATCATATTTCTCTCCCCAAAAATGTTTAATGTGAAAAGTGAAACTCTCTTTAATTTTTTATATCTTGTCTGCTCCATTATCTGATTTGCTTATGATACAAATTCTTGATTTGTTTATCAACTCCATCCTTTGTGTGACGATTTTAATTTTGAATTTAAAATTACAGATATTAATTTGTATTTTTTAGGAGTTAAATTGCGATAACATTAAATTAAAAATTGAAAAAGTTTTTATTATATAATAATAACTGAAAAATAACACAGATCTAGCATAAAAAAATTATTTATTGTATATATGTACATAACAGCACTTTTACAATAATATGGAGTTATTTCGTGCATACGTGTAAATGGTTCCGTATTTATATGTGAAATGTAATAAAAATTTATTTCGTGCAATTCAGTAGAATTTTATATTTAAGCATCATATTATTTATAAATTCATAAAGTACAATAAATATGTGAACAACAAAGCTTTCAAATAATTATGTTGGCAGCATTTCATTATTCATTAATTAATTTAATTTAAAAATATCGTGGCATAAAGAAATTGTGTTGGTATTTAGGTATGAGTGTATTTCATTACAACATTTTTATACGATAACATACATGCATACATATAACGCATAAATATTAATTATATTTTATAATATACAAGTATATAAAAAAATTATAACAGTTTACTAATTAAAAAGTTTAATGTGGTTAAAAAAAATTGAAAAGAAACATAATGATATTTGTTGCCTTTCTCCCATAAATCCACATTTCAAACATGTAAAAATGGAAATACAAAACTTTTTGCTGATAATTTCACAGTCTAACGTAGAATTTATTTTTTATTTAATTCGTTGTAAGTACGCTGTTTCACGACATGCGTCACTTTGGTCTTCAGAACGGCAGTACCCAATGCTAACCACTCGCCTATTGGGGCTGCCATGGCAGTTCATATAACTATACAATAAATGGTCCAGCGGTATTAAATCGCACTATCTTGTGGGCCACCAAAAGTCTGTTTCAATAAACTGATTGTTTCGTAAGCTGTGTGACATATGTATAGGGCGGCTTATTGGAACCAAAGATCATCTAATTCAGACACGAAAAAGTGTTTAGCGCTACCCATTGACTACAATATTATGGCTGGCTTCATTTTTTGAAGAAATATTAACCACGAACCGAACCGTGGAGCATTTGCCGGAACGAAATCAACGGTACTGAAATTGTACATGATTGACTATTACAGTATCAGAACTATAAACACTGACGTTTTTGTCCTTCTCGAAGAAAGGTTGTAGAATATAGCGTATATTCTCTTTGCTGATGTCCACTGAGCTAAGGCAATAGTCTCCTTTGGAACCCGAAAAAAAGCTTTTTTCAGCAATTTTTTTAGAAAGGGAATGAAATTGTTGAGGTAAACGAAATTTTCAGACTATAATGTACTATACTTTGGCTTCAAAAACTTATTTTTAGTATCAAAAAATATTGTAATTATCCATTCTTGCGAAGAGATTTCTGAAGCAGCTGCATTCTGAACTCGTGAATCGGTGTCGGATATGGAGGTCATGCGATGCATCTAAAAGAGTCGAAAATGTTTTTTTTTTTTTAATTTTTATGAAAGTCTCTTCAATATGAACTAAAAAATATCACAAAAGTTGGGAAATTCCAAAATTTTTCGAAGTGTGAAAAAATCACTTTTTTAAATAAAATAAAAAAATAGAATTTAATTTAAATAATACTTTTGTCTAACTTCTTTAGGTCAAATAGAAGATTAATTAATACTGAGCCTAGATCATTTTGATTTTTTTCTTTTTGCTATCACCGCCAACAGAGTTGTAAAAATAAAAACTCGAGAAAACGCATTTCAAAGTTCTGACCGAGCATTCGAGCCTGCTCGCTCGGTCATTGAAATGGTGAAGGCTATTGTGGGATAATTTTAGAATGGATTTAAGAAAAAAATTCAAATTTTGAGGCTTGTGAAATAGATTACTGCCTTAAGGGATCAACACTTCTTCTAATGTATTTTAAGTAGAAAATCATCATCTGTCTAATGCCATCTAGCGTAATCGAATCGTACGTATAGAAAGCGAGATACAGATTACTAAACCCATCTCTTTTATATTTAAAACTCTTACGTGGCATCCTGCTGCTTGGTGATACAAATTTTACAAATTTCGTAGTAAAATTCGTATTGTTGACTAAACATAATTTGATTAACAAATCCCACCGCTTAAGTATTTTATACACAACACAAAAGTAACATTCTTAAAGTCTCAGCAAGTACAGGAATTTCAAACATCTCAGTAGCTAAGGTAAACAGTTGTTGTTTTAATGCCAATGGACATCAGGAAAATGACAACACACACAAGTATCGAAGCGCAATTATTATGAAAAACAACTACAACAATAAACAAGGAAAATTAACATGAAAATGTTTGAGTACTTGACTATCAGTGCCGGTGTATCTGTGCTGTGTTGACCTGATTTTCCATTGACAACGATCCAAGGACATCGTCATCAGTTTGAGTTCGAGATGTTTTGTTAAGTTGAATGGTGTAGTTGTGTCTTGAGACATAAATTGTGTTAGCTATGTTGAGGCTCAATAAGGACAAGTAGACTACTATTGGTTAGTATTACAAGCGAGTGCTGGCAAATATGACGCATGGAAAAGGCATACTCAGCAGGATATTTGAAATTGGAAGAAAATTATCTTTTACACTTTAAACAATTCCCAAAATACCTTGCCGTATTTAGGATAAATATTATTATTTTGCATTTCCTGGCAGCAAAGCCTCCCATTTTAAGCTGTGAAATATTCGATTATTTTCTTTATATCTTTTCAAATATCGCTTTAAGCTTATTTACTTAAATAATGCAGGAATATTTAGCGTCAAACTTGAATTTTATAAAGTTAAAATTTATTTTTAGCGCCAATCTTGTTTTCGCTTAAATTTCGTTTCCCACCTGCACACTTTTACTACAATACTAAGAGAAAATTAAAATTCCTCAAAATGCTTGGTTTGTAAACAAATAAACATAATTTATTACGTAATAAGAGCATTTGAACTGGCTTATTATGTGATAGCCGAAAATATGCGCAAACTTTTCGAGCGGATATGTTTATTGCATAACCGCGGGAGGTCCTCGCATTGCTAACCCACTTAACGGTCACTTACTTCCGGCTTAGGTGAAAATGTTGGCTCTTTTATTTTTCAAAATTAAACGAACGATGGTGTGTTGTAGTTTAATAAACTTTATTGTGTTTGGTGAAAGCACACCGATTGTATGAATATAAATTTCGATAGACACACATATATATTGGAGACTTAATTTGCATAAACTTATTCGCCTTTTTGGAAACTTGAAACTGCGGTAGCTGCTTTGTCTTTGAAAAGACGTAATTCGATGACCAATTTCTCGTTCTCTATCCCTTTTAGCAAATCGATATCACGTCGATGTCTTGACAAAATCTTATTGGGGAAATTATTTAATAAGCCGCAACAGGATTAAGTGGCATCTCGCAGAGCTACAGGCAGTAATAGAAATGTATAATTTAATTAGGCTCTCTTTTCATGAGCCTCCTTTCCCATGATTGGACTAAGGCTAATGCGACATTCGTCCAAAAACGCAGCAGGATTTTTGGCCAATCAATCGTATATCTTTCTTTTTAAAAAGCTTTGAGAGAGAGCTCGACCTTTATGGTATATACGTCAAGAGATGCCTCTAAGAATATAGTAAAGCTGCTCTTCATGGTTTTGAGATGAATATTGAGAAACATCTCGTTCTCAAAGAGAACACACTAGATGTCATATTGTGTGAACTTCTAATAAATTACGCAGGACAGTCACTATCGCTTTCCAAGAAATGATCTAGGAGCGAACTTAGTGAAATTCGCAAAGTAATCAGCCACAGAGCGAACTGTGAAGTTTATTATGTTATTGGCCTTACCTTCCGCTGCTCCTGCAGAGTTTGCCACAGCAAGCGCCAACAAATTTTGTGAGTTTCATGAAACGCCATAAATGGTTTCAACATATGTGAAGATGAGAGAAATTTTTTCACCGGGGCACCAAAGGTACAATATCACAACGGAGTAGCAGGATTAAAAAGTCTTATCGACGGTTTTGGGTATACAATTACAGTCGTACGATTATCCCCACTTCCGCTCTTGCGAACTCGTTTTGCATTTTGAAAATTTGAACAAGATGCGCTATCACATACGTGTGGGATCTTGGGTCATGGCTATAAACAGGAAGCTTGACTGGAGTGTGTCCTGCAACGCGACCAGTAGGAGAACGATAAGTAAAGGAGTTTGCGTGAATATGAAAAGTTTGAATTTCTGGCCGACAGGATGAAAATATGCGGCGTTTGTCAGAATGCTTCAAGATGGAGTAAATCAATATAAGAACGAGCAGGATCAGATACAGATAACCAGAGTAAACTGATATTAGGCCCGAATCCCTAATCAAATCAAATGAGCGAACTCAATGTTGCCACAAATTGTTTCTCAAAACTACATACCTTAAATAAGTAATCAAACATGATTGCGAATAATTTTAAAATAGAGTAGAATCACATTGATATTGTTTTTTTTATTTATTTTTATTAAAAAAAATAATACCATATCAAAAAAAAAACGAAAATAAATTTTTTTAAGTTACTAAAGTTGAATGCAATACCTAAGGAAGTTACAAAAGTTATACCGGATTTTCAGGAGAGCTAATGGAAGTGTTCCATGAAATATTTAATTTTTCGTAAAGACTACCGTAAATTTAAAATTTAAAAATTTGAAATCCAAATTACCAGAATGAAGCCGAAATTGTGCATGATGACTGTAACAGCATCAGGACCATAAACGCTATTCACATTTCAGGCATTTTCGTCTTTATGGCAGAAAAACTGTAAAATATAGCGTAGTGTCCATCTTAGACGCACGCTCAAGCAAAACTGAATCAACCAATCACAAAACTGTAAGAAACGCTTTTTTAATACAAAATGTAATTTTTCTGACCCCATCCAGCCGAACCCGATCGGACTCATATATCGCGAGATACAGATAAAAATTTCCTTTTACTAGACCTAATATATTAACATGTGCAAAGTATGTAAGTACCAAGAGGAAAAGGAGACCCGATATGGTCAAAATAATGAGATGAGTGGGTTTAGTCATTGTCCGTCTATCTTCATAACAATTTTTAGATATTCCAACAAAATCTAGTACGTGAGGAAATTTTTTTAATCCATTGATCATTTGTCGGAACTGAATATACCGGTCTTATATATTTTTAACTCCCATGAAATCGATTGATTCAGAACATAAAATTTTAGGTTCCACAAACATATAACGAAATGCACCTTGGTTCTGAATTTCAAACAAATCAATCGACTGAGAAATGTAAATTTTATAAATAAAAAATTAAAATCAAAATTAAATCGTCATATAAAAAATATGTGATCAGGTAAAAAAAAAATTAATTATTGAAATAAATAAGAAAAATACACAGTTTGTCAATCAATTTGTCAATTCATGTAAATGGTTAGTTTTTGTTCAAAAAAAAAATGTTAAAAATGTTATAAAATAATTGCTTAAAATTACTCTTTTTTGTAATACATATGTACATATGTAAATACAAATCATTCGCTTGAAGCAATTATCATTAATTTTTAAACTCCTAAAAATCCATTTACGTATGAATTCATGCATACATACATATGTATATAGCATGTATACAAATGTTTTATGCTAGTTTTGTGAAATTTCCAAATAATTTCTTTTATAATTGGTTTAAATAGTTACATTTCTCAACACTTTCCAATAAATCCCAGAAAATTGCCAATTACCCACACACAGCTTTTCTTGCGGCGTTATACTTTGCCATACAATGGCATTTTTTTTCACTGACTAAATTGATTGTTTTAAAAATTCAGAAAAAAAAAAAATTTATGTGAAAATGTGAAAAGGATATGTGCATACGTGTACATATGATATAAAAAGTGTTTGATGCGCAATGGCTTGCATGTTAAGCTACTGTCACAAGGCAATTTAAATTGATGTATAAATTACGACACAGACATTGTAGTAACGATTTTCATTTCAATGTTCAACTTTTTTGTTAATTGCATTATTATTATCATTTTGTTTTGCAACAAGAATTTGCGACCATTAAACTGTTAATTTTAATTTATTATTTTTCATGCGCGCAATTTATCTGTTATTGGCATTACCTAACAGCGCAATCATAATTAAATTATGTTTTTTATTACATTTAAAATGTTTTTTGTTTATTTTTTTTTTTTTTTTTTTTGTTTAAAGCTTTTGAGCAATTTCAGTTTCAGTTTATTTCATACTGAACATATTTTAATTTATTAACAACTAATTTTGCATTGAAAAGGCATATAATCAACATTTTTCAACCGTGACATAGTTAGATTTTTAGTAACTAATTGATTATGCGAGTATAGAGGAGCTCCTAAGTTCGATTTTTATTTCATGCAAAAATTTCGTGTTTTTCCTGTTGTAAAAGTAGTTTTTATATAAAAACTAAACTTAGACTACAAAATACTTACATATTTGTATTCCTATTCCTTTCATTTCTGGTTTTTCTTCTCGATGTTTTTTTCACCCAATGGAGCAATCTACAATTTTTTCGAAGGTTTTTATAAATTTATGAATTTAATTTCATGTCAGAAATATTTTAAATTTCTTTTTAAATTTTCAAATAAACTTTCTACCATCTTAGATATTGGTCAGACTAGGGCTTGAACGCTGACTTTCAGGAGAGTAGTACGGGTAAAGTGGTCAATACTCCAGTCACACTTATACATACGATGCAGACCACTAAAACTAGCTAATGCAAAAATAATTAACAATTTTTAACTAAATTTTTCTAGAATACAGCTGCGCAAGGAATTTGGCCCTAAGTTGCTAAAAACTTGAAGGATTTGTGGTAAAACATCAGATAGACGGACAGCTTAGCTCGTCAGTCTGATTATATCGCTATAAACCATGAGTAAAACATTATTTTCGTAGGGTAGTCCCTACTTATTTGACAGTTTGACTTTGGAAATGTACCATAAGTAGTTAACGTGCAAGATGGTTTTTTTTGCCGAAAAATGAGACTAGAAGATTACTTTTTGATTTATTGAAAAAATAAATACAATTTTTATATATATTTATTTTTTGAGGGAGTAAAGCCATTAAATTTTAGGGATAGTAATATCCTAAAACTGTTTACATACATACAACGCTTCCTTATCTGCTGAGTTATTGCTGGTAAGTAAGAAGAGGTGAGTATGGGAAATTAATAGGGTGAGTATAGATCTAGGTTTTCAACAATCGGCATATGAGCTAGTTGATCAGCTGCTGGACTAGTGACAATGAACGCCGTATTATCTTTTAAATCTTTGTTAAGCTAGGATGAGGCTGAAAGTTTTTCAAAAGGATTATTTGATAACCGATGCTTAACCTCAATCAATTTGGTGGTAAAAAAAAAGAAAAGCTTACTGAATTTAAAAATTCTACGTTTGATTTATAATCTTTGATTTGAAACAAAATCATGTTATACGCCCTAGAACGAATGCAGTGCGTTGTTCTTGGTGTCGAGACTATTAAAATTTCTTAGTTTTGCTTATTTGGCCCGGAGAAGTATTTCACAATTTCAGGGTATTTACCATATTTAGTTATGCCTGAAAGACTAAATCCGAACTCACTGACCGTATATATGTAAGTATGAGGGGCTTGGTATTTTAGAATTCATCTTCATTTCGAATCTTATTGCAGCGATAACTTTAATATACGTCAAACAATGACATAGTTTTCTAACTTATCATTTTGGTTCCCGATGCCAATGCCGATGCTAGGCTAAGTCCCAAATACTTACAAATATATGATATCTTTACCCATAACCACCCATATAGCAGTGGGATTTTTATATTCTTGCGTTAATTTTTATATGCTTGTCTACACGTAAGGTCACCTACATACCAAATTTCAAGTAACTCGAAACGTAGATATTTTTTTAGCTAATAAAACAAAAAATCTCTCTGAAATTTTTCAGTTAAGTCGTTTTTCAATATTATATGTAGTACATAGTGTTGTGTAGTACATAGTGTACCTAGTATGGTATATGATTATTACCGAAATTATAGTTGTTAATTGCCATTGCACTTTTGTTGCCACAACTTGTTGATGCATAAATTTTCATTATTGCTGATATTTTAAAATTTAAATTACATTTTAGATATTCATAGTGTCCAACCAACTAAGTGTATTAAATGTACAATGTTGTTATTACTTTAAAAAGCAATATACATGCATGGTAGTACATACATACATATATGTATATGTGACATGCTGTCAACAGCAAGCTGATTATTTGTTAGCCAAAATGTTGGACAGTTTCACCTACACGTAAAATCCAAAGTTTTTCCTGTTGTTTAAATTATGAAACCTGTTGGAGGCATGAACTTTCAACGTAAACTTATAATTTAATGCAGATTTTGTCGTTATACTTTTTGTTCAATCTCTCACTTGGTGTTAGCAGCAAACAAACACTTGAACACTTGAAGTTCGGACAACACAATTAAATTTGGTCAAAGTTTTCTTATAAATATTGAAAAATTTATTTTTAAGCAGCAAAATTTAAATTTTTGTATGAATTGTTATCTATTGCTTTCATGCTTTCAAGTAGTTCAAGTACATAGCAGCGTAAGTTGTAGGCTGGGGTTCACGCCTTGGCAAAATATAAAAATTTTAGAGGAAATATAAAGTTTCTGCGAAGAAATTCATAAAGCGAGCAGATTTGGATTTACAGAAATCACCTAGAGCAGAAGTTCGGCCTTCAGAACTTGCGGCAAAAAATTATATTCATAGGTATATATGCACGTTGGGGAATATTGCCACTTAGTGTAGTCTTTCTTTCTATTTAAGAAGTTAATAATGTCAATTTAAACTTTTTGCTATTACTTATCTTCACACCTTATTTTCATTTAGAGGCCCGTGTATTATTTTTTACTTAACAATATTAAATTAATGGGAACTTCACTTTGATGCTTCAAGACCGACGACCACACTACAAACGTTGTAATTAGACTTCTGCGTACCCTTGAGCAAAATACAATATGTCGGAATGGCTCCACTCAATCTTATTCTCTTTCAGCCGTGACTCCATTACACACCAGCTGGCCTCTTAATAATGTGAAAACTTCACACGTAATCATTTCTGCTATTTTAGATAATATTTTGATATGAGCCATAATTCTAACGTGGCACGAGGCAGAAATCCATAATGATTTGACAAATCTAAATTTACTTTTATTAATTTATTTCATTGACGTCATAATGATTTTACACTTCAATTGGTAATAATAAATGAAAATGTAATTAATCATTACACCTACATAAGTTTACGCGATTTCAATTTATCTGTTAACGGACGTTGAAACAACGTGCCAAGATATTACATTTACAAGCTTGCAAATATACAAAAACAAAAAGAATTTAAATCCAGCAAAGCAAAAGTTGCCTTTAAGGGCAGATAAAATAATCATTAGAACCCGAAACCGAAAGCTCTTAAAAAAGAGGGTATCTATGTTTGAAACTGGTTCTCCAGAGGTACTAATTTTTGGCAGAATCTTTGCTAAAATAGTCTTTTTCTTCCATTCACTGAAAACTTTCATATTTTTTTCTAATATTCGGTTGAAAGATATAGCTTTCAAACTACTGCAATCCATAGACGTTACAATCATATCCAAAAAGATTTATTGTCAATGGTATTTTCATCTTTTTTTATACTTTTTATGAACATGGAATAGTATATTAACTTTGGGCTAAAGTATGTAAGTATCTGAAGGAGAACAGATAAAGCCATCAAAATGTATATCGATATATAAATTTCGAGCTGTGTTGAATTAGCTATGTCCGTTTTTCCCTCTAAGTTCTCTTAGATCTTTGAACAAATCTTAGTGTACAGCTGTATCTATGTAAATCATACACCACGTGTCCGAACCTGCCATTTCGGCGCACTATATCATAAGGCTCCCATACCACCCTTTTGTTCAGATATGTGATTTTGGCATATTAGGATATGAAATTTGGCTTTCGAGGCACATATTGTGAATTAAACATTGGTACTGACGGTCAAAGAAATCTGACCTTGATTTAATCAGCCGTAAATAAAGCATTTAAAAACATTAAATATGGTATCCTACACCATATTACCGACAATCGGAGGACTCTCATATACACGGTGTGTCCCAAAAATAACCGAACTTTTTGGAAATAAAATAGTAAAATACACATTATATTATCTTTGAAAGTTATTATTTATTCAAAATAGGTTCCATTTGACTCAACACAACGTTTGGAACGATCAACCAGCGCATGCATAGATTTTTTTATGTCATTTATAGAAATGTTCTTCATTACCTCGGTTACGGCAGCTTCATTTTTTTCAATTTTTTTTTAATTTTTTAAACTTCAATTTCAATTTTTTTTCAAGTTTGACACAAAATTTTATATTTGCTCTTTGTTCCATTTTTTTTTTTGGAACCATTAGCACACTTTTGGTTTTATTGAAATGGCTGTCACTTTTACATCTGTCATCCGACTTACCTGAAGTCAGGTGCGTTTGAACGAGGATGAATATATCTTTTTAATGTTGCAAATTTTCAATAGATGGCGCTGTATGTTGTATGATTTAAATATAAAGTTCGGTTATTTTTGGGACACATCGTGTATGGGACTGTATAAAATAAATATAAAATTTAAGAGTACTTCCTTTTTTTCAATTTATGACTCTTTTAGCAGTCATTTCATTTTTTTATTTCATCTTTTTTGGATCTGCTCAGAAAGAGCTCTCTATTCGTGATTGATATGTGGTACTTTCTTCGGGGTGCTCCTAAATTGGTTGGCTGGGAAGAGCTCAGGTAAGCAGTGTAGTGCGTAAAGTACAAAATTAGCACTCCCTGCTTTGTTTTCCATTCTAAACAGCGGTTTCTAAAAAGTATAAGCTTATAAAATTAAATTTTTCTCAAGTTATTCTTATGAATTTACATGAGGATAGTATACTATTTCAAAATTTAACCCACGATACTACTAAGTATTTTCATTAAATATTCAAATTTGAAGTTGAAAGTTTTTAAGCTACATTTTCACTCACGTGTGCAATAGTATTTGCCACAATTTTCATTTTAAAATGTATTTAATTTACATACTCGTATGTACCATACATACATACTCATACACTTTACTGCCGATGTGCGGAAATACTTTAACTTTCCTATTAGCTTTGGTAAATCCTACAAAATATCTACCACTTAGAGCAATATTACGAAAGCAATGCTATTCGTGAAGAGCGAGAGCTAGTTAAGTATCTGCCTGAAATGCAAAATTTAGTGTGGATTAAGGTTGAGGTGTAGGCTAGAAGAATAGTTTGAAATTCGCCTGCACACATGTATCTGCATGCATACATACACGTACATACGAATATTTGCGTAATACTGTAATAAATGCCTCAAGCACTATGGCAATGAGTATTAAATTCTTGAAACACTACTTCCGAGAGTGCGCGAGAGTACAATACAAATTTTATGCATGTGAAATGTGAGAAGAGCAGATAAGATGTTTTTAGCACAGCTGCTACTGTTGTTGCTCGGTAATAATTGCTTGCAATTGGAATCGTATGTGGAAACGTTTGCAGGATGCTGCCGCACCAAGTTAAACATCTGTGCAAACATGCACAGCAGCGAAGAGAGTGAAAACTTCGGTTGTATGCCTTTGAGACTTTCATTTAAATTGTTTATTAACATATGTATGTATGTACATATGTGAGCATGCATGCTTACCCTGGGGTAAAATATTAAAATGGGCAAAGAAAGTACTAGTTTGCTACTAGTGACTGAACTAGTGGGAGAAATGCCAAATAAGTACAGTAATATTAATATTAAAATACTTCAACTAATAATTCAAAAAAAACTAATATTGTTTTTTTTCTGTTGATTGCACTTGATATCCTCTTAATATTTGGAATATTACTTTTACCTTTACAAAGACTTCCAGAACGAGTTAAAAAAGTGTGCAGAATTAAGTTTTCAGTGTTCGATTTCCGAGCTATAATTATTGTTGTTGCTGATTTCGGCCCCAAAATTGACGAAATCATTTGTGATTTGTGATAAGGGTATGACTATCAATAGTGACATGACACCCAAGACGCAAGCGCAGGATGTTTCATCTTGTCCTCGATCACTATCAGACCCATTCGCCTCGTCTCTTTGTCGAACCTGCATAAAGCAGAACCAAGAATCAATGTCTTTAATATCATCAGAATATGTTAGAAATTGTGTGCTCTTGTAAAAGATTTTAACTCGTCTATTTATCTCTGCAGGTATCATTATTTTCTCCAATATCCAACAATAAAGAGTTACCTTGTCTGAAGCTCAGCTCTGAAGGAGCTTGTGGTGTTACTCAATGTCAGTTTGCCTGGCCGTATAAGTTTGGTGGAGATACCATACTCAGACAAAGCGGTATCAAGGCAGCTTTAAATTCAATCCCAACTAATATTATAATATATCAAATCTTTCAGAATTTGTACAGGAGAAGAAATCAGTTCAATCAATTTACATTGAAATGGCATCCATTAAAGAGTTTTGAAAAACAAAAGGAAAACATTTACTAATGTTACAGAAGACACGCACGTATATACATGAACATATATATATTTATATATTTATATATTTATATGGTATATAAACACTCATTTACGTACCCACATTTATCAAGAAGAAAAAATCAATTTGCAAAGGATTAGGTACTTCAAAGAATCCATTAAGGAGTTTAATGAAAAATTGCTTGCGCAAAAGTACAATAACAACAAAATTACAATGATTCAATTTATTTGTTTGTAAATAAATATGTATGCATTAAGTGAACAAATAAAACCCATTTTGAAATAAGTGTTCAGGTGTAAAAGATGAAAGACAATTTCTAATCATCAACTGGTATTTATAGCACCACGAACTTTCATTTTCATTTGTAGTTATTCGAATACTTTTATGATGATGAGATGCGCGAGAGTTTTTGTTTAGGATCTACAAGAACATATATTATATTTTTATTTATGCATTAGTAATAGCAGTTTATATACATACTATACAGACAAGCTGTACCCAGTAACGCTTCGCTATCGCCCATACTCATTGAATGTATGAAAAATTAATCATGGGATAATTTTTATAATTACTTCATTTACTCAATACTTGTGGGAATACAACATCTTTGATTTTACCATTGACGTTGATCCACTTAACGTAGATAAAAATAGTCCAATATTTTGAAAAGGCCAGACTCCGGTCCGCTTCCCGGAGAGAAGAGTAGTTTTTCTGTTAATCTAAGCAAAAGTTCACCAACATATGTAATGAATTTCAAGTCAACGGAACCATAAATAAGATGTGTTCGAATAGGTCAGTTCCTGACCTGAAATTTTTTTTTTCGTTAAAACCTTCCCAGGTATCAGAAGCGATATTTCAATCGGTTGGTAACTTTTGAGAACACCCGTTTCGTAGGTACATAAGAGGTTTTTTCAAATAGGTCACTCCAGGGTCTACTTAGCGAGTTTTTTTTCATGCCAGCCTTTACAGGAACAATATTGGATGAGTGCATAAGTTCGTGCCCGATTTCAAGTGCAAACTAAAATTGAAATTTTTTGAAGAAATCGCTTTTATTAATCAATTATGTATTCGCCATCATGTTCGGCAATCCACTCCCAACGTTCAACCAATTTACGGATGCCTGATTCATAGAAATCGCGCGGTTTCTCGTTGAAAAAGGTGTCAAGGTGGTTTTTAACGTCTTCCACATTTTTAAATTTTTTTTCGATTCAAATTGTTCTGCAGCGATCGAAACAAATGATAATCAGAAGGTGCAATGTCGGGTGAATATGGGGGATGCGGCATGATTTCCCAATTCATCTCCTTCAGTTTGGCCAGGGTCGGTTTTGCAACATGTGGCCTGGCGTTGTCATGATGGAAAAGAACTCCTTTGCGATTGGCCAAAATCGGACGTTTTTCTTCAATTGCTTTCTTCAATTCGACCAATTGCTGACAATAATTGTTGGCAGTGATCGTTTCTCCAGCTGGCAAGAGCTCAAAATAGATCACGCCTCGGATATCCCACCAAATGCACAGCAGTACCTTCATCGGATGCAATCCACCTTTCGACATCGGTTCCGCCCCTTCGTGTGCCTGTTTCCATGTTCTTTTGCGTTGAACATTGTTGTACAGGACCCATTTTTCATCACCAGTCACGAGCCGAGCCAAAAAAGGTTCGTTTTTGATCCGTTGAAGCAAAGAAATTGCTGTTGACATACGGTCCACTTTGTTCTTTTCACTCAACTGATGTGGCACCCATGTATCGAGCTTCAAAGTGTACCCAACCTTTTTTAAACGACGAAACGGTTGATTTGTTGACGTTCAATTCACTGGCAACCTCTTCCGTCGAAATACGTGAGTTATTCGCAACTAAAGTCCTTAGAACATCGTCATCAAGCTCAGAAGGCCGTCCACTGCGAGGTTGATCTTCGAGGTTAAAATCTCCAGAACGAAATTTCGCGAACCATTTCTTTACTGTGCGGAGTGCTGGAGCACGGTCCAAATAAACTTCGCGAATATCTTTAGCTGCAGCGCCTACTGTTTTTCCTTCGCGGAATTCGTATAACATAATATGACGCATATGATATTTTTCGTTGTTCATCTTCCATGCGCCTTTTCACTAAGCAACTCAAATCAAAATGAAGTTATTTTATGCTTAATTTACAGTTCGGACTGTCACCTTTCTAACGATATATAATATGTATATATTTCTTTCACGAGCGCCACTCTCAAACGATTCGTACGGCATCCAGCGGAAGGGATTTAGATTAAATTTTACATTTATGTTTCATTATAGAAGCTCCCACAACAACACCAATGCTACTCCACATAACATCACGTCAACATTAAAATATCACATCAACGTTGACATATCACATCAACACAAATAAATACATACATCATATGGATTTCATATACATAGTGCACATGTAAAGATGCACCAGATAAAACACGAAAATTAACTCTCCCACCACCGCCACGCGTATAACGTAAGATAACTCCAGCCACAGACCAAGAAGTCGGGAACCGTGAGTCCACTAATTCAGAAATAATTATGTTATGTACCTACAGGAGAAGGTAAAGAATGGTTCTCTCTTCTCAGATCAGGTATAGAGAGCCGAGTACTTCATCGCCCTTTGGAAAGTGTGGTGCTACTGCCCGCCTCTACGAATATAGTAAATTATTACTAGAACCTATTCTTCTATAATAATAATACAAACGAATTACTAGTTCATTAATTTTTGTGAAAGACCCCTGCAGCATGCGTTACGTTGTATTTTCTAAAATCTAATGGAAATAAAATTATTTTCAAGCGGCTTAGCATTTTTTATAAACAAAATCTGTAAAATATTTTTAAAGTGGCAATATCTTGAAGTCAAAATGAAAATAAGATAAAATGTCATAAAATATTTTTATGTCAATTTTATATTGAGTGAAACCATGATGAAATAATATATGTGAGTGAAACTACGTTCTTTTTTTGAATCATGCGTTTGATCGCTCTTTCACAGGGAAATTCAGATTTGCCAAAAAAATTTACACTAAATTTTATTTAAAACGATTTTATGATTCATTACAACGTTTTTAAATAATCAATAATATAATTGAATAATGTTTTGTGATCAAAATATCAGTCGTCCATGATGTCGTTAAATTTTTTTTAATCGAAAAATTGATTATTTTGCCCCAGCTTGGTAAGAAAAATTAGAATTGTTAATATGTACATGTACATATGTACATAGGTACATACATATAAGTGTAAGTATGCACGAGTATGTCAAATAATGCTCATGTTGTTCAATTAGAGTAATAGCGTGTTTCTGTTTACCCGCTGTAATGGACGATGACAATAATAACAAAACCAGAAATTACCAAACTGCTTCTCTGTTAACCTTTAAATGCCGATGCGTGGCTTGAGAGACAATACAAATCGTAAAATTATTGCAAAATTACGACGGGTTAAGCTGCCAATGAAACAAAATTTAGAGAAGTTGAATCTTTATTGTGGGACTTCCTTTATTAAATGCTGGAAAATAATACGAGCTGCTGAACAAAACAGAAAAGATACAAAAGCGTAGACATGCTGTCGTTCCGCTGTGTCGTGGCATGTGTGTTTTTCATTGCTAAGGAGCTAAACATTGCACAATAATCAGTTTGGAAGCACTTGAAAAAGGCTAAGTACACCAAGAAATACGATGTATATATGCCACATGAGTTAACGAAAAAAAGCAACGAATTTCCATCTACGAACTGCTGCTTAATCGCAACAAAATCGATCCACTTATGAAGCGGTTGGGGGACTGGTTATGGTTAGATCACTCACAGCAACGTCAAACGAAAGTGGTCGTGAATGAAGAGCAGTAAGCCGGCTCAAACGGTATCCAATCCAGTATTGATGGTCATGAAGGTTTTGTTGTGTGTTTGATGGGCTTCAGAAGGGATCAATTACTATGAGCAGCCTGAAGAAGTCAACGCACAGAAACGCACTTCTTTGGGCATCAGAAGAGGAACTATGTTTCATCAGGACAACGTCAGACAACATGCATGGATAGTGACTCGTCAGAAGCTCCGAGAGCTTGGTTTGTAAATTCTTATGCATCCATCTAATCGTCCGGACCTCAAACCAAGTGCTTATCGTCTGTACCTGTCTATGACAAAATGATTTGGATAATTCTAGCTATGGTAAAGAAGGCCTTTAATTCAATGCAAAATTAGTGGATTTCTTTTTAAGAGACCTAATATATTATATCAATAGAAGGTGTTGTCATTTTTACATTGAAATTTAATTCATTTAATTATAACAATTGCTTTTTTAATAATAACTGATTTTAAACAGAAATTTCTAATATTGTGTCAAAGGTGTCCAAAGCACCAGGGCAGGGTTAAGTGCGCTAAACTTCGGCTCGGCAATTGAAGGCTAAATTTAACCAACCGATTTTGCTCTTAAATTTCCGCAAAGTAATGAATGTTGTCACTGTAGGCGCATAGTACGTTACATCGCATGTTATACAAATTAGCATTTGGTTAGTCAGTTGCAACTGCAGTAGGGGTGTAAAATACCTCAGCATGCTAATATATGGTATGTGAGAATTTAATTTCACAACTGACAAAACTATATTAAGTGACACCTCTGCAACACATAGTGGATTGCTTTTACTATTCTGCAGGTCAACCAAAAGATAGAAATGCCATGAATTCAGTATACAAATATATACGAGTATATAATTAAGATTTTGTATATTATTTAATTATTTTTTATATGTATGCAGTTGTTTCATTTTCCATTCCAACGAACAACGCACATTTCTACTTTCGAAAAAGACTGACTGTACGTGGCGAACTTTTTCGTGTACCCTCATAAGTGAATGGTGTTGGTGGTAATGACGGTGATCGCTTCACTTTAATTTTCTTATCATTGCATTGACGTTCATGACGTCGCTCCAGCATCACCTTTTGCTCCTCTGGCATGCGTGTATGCTTCTTTTCATAAATTGGTTCGATGGCTTTACGAGAATTGCGATTGTGATATAATATTTGACAAAATGCCAGCTCTTCGCTAACAGTACGCATTTGTGGAATTTCCAAAGGCACTAACACTTCACTTGGAATTTGTTCAAAATCCGGGGGGACCATTTTATTTATTTATCTATGTATGAATGTAAGTAACCGCTTTTGTAAAAAACTAATGAAGGAATTTCTTTATGGAAAATAAAAACAAACAAAAAATTTAATCTATTTATGACAATTAAAGCATTTTCAGCTGTCACAATGATTTACAAATATTTTAAGGCGAATTTATAATTTATAATTAACTCTGAAGTCTTTCAAAAATTTTGTCAAATACCTACTCAGTTGAAAATGTAAGCATACGCACGAGTGTATAATATTAGTAATAAAAATTTGTTCCATTCAGAATAATAACCGGCGAATATTCCCGCATTGCAAGAACTATTATCCAGGTATTTGACGAGGAGTACGCATAGCAGCTCAGGAAACGTTGCTCGCGTCCAAACTGAGAAGGGCAAGTATTTTGACAGTGGAGGCATAGAGGAAAAAAGTAAGAAACGGGTGTACTAGTCGCCATCAGGCGCACCCAGTTCGGTGCTGGCTTTCGACTTCATCCCAGGTTCTGACAATACCAAAACAACCAAATCAAGTGACGGGAAATTTTATCAAAATCGTTGCCGAGCATTTGAAAAAATTGAACCACTCATTCGGAACGAGCGCAAACACAGGACTACCGAGCTAGGAATAGAGACATGTCAGCAGAATCCTTACATATAGGGAATAAGAAGACAAAATTAAGAACTACAAGTGCAAGATATATCACCTTTTGCTTAAGTGCCACCCTAAGGAGACGGCCGTTGGTCCCATAGAGTAAAGTGGGCGGGAATTTATTATAATCAATAAACAGCTTAATAACTTCCATTATAGCTATTTTAAGTCGATTTTTAATTTTTAAACTTACAACTAAATAAAATGCACCGAAAAAGGCTAAATCTTAAATGATATTTACCGCAACACTGCTTAAAAGCACTTAATGTACATATGTTTTCAACATAAAATATATTTTCACGTTCATAAACATATGTACATGTGTGTGTATTTTCTTAGTGACCCGCTTTCAGAATATAATGCTCCTTTAGTGCCCATAGTCATCAAAGCAATTTATCATGCTGGAACGCTATTGAGGCGTCTTTTCTTCCCAAAAAAAAAAAACATATAAAAAGAGTATAGAAATAAAGAGCGGGCTGTAAGATGAAGAAAAAAAATTATATAAGTAATAGTCACTAACGTCATCAATATAAGCGACAAAATGTAAGAAAAACAGCAGGACCAAAAAATAAAAGCGGATGGAAATAAAAGTGTTTGATGTCATATTGCAATTTATTATTATTTATGGTTGTTTATTATGCAAACGGGAATACTTTGTACCATTATGCTATGACCACGCCCACCATTCATAGCACTTCGTTTCACAATTTCATAAGTTAAATTATCGTCAAATCGACTTAGGCGAGTTCCTGCATCACCACACTCATTATTAGAATATATTTTTCTAAGCTTCCTTGATGATTTATTTTCCGATTTTCCAAAGACCAAAGTACCACAATTTTAGCTCCCTTCATTCAGTGGTACCACTGTACTGAAATTGTATATTGAAAAAAGAATACTTAATAGAAACTAGTGCCTTAAACCAAAAATAGGCACGTGGATGTACACCGCCGTTATAGGAGCAGTTCTAAAATATGGACCATTGGACAGAGACAGTGCTACCCATATCAGGAAATTAAATGGTATAAAAAGAGAGGGTTATACAGAGTTTACAGGGGTCTGTAAATAATATCCGACAGATGTGTCCAAAAGCTATTTCAAGTTGAGGATACCTTCTGGATATGAATACAGAAGTGTTCTTGAATTAGAGGAGAATACCATCTCAATCTACTCCGTCGGATTTCCAAATGGATGTAGGTATGGAAAAGGTTTGTAGAAATCTAATGAATAACTGTGGTACAGATACAGAAGGTAGCACAAGCACGGTTGACATTGGTAGCTTTATCATCGCAACTGAAATAAATTTAATCATCGGCAATAATTTTAAGAAGGCTCTGAGCTCCATAATCTGGGCTTCCGATCATAAGAACATTTCTTGGGCATCTATTAACGAATCTGGTATGGAGATAAAACCATGAGTTCTAGGAGCATGCAATGCTGAGCACTCGGCTACCGCGGCCGCCGTCGGATATAATAAGTGTAATTAAAAACACTGAATGATGCGAGCGTATTAACGAAGCAAATCTTAAAATCCTACAAGAAGGACGGCTTACCGACAGGCATTAAACGCCATTCCTCAACTCTCTTCCAGTGAATGGCGTTCTCAGAATCAAGCCACCGCTTACTACAGAGGATGAGCTCGAGCTGCCTCGAGAGTGCCGCAGTTAATCTGGATATCGCAGTAGACTAAACTCTTCTCTATCCAGACTTGACCCCGACATAGCCAACGTAACCTATATACTGCAGATAATGAGTCCCCCACACTAACCATCTCTTTGCATGCTTCCTAAAACCAACTCATCTAACTTTCCCCCTTTTTCTCAATGACTTAAAATGACCTCGCCTGCTCTTAAGCGGGATTAGTGAACCTCTACACCAACAATAACCCTTGGGACAGCACTCCTACTAACTACTACCCGTATATATCATTACTGTTTTCCAGTAACTTTTCTGTGAAGTGAAAAGACCATTTTCCTTACACAAAAGTTTACCAGTAGCACTTGCCTTAACTATTACCTTCTTCAAAGTTATTAAATGGAAATTAAAGTAATTACACTTTAGTTGCCGATTTTTTCGTCAATGTGGATGAACGTTAATTAAATTTATTTATACCCTAGATTTCTCTGATATAAAAAGTTGCTGTGTACATATGTACATATGGTACATATGTATGTATACTTTTATTGAGGGAAATGTTCGTTATTTCACCATGTGGTTAGTGGTATGTCACTGCCACTTACATACATAGCTACATACCTACATACAATAAAAAAGCTAGTTATCACATTCAATAACGCTTAATCGATATTAATGATCAAACATTTACCCAAATATGCTCGTCTGAAATGCATGGAGTAATGTAATATGTGGCTGCTTAATTTATATTCACCACATGAGTATCAACATACCACATACTTACACGTGTATGTATGTATTTACGTTTGCATTTGCCTACTCGTGTTTCGCTTTTAATTGCGTGCAAGCACACCTGCTGTTCGCTGGCTTACCTTGCCCAATCGCGGCGCTTCCATTTACGATACCTTGGAGACAAGATTTTAATGGCACGACACCCGCATTGTTTCGATTGCGGTAAATGATGAATTAAAAATGCCACTGCTTAATCATTGGCGTACAATAAGATTGCCGGTTACACGATTGTTGGCTGTGTGCGGTGTGCGGTGTACCGTGTGCGGTAGGAAGGGTTCATAGGAATTCAACATAAATCCTTAGAGCCTGCCTGTGAAAGGCTAACGATGAAACTCCTGCTGTTCATGTTGTGTTGGAAATAATTATTAGGTATATTTTTTGCTTTGGCTGTATTGAGGCGTCAAAAGCGGTGGGGAATATATTATTAAATTATTTGAATATAAATATTCATAAGCATATTAAAGTAATGAATTATTCATTGTTATATTAATAATTTAAAAGTTACAAGTCTTTGCCGATTATAACGTATTTATTATTGTATATCGCTAATATTATACCATAAGTTATTAATCGATTTGTTAGCGTAAATCACTTCTGCTTGTCCTATGATAATTTTTTCCTTTAATGTTGTATACGTTTCCCATTAAAAATTCGACGCTTACACGTGCCTATAAAACTCTTTTTCAAGTGAGAGGAGACCAAAAAGCAAGGGTCCTTTACTAATCAACACCGTTTACTTATTTAAGCAAAAAATCGCTTCAGCGGTTATTAAGTAGGCTCTTAAAGCAATTTCTTTTATTAGGTGACTCGTTAATTGGTTAAAGGAAGAAGTAGAGGATCGGACCAACAGCGACCACAACTATGTTTTTGAGAACATTTCACATGACTTAATAAACTATTTTAGTTTCTTCTAAGCATGTGTGTTTAGGCCGTGTGAAGGCCGGTCACTCATAAAGATAGTGCTCCAGCGTTTCGTCATCTCTTGTGCACACTCTGCACTCAGTAAAGCTGACCGATACTACAAAACAATTTTGGAATTATATAAAAGTTTTTGAATAAATAAATCATTATTTACAATATTTCGTGGAAGCCAGAACTGAGTTATCTAAGTAGAAGCTGCTGCAGGAGCAAAAAAAAATAAAAAAGGCAACGCATCACAATATGAAAATAAAAAATATTTTAATCGTTATGAGCACTAAAAAACCATACGAAACTTTATATATACTATATAAATATATACTATGTAGGTTAAGAAAACCGTAAACCGTAAAACCGTCTTGCAAGCAAGAGTTATCTAGTGATACAAACCTTTCAAAGAAGGCCTGAGAGATACTGAAAATGACAGAAACCATCCGAAAAAAGGGGAAGATTTGGTTTGCCGCATCACAACTAAGTGGCTAATGAAAACACATTTCATGACTTTTGCATCATTACTCTTTTGTGAAATTTTGGTGAAAAACAATACTGTAACGATGCTTAAGCTTCAAAATATGACTGAGATGACACTGAGCGAAATTTTCCTATTACCAAAAATTAAGTGAACCGTCAAGGACGAACCATAAATATTTGATCGAATAACTCTGTGCCTAGCTTACTTCCCGTAGAGAAAAATTATAGTTCCTGCTAATTTAAAGAAAAGGCTACCTAATTTCCAGTAAATCAAACCGTAAATATGACTTTTTTACAATAAATTGGTATTTCGAAAAATGTAAAAATTAAAGTTTAATATTTTATGAATAATAAAATTTCTTTCTCAAAAGTGTTGTTACCTTTCGTATTTGAAGGTGTACGAAGACTCGCGAAAGCTTCACCCTTCATACTCGCAAATGCCCAACTTTAACTCCTCTCCGTTTAAGAATTTCAATTTTAAATTTACTAAACTTTAAATTCGTCTTTTCTATGCAAGAGTAGAAGGAAAATAATTGATACTCTCCAAATAGGGTCATCTCGTTTTCAAAAAATTAAATTACTCTGCGCCGTTGTTATTATGCAAGCAGCTGTGCGGCATTAGCACAGTCGGTGTTGCACCTACACATACATACATACACGTGTATGCATGCATACAACCGAGGGATATGCCTGCAAGCTTGAAATGCTCATATATACATACATATTTGCAAATAAAATCTCCTATGTACACATATATCTATATGCATATATACAAACACAGATCATATACATGCATACATACATACATACATACATACATACATACACGTAGGTATCATGTAAAGTGCAAGTTTAATCGGATTTTAGCGCAGATTTTACAAATGTCCAATAAAAAGAAAAAAACACAATAAAACCTAAACAAGGAACAAGTTAAACGGCAAAAGTGCAACAAAATACAAAAACTAAACAAACTGGGAGTTTGAATGAAGCTCAAAAATGCCAAAACATGTGCACTATAAGTACTCATATATATACCTATGTGTG
The DNA here is from genome assembly GCA_037013455.1 of Ceratitis rosa. Lineage (NCBI taxonomy): Eukaryota > Metazoa > Arthropoda > Insecta > Diptera > Tephritidae > Ceratitis > Ceratitis rosa. Next base: position 7,660,702 of record JAWMAG010000039.1, read on the forward strand.
TGTAAATGTATACTGTATACTAAAGTCCTTAAAACCGATGTCGAAACTGTTTTGAGAAATACTCGTATATAGGTATGTAGTTGCATATATTAGGGCATAGGAGCCAGTGGTAGGCTATGGAGTTTTCTAAACTCGCACACGCACACGCACACGCACATTCTACACTTCCTTGAAAAAGAAGAGGCGGTGTGTGCACAGAGGCTACTGACAGTACAAGAATTTCAAAGGAAGGAAGGAAGTAAGCAAACGAAAGCAATTGTAGGCATTACGAGTCCAGCTAAGCATGCGACGGGTAAAATATGCAGAAACGGAACTGCAAAAAAGTGCAATGCCTGAAAACACACACACACAGCAGCACATACGTGTACAAGGTGTGATCAGAAAATAACCGTTATTTTCAATTTTTTCAAAAAGTTTTTAATTGTTCGTCAATAACTATATTGTCCCTTTCATAGTAACTCTCCTCAGATATAATACTCTTATACCAGGACAAGCATTGTCATCGACCTTCCTTAAACCGTTTATACCACAATTGAACTTGTGTTCTGCTCATAGTAGACTCGCCAAATGCCACAGTCAACATTTCAAATGTCCTTGCGCATTTAATTTCATTTTTTACACAAAACTTATATAGTTTCTTTGATCCATTTTATCTGTCAAAAACAAACTGACAATCCAAAATGCCTGATATTGCCATCATATATATGTATATATAACAGACATATGTAGCAACATAACAGAAAAAAAGCGAAAATCGAAAATCGAACATACGTAACTCACGAAATTTGAAAATAACGAATATTTTCTGATCACACCTTGTATGTACGTATATGAATGCACCTAGTCTTTCTTCGGTTGAAAATTGCACTAAAATATAGGGGAAACACTCACAAAGTGCATACAGTTTCATGGAATCAGGCAATAGGCATTCGAAAGACATACCATAAGCAGGAAATGTAAGCTCAAACTCTGCCGCACACTGTATACTTACAACAACAATCGGGCAATTTGTACTAATGTAACTAACTTTTAGGGGCCATAGACCACAATTATGCTGGAAATTTTTCCTACGCTTTTGCTTTACGTAAATTTTGGTTTTGAACTTTTGCCGACCAACGTTCAACGTCCAACGTGCAGTGTCCAGCATACAAAGGCGTTCTACAATTGTGTAACGACAGTTTTGTACTGTACGAAATTCGCTTGAGGGCGACAAACTGCATTCATTCACTTACCGGCTTTTCTGGTAGAACTTTAATTTCGTTAGCCTTTTATGGTACATACTCTCACATACATGCATACACGTATGAATATATGTGCCTACCCAAGTACATTGTGTGTGTATGTAAGTGTATTGTGTGTGACAGGTACAATTGTAATTAGCGAACAAAGGCATGATTGTTTGTTTCATTTAAAATCCGCAATATGGTAACGATTGCATAGAAAAACAACATCGACAAAAGCGCTCGGTTGCTCCGCCTAAGTAAATGTAAACTTTCAGGTATTTTGGGTTTGGTTACATGCGGCAATAAGGAAATTCACATTAACTATGCGATGGCAATAGAAAATTCCTTGCACTTCTACTACCCGCATTTCATTTGGAAATTCACTGTGAAGCACTGCAGTTAGGTAATAAGTGAATTTTCCAATTAGGAGCTAGTCAGGACTGCCTTATGCAATTAGATAAGTATGTGCTTACAAACTACCAAAAGTAAGGTAAATAATAAATTTTCAAATGAGCGCATATTACATTGGCTAAATAATTAGAAAATTATTTAGTTTTTCGATAAAATCCGTACGGCCATTATATCTGTATACATATATTGCACCGATCCGGAACTTAACACAGATGTCTTGTGTTAAGAGAAATACTTCCTACTACTTTCTCAGTGCCTCAGGAAACCTTTGCAGGAAAGCTTTTAGTAGATTTTTTGATTTTTTCTCACCATTCCAAATGGTAAACAGCTTATGATACGAAATTTTACGTTCTTAACTACTTTTCTGATGACTTTAACTTAAAATAACATAAAATCTCTTAAATCACTCAAAAGGTGATTTTTGATCCACAATCTCAAATCTTATAAGTGAGGGTTTTCCAATAAGATCATCATTCCCTTAAAAAAATATTGTTTTCGTTGTTTTGTGCTACGTAGCACCGTCTTGTTGAAAATAAACGCTGTCCAGCCATATAAAAAAAACACTAAACATCTCATTTATTTTCGAAAATGTAAGGTCCAACAACCCCGTCGGACCATAAACCGCATCAAACACTTACACGTTGAGGATGAAGAGGCTTTTCAATAGTTTTCCGATCTCACGATTAGACTGTTTTTCCCTATTGACGTAGCCAGCGAGGTGGAAATGGATCTCATCAGTCAATATGAATTTTCGATGAAATTTTTATAGTGAATTTTAATAATTTTAAGGCGTTGTTGAAGCGCCTATCGTTCCATTTTTAATACTGGCTTAGTTTTTACTTGTCAAATGTCCAAAAACACAGTTTTAAAAGTGACATTTACGGGAATAGTAGCTTATTCAAAATAACACCCTTTATTGGAAAACTCTTAATGTAGTAGCCCCATCTGGTCGGTTCAAAATAATCTTCAAAACAGTATAAAACTACATCTACTTGCCAGGGTTCATTGAAAAATTTCATAAGGCCTGAGAGATAAGTTTTTGGGGAATATTTCGGGAGTGACAATCCTTGGTCGAATAAAAAATGCGGTTTGTTCCCGTAAACTCTTGAACACCTACCCCGCAGGAATAACCAACTCATCTAGTCGTTATGATTTAATCGGCACAAAATTTTGTTGAATCTTTCTCATTTCCTTCTGATCGATTTACCATTTCGTGCTCCTGAAATTTATAAAAAATAGAGACATTTTTAGTTCCAGGAAACCACAAGCATGGACGATAGAGCTGTCTTACCACACCACGAAGTTTTATGAAATGCTAAATATAACACGAAAAGCTTGCGTGTGCTGAATTTAAATTCCGGTTGGGTATTTTTTTTTTTTTTTTTTGCATTTAAAGCTGATGTAAAGATCTCAACATTCATCTTTTTAAACTTTAACACATCCGTTTCCAATTTTAACGTATTCCGTATTGACCATTATTATTTATGACTTCCTACCATCTTTCGGGTAGATTCATAGTTGCATCAGTGTAGGAGATGTTCAAACGATTTTCTGCGGCTCACGATGAAACACAACACCTTTGCTTTTTATCAGTTCTAAACTTTTTTTTGAACAGCTTTTTGTAAGCTTGTTAATTTTTAAAAGTGAAGTTTGGAATTCGGCATTTCGCTAGGTTACAAAAGCTAATAATTAACAATTCTCTTCCAATTTCACCATAAACTTAGCACCACCTTCAATTCCGTAAAGTTTTGTAGAGGATCACCGGCCAAACTTTCACGTGAGCGATGCCTAATACCCCCGCTATTGGTATATTGTACTTGCATGCGAGTCTGGCTCAACCAGTTTCAGAATTTCAACGGCTTTTTAATACACTGACAGGCCAGAATGAGGTGAGCCTCAACATATTCCTTCAGTAATATCTCCCATTTACCAATATAATATAGGTATTTCTGGGAATGTCAGCTTTCAGCCTCACTAAATTCACATTAGTGTTGAACGAAATTAAGGTATTAACTGCAATTAGTGACAAAAACCGTCGAGACTTTTTTATTTATTTATTTAATATAATAGATGGTGCATTGTAAATAATATTTATTAAGCGTTAATTATATATTTATTACCAAATATTTGTATTCATATTATTTTTCACAGGAAAGTCTGCGTTCATGTAGTTTTTCCACGGCCCTTTAGTGAACTTGTGGCCTTTTAATGACAATCTACGGCCAGCGTTCTTATGGTAATTCACTTACCACATAAATAGGTATGTAAATCGATTACACTTATTACTTAAATATATGACGTAACAGTGTGACATATAAAATGGAAGTCAAGAAAATGCCATCGGTTCACCGAAAGCCAAAAAGTAAAAACAAACATTAAAATAATTAAGAAAAAGGCACGAAAGTAGACAAAAGGAAAATATTGACGATAAATTCTTGACGTGTTATCCATACCGTCACTTATATATAATAAATTACATTTATAGCATCATCCATTTTGTGGTTTCAAATGTACAGGGCTGTATTCTGGCATCCGTCAAACTTCACTATCAAATGAAACATGTTTTGTTTTAGTTAAAAGTCAGGCATTTATGAAAATGGATCGCTTAATAACCGCGAAACAAGTAAAAAGTGTTAAAACTTCCTATTAAAATTATGACCCTTATAAAAAAGAGATTTCTTGATAAAAAAAGTTTTTTAAAAGCATTTTATTTAACAAAAGTTAAAGAAAATGTATCTTGAATGGCCTATGTAGGTATGTATGTATATATGAACTTCCCAGTAAGCCTACTGACTAATTTTGGAGTCAGGAAAAATGGCAAAATTTTTAACTTTTGCTGCCATTATGAGTAAAAAAAAGTAACAAAGGAGCACGTTCTTTGCTCAAAAGAGCAAGAACTATGATGATATCTAAATGATTCGATGCGTAGACACTTTTACTGTTCTTTTGACAAAACCGGGAGTTAATGGCATCAAAATTGTATCAAAATTAAAATTGTATTGAAATTATAAAATTATAAATAATTAATAACAAAAAATATTACTTTTGCGACCGAATACCCGGAGCGTTCAAAAAAATTCTTGAAAGGGTTATATTTCCCTAGAAAACATATAAGTATTCATTAAAATCTCTATACATATATACCCACACACTTGAGTATATACAAGCATTTCGTAGATAACGTCATTGTAAGTCCACAATTGCTTTTGATGGGATCTGACTTTTATTTCATTTCGAAATACTTTTGTGGCCTGTGCTCCTGCTTCCTTTCGTAATTAATCAATCAATCAAAAATATGTATGTACCATATATTTTTCCTTTGCATATACAATTTTCTTATTTTTATCCGCGTTCGCCTTTGTTACGAGTCTTTCTGCTTTTTTTATCCGAAAAATGCAAAGAACGTTTTTAAGAATAAAAATCTGTACATTTACTATTTGTTAGGGTAGTCAGATGTTTGACTGCGAGAATTGCGAGTTTTTATAAGTAAATGCAATAAATTGCCTTTAAAAAAATCCATATTGCTTTTTACATCTCCATTATACATATATGTATATAGTTGCCACTTTGTACCCACTAAAGCGATTTTCGGCCGCGCTCTTTTTACAATTTGTGGTTTGCGTCTTGTTATTTTACAATCAAATACAGAGATCTACAGTTTATTCTGAGACTTTGGTCAATCCAGAACTCCAACACAGGCCTTCCGTATATTAAATAGTACGAAATAGCAACCATTCTGCTATTGCGGCTGCCGAATTACTTTCTTTAGATACCTATATGCTTATATAAATATGTTTTTACACACATATATATTTATGAAAAAAAACTCCGACTTTTATTGCTCATTAACTCATCATTAATTATGAACATAATAAAAGCGGATGAACATAAAATAATACTGTGGTCATTTCTGACACTAATTTTTTTATTTTTTATTTAAATATAACCAAAGCTTGTACTTATTTATTTATTCATATTTTCAAATATGGATTCGTAAAAAAAAGTGTATCATCGTTATTTTGAATTTTCTCTTACAAACCAAGATAAAAAAAATTATTACATAGATATTGGGTTTTAGAAAATCCCAGAATTTTGGGTTTGCTGAAGATCCGTCTTTACTAGGCTCATATAATAATCCAAAGAATTATAACATACCGTCTGTTTCACTAATTCGAGTGCAAATACTGTAGTACTAGTAATTCCGATGAGTTCTCACTTCAAAAAAATGCCCAATATTTAATTTATCAAGCCGAATTAAATGAGATTTGCAGCTATAAAGATCTGAATCTGGGCTTCTTGGTTCACACTTTATTATTATTATTATTCAAAAGAGAGGACTATTACTATTAATTGTGCTGATATCCTGAGTGTTTTTTTGGCAATAATTTAAAATATCATAGTTTTGACAGAGATCTGGGAAACGCTGTGTATGTTATTAAAGAAACACCAATTTTTTAGTACTAATACCAATATTATTATTATTTTATTTTTTTCAACGAATGAATACTACGAAAGCACTTGAAATTCTCCTTAAGCGTCTCCTGCCAAATTTGTTCTGAAAACTTCGTGGGAGGTTCAGCGCAAAAAAAATTGCAAAAAGTTAAATAATATATAATACCTAATAATTTTCCACTAAAAAAATTGCTGCCATAAATATAATTTTTTCGGTTTGATCAGTGTGAAAAATAGTTTACGTCCTATTCTCAGGTCTTTAACTACCGCCACACTTTCAACTGAAATAGTATTTTTCAAAATAATTCATGAGAACCAAAAAAATATAAACAAAAACATCTTTCATCTCACAGGTGGCTGAATCTCTGTCTTTCAAACAATTTTCTGATGAAGCTTCACTTTTTGCGAATTTAGCATAATAAATGATTTGCGCATTCACCAGAAAGATATTTAATAAATTATCACTAAAAAATGTGCTGAGTTTTACGTTCATAATTAATGTGATCAAAATTTGTTAATTATGTTCGAAAGGCAAGCATAAATACAATAAAAGTGTTTATTTATTTATTTGGCGTTTCACATTCACTTTATTTAAATATTCAATATTTCATTCTGAGTAATTAAAAAAATTTATTTTAAGCCTGATAAAACAGTTTTTTTTATGTTAATTAATATACCCACACACGTATACATGGTGTGTACATATATACACGTATGCTATGTATGTAAAATCACATAAAAATTAAGCAATCGTTTTCTCGGGTTTGTATTTTGTTTTCGTACATTTTTGAATATTTTATACTTATTAGTTAATTTTTCGTTAAAACTAGTTAATCACTGAAAATGAGCGAAGTCGTTATGTTTAGTAGGTGTTAGCGAGAATAAATTAAGTCTTCTTGAAGTGTGGTGTTGGGTGCGGACAGAGCACAGAACACATTCACCGGAAGACACTTCATTTGAAATGCCGCGGGAATGGCGTCAGCGTGGGTAGCGGTCCACGCGATGGGCGACGTGTGGTCGGATGGTAAATATACTCGAGGTATTGTCTTAGTTGGCCAACGTCAACACGCTGCGGCTGCTGTGACACCGATTGTGGTGATGCTGCCTCTTTGGTAATGGTCACAGCAGCTTGTGGCTGCGACTTGTATTGTACTTGTGGTTGTTGTAGGGTTGATTTAGCAAACTGTTGCTTCAGTTGGTGCTGTTGTTGCTGCTGTTGTTGTTGGCGATGTTGCTTTTGCTGCTGCACCTTTTGTGGCTGCAAGTGATGTTGCAATGTTTGGAATTGTGTTTGTGCCGCTTGCACTTGTTGAAAATGTTGTGTTGAAGCTGCCTGTTTTGGCTCCGTCGACACCTTGACCGGCGATGCCGATACTACCACCGCTGCCGGAGGAACTACTGATGGTGTCACTGAAGGTGACACTACAGGTGCTACAGTAGATGTTTCGACGTCTGGCAATGCGGGTGGCACTTCAGGATTTAAATCTAATATTGGCACGGCCAATTGTTGCTTTTGCGATTGCTGATCTAATTGGAATTGGGATTTTTTAAGTTTTTGTGTTGTTGTTGTTGTTGCTTTCGTTGGTTTCGCTTTTGCTGTGGAAGATTTTGTTGGCGCTTTTGTTGTTGCAGTTTTACTAGCTGATGCCTCGGTGACGCCTGCGGCTGTAGCGGTAGTTGGAGGCACTGTTGTTGATTTTGTTGTTGTTGTTGTCGTTGCAGTAGTTGATGTTGCTTGCACCTCCTGTAACTCAGCATCGGACAGTGGTGGTAATAAATCATTGAATGGCACCAATAGTTCTTGCTGCAACCCCTCAGCATCTATCGCAGCAGCCAGACAACATGGAGCAAGGAACAATGCAAAATAGCCGACAGCAACAGCAATGACAAGTGATGGCCTTACTATCTGCAACAAGGCAAATAAGAAGAAAACATTACATAACATTAGTTGTGTACAAGAGTGTACGCGTACAGTGTGCACAGATAATGGTTAAGAGAGTAGCTTGAAAGAGCTTCCACTCAATATGCTTGAATGTAAATGCGTTGGCCCGGTAGGAAATTTTCAACACATAAATGTTTCACTTCAATTTTCAAGTGTGAGAAAATATTCATTTATACTTCTCTACCTTTAACTAGCACTAGCTTAATCTAAAAAGAGAACGGCTTGACACTTTTCTTGGTTACTAAGTTGCTGAGGACTAACAGCCCATAAATGGCAAAGCTAAAATTGTAATTAAACAATAAATTATTTCCTTTTTTCACAAGGTTTACTACAACTATATTACATTTTCTAAATTTTAGGGACTCACCCACTCGTTGAAAAAAGCTCCTAATGGCTGAGTTTGGATTCTGGCATGTGGCAGTGATTGTTCAATTAAAAGTCAGTTGCGTGTCAAAGCCCCCGCCAAGGCAATGTAAAATGTAAACCCTAAATGCTCACTACACTAGAAGAAAAGCAGCCTCTTTAACACCTTAATATTTATGTGAACACCGAATTACAGAAGAACTGAATATATTTTGGACATCCAGACATTTACTCCTACTTCTTCGTAATTGGCATAGCAATGCCGCTTTCACGTTTATAGCTTGGTCTTCCTCCAACTAGCCCTTCCTCTGCTTCTGCTAATAAGCACAGTATCGAAAAATGCCAATGATATAGTGTTCTTATGTATCTGATTATATAGCCATAGCCAAGAAAGTTACTTATATATTTAGCGCTTTATAATCACTGAAGGGATTTTCGAGCGAGGTCATACTCCAATTCGCCTGTTCGTCTTCATGTTTTCATGCGGCCTTTGAAAAGCTCATACGTATACATTTTTGTGAGAAGCTTTTTATTTCATATCGAAAAACCCTCGAAAGGGTTGACATTGCCAAGTCAGACGATTGAGATCACACAACTTCCAGTATGCCTACAGAGGGATCAGAGTTTTCGTTTAGCTTACAAAATATCAAAACCAATCGCTATGTTTGTGTTATTCATGCAATTTGTTAATGCATTTATCTCTGTTGGCTTACAAATTCTTGAACGGCCATAATAAGATCTCTTTCTTTCCTCAAGTGGAAGAATGCTTTGTAAACAAATCTAAATAAAGCGTGTAAATAGATTAACTTTAATTCAAAAAAAAAAAAAAAAATACCACATCTTGAATATAAAAACTCCGCTTTAACAATTTTGATTTCTTTCAGGGCATTAATTCGCCCGTCTGAATGCTAAGTGAGTTATGGCAACGTTTTAATTACGAACAGACTGGACGCATGCAACTGAAGTTTTGCAGGGACATACTCTTACATCCGTATATACAATACTTGTATTTATGTATGCATGTATATTTCCAACAGCATGTGTAGACATTCAGCAACATATTTCCACACTACATACTTCTGTACTTATGTTGTATGTGAGTAGTATATGTGTGTGTGTGTGTGTGAAGGAAAATTCTTGTTTTTGTGTAACATTTTCGACTGCCAACTGTGATTTATGGAGTGTGGCGGCGTTGAAATGGCAAACAAAGTTTACAAAGAAAAGTGAGTGCAATGTTGCCAAAGCAAGGACTTTACATGCGTCGATGAAAAGGAAATTAAATATTGTGCTTTTGAGTTTTTTCTTGTTATTTTTTCAATTTTTTCATTTGCTTCTGGCCTCTCAAGTTTTCATTTTTTTTGTTTTTTTTTTTTTTTTGGGTACAGCTTTTTTGTCGAAATTTTTGTACTTCCTTGTTTCACCGAAATATACGAGTATTTATCAAACATGTTTCACCGTCAGTTGAGTTTCATTTTTTTCCCCCACCTTCACCTTCTCTGGCTTCAAACACAAAACGAGAATTCACAAATCACTACTCACATTTGGGCATCTCATGATGTCAGCTGAATTTTTAAGCATTGATTTTTGTTTTTTGTTTTTTTTTTTTCAAATTGTCACTCTAGAACGGCTCACCGTTCGTTTGTTTATATATTTGTTTTATTAAAAACTGGGGTCACACCACCTCCTATCGACCAGCACGTATGCTAATTTAAAAGCAACTAAAATTTTCTGCTCTGACAACAGTTGCTTTTATAACGGTAGAACGCTTATGGCGGGATGGGCAAACATTTTAGTAACCACTTTTAGTGGTACTTGAATGGCAGAAAATTATTTAAATTTCTCTGTAGCTGCACCAGTGTATGTTAAATCAAAGCCCAAGCAGCAGAAACACTAAATCAATTAAGACTAAATGTTAAATAGTTCGACTGGAGTCATATATTTGTGTAGAGTATTAAAGATGAATAAATATGTACATGTATATAATACACATATATAGACAAATAAATTAATAAAAACAAACTAAATAAGAGTGTAGATACCAAACTTACCGCCAACTATTGAGCGCCTAGTAGAGCGACTAACAACCAACAACAGCGACAACAACTGGGCTTAATTAATTAAGTGCAAAAGTTTAATAACCGGATTAAGTAGAAGATTAGAAGAAAACAAAACAAACAAAAAATTACCCAAGAGCGTGCTGTAGCTTGAGGCACGGCAGGTCTGCGTAAACAGTTGACCAGTTTATTGGTCAGCTGCTAGACGAGTAGTGACGCGAATAAATCGAAAGCATTCTTTCAATTAACCCCAACCAGTGATAAGGCTGTACTTTTCCTCAGCACCATTATATTTAAGTGTTTCGTAAGGAGTGATTGTTGGCTGCGATGCAAATAGAAATTTAAGCTAATACTGGTTAAAACTTTGTTGTCAACCGTTGTTACTCTGAAGCGGTATACGAACTAATAAAGAAAAGAAAATCGCAGAATCCAAAACTAAATTCAATAACAAGATTTTTATAAGTGAAAAAAAATTATATATATAATAAAATTAAGCATTAAATAAATTTCTAATTTTAGTGCTTTCATCAATTTTGTTTTTAAAATCTCACGGGTAGAAATGGTATAAAATAATCATGCTTAGTATTACTCGAAAAGTACTTCACTTTCAGATTTTTTTTTTTTTGAAGCTGAAAATGTGGTATACAACAAACAGCAAAAAATATACAAATTAATAAATGAGCAAGGCAAGAATCGTCTACACATAAAAAAAGGAAATTAAATTAACTATTTAATGAGTTTTATAATTTTACGAACTTTCTTATTTCTTCATGTCTTAATTTTGCCAGCTTATTTATACCGAATACCTAAGCTGAAGATGTTAAAATAGAGTTAATAACAGTAGAGTGACGAAAGCCGATCCACTTAAATGTGGACGTATAAAACTGACAAAGTGCATGTAGCAGCTTTTTTTACAGAATATTGCAGTACGAAAGTATGTCGGACAATTGAAACCTAGACGTGCTCTGAACAATCTATAAAAAAAAGCGTTCACTTATCAAACCCACGAAAAACCGACATAGGGAATGTCTATTTCGTTTTTGAAACCCTCAACAGCTTTGTCTGAGTACTGACGCTGAGTCAGACCTAAAGTTTCAACAGAAATCCATTTCAGACAAGTTCTGTATAGTGTGACTTCTTTAACATACTGCTGGAGATAGTAATAAGAGCTACTGAACTAAATTGGTATTCTAAAAGAGCACACAACTATTGGTGTATGCCATTGATAGGTACTTATATTATTGGCCTCAACAGTCGAACGGTATGTTCTGCTGTCTCCCGACAGAATAAAGATTCGAAATGAATTGGTCTGGTAACGAATTACGGAAAGACCAAATCTCTTTTGTCTTCGTGTTCGCATCTTGGCTACCACATCACGTTTGTCAGTCATAACTCTGAAGTTTTTGATCGAATTTTTCTATCTTGGAACCGACATAAATAGCAATAAACGTTTCGACCTGGAAATTCAATGCATAATCAGTCTTGCTAACATTCTCGATCTACTTGAAGACACTCGACGAGTCGGCCTTGAAAGTCTTCGAGGGAAAGGTTTTGCGAAAGAGACACCACTACTGGTTGAAATTAGGAAATCTGTCACTCCGCTTAAAGATTTCCTAGACCGAATTTCACTTGGCGCTTTCAATTGGCGGCAAATGGCGTAAACTGTAAAAGAATGGAACGCTATTTTTGATTTGGGCGAACACTGCCAACAACTGCCAAAATGTGAACCTTTCTTCCTCCCTGTAATATCTTGATACAAGTTTTGAACAGCTCTATAATGAAAACAGTTCTCTAAGGGAAACAACTAAACATATTGACATGCTGATCACAACTACTTCTCCCTTCCATTTCATATAATACCGAAAATAGGTAACACTCAGCGCTAAGATCACAAAATTTAAAAAGTTCTAAGAATTGGATGTTGTTTAAAAATTCAAAATTTCTCAGTTTAAGCGACCAAGCAAAAATCGACTTTAAAATGATACAATTAAACAAAAACATGTTTAATATTTTATACTTAATACTGGAATAGACAATCCTTTCAAATGAATATTTGAAAGTCTCCAATTTGTTCGTGGTCATAATTGTAGTTGTTAATGAAGTCGAGATAAAGTAGTAAATATGCTTTATTGTGTGACTAATTAGGTTTTATATTGACAGTAATTAAATAAATACTTTGCAGACATGTTATCGCTTAGCTACTGAAAATAGTAAAAATTAATTAGTAAATGTTTTTGGAAGAAACAGAAAAAAATCTTTGCGCATGCGCGATGATACATATCATGTTTTGATCAAGGTGAATGTTTGTTGGAATTGTACATTTTAACAAACTTTCGATTTAGATTGTGCTCACTTTTAAGGTGGGAGCACATTTTTAGCGTATCGAGAGTGATAAATACAATATAATTTAAGATTTGTTAGCCGCTTAGTATAGACTTGCTTTTGTCGATATTAGACAAATCAAAACGAAATGAAAATATCACTATATTAAAACTTTTTTGGTTTGGGCATTCGCGGATACTACCAATTGATTTTTTGACAAAACCAATCTAATGTGAAAGATAGATCCGATGAACATACACGTATGCCAGCGCATCAAGTGTGTTTTCGTTGCACTATATATGTATAAATATAAAAATATACATATAATATGTAGTAGGACTAAAGTGACTCCTTTTCAAGCTTTTAAATATAGAGAACTCAGTGCATGCACCTGAAGATATTGCAGTTTATGTTAAAGTCGATCAATAAAATTGAGATGTGAAAACAAATTCATATGTACGCTTAAAATAAATATTATTTATAAGCAAAAAAATGAAACAAATAACTATAAGAAATATAATATTAAATAATAAATTGAACATAAATATTAATGAATAAATTAATTAATTAAAATTTAAGAATATATCGTTTGTACGAAAAGAAATCGAGAAGTCGACCAGGAACTAACCTATTCAATAAAACTAATTAACAGAAAGTCTTTGAAAAAGTTGTATTAGTGGTTTAGTTGAAATTCTTTTCTTACGCGAAGTAGACCGATCTAATTGACAATATATACCATATATAGTACATATGGTAATCACAATTCGGTTTAATTATATTTTTGGATGATACCTTCTGCTCAAATATAAACGAGGCTGACTCAATAAAACAAAAACGGTTAATTATTCTTCAATATTTATTTTATCCCCTTCAAAATAGTCACCATTAGAGGCGATACACATACGCCACCTTTTTTTCCAATCTTCATAACACTTCTGGTAGGCCGCTTTAGGTATGGCTTTCAGTTCCTTCTTCGTATTCTCTTTTATGACTTCAATCGACTGAAAATGCTTCCACGAAGCGGCAATTTGAGTTTAGGGAAAAGAAAAAAATCACACGGTGCCATGTCGAGTGAATACGGTGCTTGCGGAACAATATTTACGTTGTTTTTGGTCAATTAATCGCGTACAGCAACAATTTTGGAACAAGTCGAGCAGGCACACGTCTCATGCCCAAAACATCGTGAATAATGCTACGAGCGGATCCATTTGATATGTTGAGCTCACTAGCCATCTCTCTTTCAGTCACACGACGATTTCCCAATACAATTTTCATTACTTTTTCGACGTTTTCTTCGTTTATTGACGTTGCTGGACGACGATCATGGGGCAAGTTCACCAGCGATGTACGGCCGTCCTTGAACGACTTATACCAATCAAAAATACGTGCACGTGATAGGCAAGACTCCCCATATGCCTTCTGCAACATTTTCATTGCGTCCGTCGCACTTATTCCATTGGAATAACAAAATTTCAAACAAACTCTTTGCTCAACGTTAATTTCCATAGTAAAATTCGAAAAACACACTCGAGGTTGACTTGTTTATAGTGCCGTAAAAAAAAACTATGTGACAGATCGCGCTCAAATTTGACATGTAAACATATAACAGTCCTGGCAACCTAAGAAAAAAAAAAGTATGGCCAAATGTCTTGTCCTTGTCGAGTTATGAATAAAGTCTCGTTTATATTTTAGCAGAAGGTACTTGGCTTTTTACTTAAATTAGCGGGAAGTCTTCTCTTCTTTCCCAAATCCATCGACACCCATCTATTCGCAAAAATCGAATTGTATTTGTTCAATATTCTTGAAATTCGTCGCAAAGGAGTCCTTTAGCTTAGGTTAACAGAAAGTCTTTGAAAAAGTTGTATTAATGGTTCGATTTAGTTGAAATTCTTTTCTTACGTGAAGTAGACCGATCTATTTGACAATACATATATACATAATCACAATTCGGTTTAATTAAATTTTTGGATGATTTGTCTGAATTAGAGCTCAAGACTTTGTTAGAACATTTACGAGCTGTTCGAGCATTTGAGCAACGAGTACTCGCACTTTCGTTCATTGCTCATTGCTCGAAAAATTTCGAGCTTGAGCTCGAGCAATTCGAGCTTTTTTCGAGCATTTTTGAGCATTATAAATCAAAAATATTACTTTCTTCCCAGAACTGCTTTCTATAGATTTAATTTTATTTATGCAAATTGTAAAACTCATTGGAATACTTAAGAAATTTTGCCAAATAAAATTGAAATTTGAAAAATTTCTTATTATCATTTGAGCAGTTGAGCAACGAACGAGTATCGAGCTACTCACAGTGCTCGATATCCGGGTATCTGGAGCTCTAGCCTGAATGGAATTTTTCTGTTTCTTGGAAATGGAAAGAAATCATCGAAAGATTGGCAAAAATTAGTAAGTTTTGGATATAAGTAGAGATCGTGCTTAGGTGTGCTCATTCTCATTGTTATTGATTTTCCAAACCTTTTCCATTCTTATACATACGTCGACAGTACGCCACTCCAAAACTGAACATAAACTAAAGTTCGTCAACAAAAACTCTATTTTGAATAAATCAAGATTAGATCGACATGTGTATGTATAAATTTTTTGCTCAAATATGCTTTTTGGAATTATTTTGGTTATTTAACTTTGGTTATTCCAGCAGAATAATAATCTAGTGCATACAAACAATATCCTAAAATAATATTTTAAGCACCAACTTTGCTGGTCGTAAAATCTAACATCAAACTAACTAAGAATGTGTGGTGTGACGTCAACTACAATAAGGTGTGAAAATCTTGTCAATAAAAAACCTAAAAAAAAGTATTAATTTAATTTGATATGCTTAATTTATAATAGTAAGAAAGAGTCCGTTGAGTACAACAAAAGATACTTTCAATGAATGCATAATAAAAAATATCTTTCTATATATTTAAAACTGCTTAAAGATTTGATTGCTTTAAATAATATTCTTAAATTAACATATTTTTTCAAAAAACACATCTATGACTTTAGATGACTAGCTTTATATTTCTTTCTATTTCTTCATTTTTTTTTTATCATTTGCCTTATTTATCGCTTAATTATTTTTTTTTTAGAAAGTTTAAATAGCAAACACAATAAAAACATTGTATAACCAAGAAAAAAGCAAATAAAGGGAGCACCAAAAACAACTTATGAGTAGGCATACATACATATAGAAATCTATATTCTATAAATTAAGAAACTTAATAATGTTTGACATTCTTTCACCGTCTTCTTTATTTGCCTGTATTTAGAACACATAAAAATGTAATTTAAATATAATATATTCACACTGAAATCAACATTTCTATTGTTCTACTTAACTTTCAAAAGGTAAAAAAGTGATTTTGATATCAAGAAAAAGAATTTGGAAAAACATTTAAAAAAATCTATTTGGCTACACTTAAAAAAGTGTATGATATTATATGCATATACAATATGTGTATATTCGTATGTTTATACATAACAAATAGCATTAGCCGCAATAACCTTTGGGCCAAGGTCACGTTAAACACGATTTTCCACTACCAGAGGAAGTGGTATTCCAAATATGATAATGTTAAATGCCTATGCACCCTAACAATCCACTTTTAGACTAACTAAAACGAATTTCTACAAGAAATCGCTCAACATTTATTTCTTGATTATTTCTATATTCATACTATATTGTATCTAGCTCAATAGTTAGTCAAATAATTATAATTATTACTCAACTAAAACTTGTCGTCAAATATATGGTAAATAGAGTATTTAAAAACTTGAGATTTGCTTAAAATAGATATTTATTTTGTCACAAATTTTTAGCCGTTACTAGTTGACGAAATAACACGTTTAGGCGGTTCTTTAGCATTTAATTAGAACGTGTTTTTGTTCCAACACCGGAACTCTGACGCAACACCGGAACTCTGACGCATCTTCTGGAAAGGCTAAATATAATTCATGAAATTACCAAAACAAAAAAAATAACTTTTTAAAGTAAATGAATTATAAATATTTAAAATAAATTCAATTTAATATGTTTCCCCAAAAACAAAAAAAAATTACGATTTAACGATAATTTGAATCGCAACTGATAACTTGTGCAATTAATTGTGAAGAAAGTTTCGTTTTCAAGTGACTGAATATTTAATTATGCTTGTAAGTGTTTATTAATGAAGTATTTGTATATTTTGCGTTAATTTAATGGATATTTTTGTTTAATATAGCATTTAGCGCGTGTGTTCTCAAAAATACAAATGGTAGATAATTACTGAAAGATAAAGTGTTTGTACATATATGTTATATAGATTTAACATATTTATTATTATGAAAATGAATATTCAATTTTATAAATTGAAATTTTCTTTCTGGACGCACATGAACTGCTTATGATCTTCGAATGTGTGGTTGGTATTTTCATTTGATATTATGACGCACCAAAAAAGCCTATATATAAAACCCTCTACTTCGTGAGAGTGCTCCTGAAATCCACTTATTTATAACATTTTGGGAATTTTAAAAAATAATTTGGGGTACTTCCTTCATGTGGCATTTTCACTCTAATATACTCCAGCGGCGGCCGAGTGATTAGTAGTGCGTACTGCCATGTGGAAGGCCTAGGCAGAGAATATCAAACCCTCCGAGTTTATTTACCACAAGAAATAAAGTCTCCTCATAAAAAATCATCAGGCGCTTGGAGGCGGCTCAATTTGTTTGAAAAATATCAAGATGCATACCACAAACTGGGGAGACTCGACCGAAAATCGCTATACCAACGTATATTTAAAAAAAAAAACGGAGTGTAGGATTTGTGGTTAGAGAAAGACTTGGACATCCAACTAGTGCTATCTGCCACCCCAGGGGAGGAATGTCTCGTTATAAGCTACATCAATGTATCGCTAATCTGACCCCTCGCCCCAACAGAAGAGAAAGGCGCTGTATCCAACGAAGCTTCTAATGAACGCTTACAACATACGTGTACATATGAGCGCAGCAATTTTAATGTTTTAATCTTTGATACGACTCAGTCTCCACAACAAGATATCCCTTAATAAGCTGAGACTGATGACTACATTTACTTACTTACTTTACTGGCGTAGACACCGCTTACGCGATTTTAGCCGAGTTAACAGCACTGCGCCAATCGTTTCTTCTTTTTGCTGTGTGGCGCCAACTGGAAATACCAAGTACAGCCAGAAAGACTCCTAACGCCGACTCATCAGATGTTGTCATCGTCCATGCTTCCGCACCTTATAGCAGGACGGGAATGATGAGGCACTTGTAGAGCTTGGTTTTCGTTCGTCGGGAGAGCACTTTACTTTTCAATTGCCTACTTAGTCCAAAGTAGCACCTGATGACTTCACAGGGTCCCGAAATATTTCCAGTGCCAACGATGAAGATGTCGAACAAATCTCCTAATAATTATGGAATAAATAACCAAGCCATGATTATGGAGAAAAATAAAAGATAAAATTTCATACAAATAAAATCACACTAATCAGCCAAATCGATTTGCGTCAATTTCGAAATGCGCAAATCTCATAGTAATTTTATTTTATTTATAAATGTCAATCAATGTCAGAAAAATTAGCTGGATTATATCGCAATGTTGCACACTTTAATATACTTGTAACTGGTATATAAATATGTACCATGTACTTACATCATGCATATGTAGGTGTATGGAAATAGCAATAGCAGCAAAAAAAAGAATTTAAAAGAAAAGCTTGCATTCTCTGCGTTATTAAAACCAGATTTGTTTACAACAATTATTAATACTTTGCTCTGTAAAATTTTCAAAGGAGTACAAAACTGCAGATTTGCTTTTATAATGATTTTCTTCTTTAAAATTCCTACTTTTGCATGCTGAGAGAAATTTTACTATGAAAATTCTCTGCCAAATTCATATAATTGTTTAAATCACTTTGTGGCTTTAATTGATAATATTGACACTCTCTGAATTGATGGAATCTTAAGCGCTGAATGTCTATACAGTTTGTCTCAAAGGAACAAGAGACAAAAGCAGAAGACTGGTATGTGGTAATGTAATAATAACAGAACTAAATAATAAAATTAGTTCTCTTTACTGAATGATTTCTGTGTGGAGCAGAATTTCTTTTCCAAATTAAATTTCAGAGAGTTTTTAACGTTCATCTACACACCAAGATCTTTGAAGTGAGATTCTAACAAGTATTTTTAATTTAATTTAATTAAGTATTAATGTTGCAAAAATATAACTGAGCTTCTCTGATTAGCTAAATTTTTCAAGGTTCCTCGTCAATACTTCCGACAAAAAGTCGTTAGTTATTTTTAATTTTTTTTTCAAGAAACCCAGTTGTCCTAAATAAATAAAAAACTTTATTCGCCAGCTCTATAAAATTCACTCTTGAAAATTCATGCATTGCAATTTTAATCTATTAAATCATTCACATTTTGCAAAAATCTGTTTAGCAAATAAATTTTTGTAATAAGTATAAGCCCTACATTCCTGGAGTAATTCTATTCTCTTCAAATGGTAATATTTTTTTACCACAGGTTATCGGCAAATATGCCAGAGAATACAAATCAAAATGGCAACTATAAAATAACTTGGCTCAGTTGGAAAAATTTCAATGTTTGTTTCGGTTTATCCATTACATATACTTTGTTGCCTGCGAATTCAATCATTGTCTGTCAAAAAATGCTTTGTTCTTTTGGCTGCTCAGTTGGTAGTTATGCAACTGACGTGAAAGAGTTTTACCATGTGTATACATACGAGGTACGTTCAAAATGTGACGAATTTTTTGATATATCATGAACATTACGAGCCCCGGAAGTGTTGTAAAATTTTCAGCTGTTTTTTATTAGCTCAAAAATTTATATTTTTTAGAAGAAATTAATAACATTTATATCAAATTAAAGGCCAAGATGAGTCTTCCATGAGTAAAACAAGAGTGTATGAGTGGTACGTATATGAGTTCATAAGAAGATTTTGAAGACGTTGGAAGATAATAAATGCCCTGGAGCCTTAGGCGCCTCAACATATCAACACCAACCGATAAAAATGTGGATAAATTCAAAGAAATGGTTATAAGCGTACTCCAATTAACAGTTCGAGGAGTGGCTAAAGATGTCCGCATATCGGTGGGATCTTAGCATGATATTTCTTCAATTAATTTGGACATAAAACGTGTGTTGCAAAATTATTGTTTTTTTTTTTTAACAAAAACCGGAAAACTGAAATAGATCAGAGTATTTAATTGAAGTAAATGAAAATGCAGAATTAGAGCAGCGTATTTCAGTAGGTGCCGAAATATAAATTTACGGCTATGATGCCGAAACTTAGACGCAATCATTGCAAAGAATGCATTCTGGCTTACCAAGGCCGAAAAGGACTCACCAAAAACGCTCGAGTTTGAAGATTATTTCCACTACGAGCACAGTGTATTATGAATTTTTGACACCCGGTCATAGGTCGACATGAAATATTACCTATAAGCTCAACGCTGTTAGCGCGGACCAATTCGAAGAAAAAAATCCGTGGGAAAATAATTTCAGGCATTTGCGTATTTTGAAACTAGACTTACACCTACATCCATATAAAATCCAGCTTATATAACAACTGATGCCTGCGATAAACATTTTCTTCAGACATGAAGCACATTCCTCACTCGGGGGATAGGTAAATAAGCAAAATTGTCTCAGCTAGGGCTCATTGAATCCTCAAATAATTGAAGAAAGGACAATACACGCAAAAAAAACTTAATGTCTGGTGTGCTCTTCGGTCCAGAGGAGTGATTGGATCTTACTACAATACTTTGAAAAAAAAAAGTAGCGGTACAATTTGGAGTGTTATGATCGTACGATAACCGACTTTTCCCGACCTGCAATTGAAGAACTAGACTTGGACAATATGCGGACACGAGCGAATTTGGCTTTCTGGCGAGAGAAATTTCCCGACCGCTGGACACCGTTGGACTTTTCTTTATATACCTGCGCAAAAGACTGTTAAAGGTTCAAGAAAAAGTTATTTAAATTAACTATTTAGATGGCGACGATACCAATTTAGACAAAAATATATAAATATTTTATTCAAAAAAATTAAAATTCTCTTTAGAATTTGAACACTCCTCGTATATCTCATATGTTTGTTGGTCTCGTAAATGTGCGTTTATCATTTGCAAAGATAAATTTACTTACATACAAAAATATTCAATCTTTTAGACAATGTAGATTTGTTATTTCGTTTTGAATCTTGCCATTGAGCTATAGAACAAGTGAAATTTTTCAATTTCTATGCCAAACAGAAACTTCATATATACATACATACTGCTCTGGGTAGGGATATAATCTATATGAAAGCACAACAACAGTTTAAGAAAAAGAAAACAAACTGTAACAACAGAAGCAAGTGTCATGTACGAGTTTGTACATCAAAAATGAACACATCTTACATAATGAAGGCAATAAAAATAACAAAACGGTAAAGGCAATTTCAAAAATTTACTTATTGCCATGATCGAATTCATTCAAACTTTTGCAGTCACATCCCTACTACAGTCAGTGGGTGGTTAAAAATATGATATGAATGAAGCAAGGAAAATTGCAATAATAAATATAAAATACGCATAGAAACAATTTTATTACACAAAATTGTTTTAAACTACCATGAATGAATACAATTCAATTATTAATGTTATTCCAAGCCAAAGAAAACAAGTGAATATTGCAAGATAAGACATAGACAATCAATTGGTTAAATTGTCTATGGTTTTATATGGGAAAATTATACACTATAGTAATAGAATGGTTTCGTATTTGTATATTGGTTATTTATGAACAGCTTTGAGGCATTTCGAAAAAGTGTTACAAGGGCGATAGTTTAATGGAAAGTCTTTTGTACGAGTTCAGGTAGAGAATTTTTGGGCCGGAGATGACTTAGAAAAACCGGAGGTCCTTTCATTTATTGGATAAGATCAATTCAGTGGTTATAAAGCTATGTCAATTTCGTTCTATAACTAATGCTTATGCGAAGTCGATCAGCTTCCAACCCTTAGGGAATGTTTCGTTATGCAAGCTGAATTTTTTGACAGTTGTGCCGAAAGTACCTTCTTTGCCAACCCTGGCCTTGAAGTCCCCAAACACAATTTTGACATCGTGGCGGGGCAATTCTCTTAAGTATATTCCAGGTGCTCATAAAAGGCTTCGTTGGTCACATCGTACTTCTCTTACGTGTTTGTCGGGTGTATTGTGATGAGACGTTCATTCACCGAAGTGGATACCAGTACTTTTTGACGGGGTCTCCCTCGCACCACATATCCGACCCCAATTTCGGGCTCCTTTATATGGCCGCTGTAGTATATTTCACAAGAAACTACCTACTTCCGTCCTTTTCCGATCCATCGCACTTCCTAAACGGCTGTAATGTCAGCTGGGCAGCAACACCTTTCCAAAAAGGGACCAGCCATTCCAGGTGTTTGCTCTCAAATCGTAATGCTTAAAATATTTGTGGGGGTCGTGATCAAAAGGAAGGCCTCCCCTCCAAGGCATGTTGTTGTTTTTCAGTGGAATATATTTTTCATGTGTTTGATCCCAAAACCCTGCGCACAACCTAACCTGAATTTCATGTTGATCTATTTCATAGTATCCGAATGAAAGCTTTATAGACATTAAAGTCGGCTGATTCGGTCTGAAAAAATATCTCCTCTCTTCAAGCAAACAGTCAACGTACCCGGAAATCGACTTCCACATCACAAATGACAGTCATAATTTCGAGGTCGTAGAGATAATTTCGTCTATGTACGGACCAGTTTTAACACCAATAACAATGTCAGTCTTGAAATTTTTCTTCATTATAATTACTTCAATTTTTTTCAACTTAATGCCATTTTATTTTAATTTATATCGGTCTATTTTTTTATTCTTCTACTTTTTTTCATTGGTTTAATTTAGGCGCATTTTGTAACATTGTTTTTAAAAAACTCAATATATTTTTGAAAAGTAAACTTTGAGCTGAGAACTAACGTCGAGAACAAACCCATATTTTATATTTGAAATTGAATTTTCAACGCTTTGAATCAATCTGCATTGCTGCGATCTTTTAACAAAGTTTGTGGAAATTACTTTATTCCATTTCAATTTCAATCGCACTTATAAATTCAATGCTTTTCACTTGAATTTGTATTTCATTTGCCTTTGGTTGTTGCTTACATACGTGTATGTCTTCTTAAACTATATGCAAGAATGAATGAATATGTATTATGACATCCCTATTTTATTTTCATGCTCTTTGGTTTTATTTTCAGTCTTGTCTTGTTTCCATTTCAAAAGTAATCCATTCAATTTTTACACGCATACATACATTCATATATACTGATACAATGATTAAATTATTAGTTACCCATCATTAAAGAGACTATTCCTGAATTAGTCTCAGTCGAATACAATTGAGACTATAAACCAGTCAAAAGTAGTTTTACTTGTCTACTAGGGTACTAAAGGTTTTAGGAAAAAAGTCAATTCTTTAAGTCATACTTATGTTTTTGTACTCGGCTACGTCCGCATGGAATTTTTAGATGGTTCTAATAAGATTAGACCTATCCCAGGTTATTATATTAATAATTTTATTTTGAGGGGTTAGGGGTAGTCAGAGGCACGAAAAAATGAGAATTTTCAGTATGTTTTTTTTTTGCTATTAAATAATTTTATTTTACAAAAGTAATGATATGGTATTATTAAACAATGTTTTGACTTGAAGTCATGAAAAATTCAAAAAAAAAAAAAATTTATTTCCGAAGTTACAGCTGTCTGTGTTAACCCAGTTCCAAAAAAAGGTTTTTGCGGTGACAATCATAAGTCCTTGGAGATTCATCTGAAATCAATCGGATAAAAAAAATTAGTTTTATAAATAAATAATCCTGGGCCTGATTGAAGGATTTTTTTTCAAAAATTAACAAAATGGCGGCCACAGGAAATTTTTGTCTAGATTTTTGGGAAAAAAACAACAGTTAATTGGTCTTAAAAAATCGAAATTTTTCAAAAATAAAAAATCCTTCGATTGTTTCCGAGTTTATTATGTATTCTAAAAGCTGTATAAATTTCATTAAAATCAACTGAGCGGTTTTCGAGTTACAGTTGTCACCAGTTCAAAAAACATAGTTTTGAGAAAAACGCGTTTAAAGTTTCACACTAGATACTAGCTACCTGCTCCCGAGCGCTTTGAAAGGCCCGAGCCCTCTTTGTTATTTGTCGAATAACTTAAAAACGAATTATCGGATTAACTTGAAATATTCAGAGATTATTTTTAAGATGTTATACTTAACGAAAATGCCAAAAAAAAATTTTGTTTTTTTGAAAATTCTGACTACCCCTAACCCCTTAACATTTAAACAATTATATTATATATTATATAGGTTCTACACATCATATCCCATAAAACAGTGTTCTCAATGGTAATTTGGGTCCAAAGCCGCTCCTCTACCAAATTTCAGATGAGCTCGCGCTCAGGTCCACTTCCCAGAAAGTCTTTTCTTAGCGGGTGCACACGTCATATGCCGAAAACATATTCCAAGCTTCAGCTCTTTACGAACAGTAGTTTTATACTGTGGGTGGATTCATCAGGGATTTATGACAAAGCCTTTTATATATATATAGATTATATACATACATTTATTTACTTTGATTTCGGAATGACTTATTTTTTCAGTTCTGCAGATCAATCTTTATTTTGGAGTATCAAATTTTGGTTATAAAACGAGCATAATCTACATTCATGCAATCGGCGACAGGGTATGTTGGAACAAAGCGGAAAAATTCAAGCCAAACAAAGCGATGCAAAGTGACAATGACTATCGTCACAAACCATAATCACCCAGGTCTCGCCACATTTTTCACAGGGTAGCGCAAATCAGACAAGCAAAGCCGAAATGAATACGCAAACATACGTTTTGTACATACTAATTCAAATTCACTTTAATATACTTTACCACTTCAAAGACAAAAAGTAAAGGAAGCCGTATCAATATCTACTCGAAATCTTCATAAACTCGATATCTAACTTTAAGTTCTGCCAATGTAAAGCGCACACTTCAAGCGAGAATTTATTCCTCTAGTATGGGTTAGGCTGATATCTCACATAAAGAGTTCACCCTTTGGGAGTGTGGAGCCAATCAGTGTTGTGTTCCGCCATTTCTAACATATCAATAACTCATTGATAACTTATTTTGTATCCAGTACATTTAATATTCCCCACGGGGTTGTCAGATATGTGTGCATGTATATTTGTTTGAGTAATGATGGCATATTTTAAATAATTCATGCGTATTTACCCTTACGTTGCTTTACTGTTTACCTCCCAAGTGGATATTGATGGATTTCTACTCAAATTTGCTCTAGTTTTTGAAACGTGATTTTTTGATTTCATACAAAGAAGCAAGGTAACCTTTTATGTTTCACGCATCGTTGTATGTACCTGTGTATGTTTTCGTATTTTTGTTTGTATATAAACTCCGAAACCTCTGCAGAAGTCGGAGATAAGTTGCAAGCAATAAGCGCAACAATTTCGGGACGGATTCGAGTAAGCAACTTATTTAGAGAAAAATAATATTTTAATTGTTTCTTGAGTTTAATGTACATATAATATATTTACATATATATATACACGTATACATAAAATTAAATAATATAATGGGTGAAATATATGGTATGTATGTTCAGGCAATTTATAAAGGGTTTACCAATGAAAACTTCTACTAAAGATTAAGCAGCGTAAATTAAAAATTATTTTGTTTACTTTTTATATTACAAAGTATGATATAAAATGAAGTTTTATCACAAATAAAACGACTTTTTTTTTAATATGAAAACTTTTTTTTGGATTTATGTAAACTCATTATAACTCAAACCTTGTATTGGGAGACCTTTGGCAAATTACGCTACATCATTGTCAACTCAACTCTGGCTTGTGGTACAAACTAACGCATATATTTACAACAATAACGCTTGAAGCTTTCGAAGAATTTGCCAAAATAAATACATTACAACCACCCATACAAAATGCTCTCTCAAAACTTTACATACACACCCTCACATTCGCAAATCTGCATGCCACATTGTCACATTATTTGGTTGGAACTTTCGCCGCAGCAGGTTGCCACCGTGTGCTGCTTATTTGTCTTCAAAAGTAGCTTCCTGAAAATTTTTCACTCGAAAACCAAGATGGTGGATGTGTCCCACCATCGCTTTGGTTATTCCAACTTTTCTAATCAATTTTAATTATCACATGCACACATACACATATATATAAGTTCATACATACAAATATTTGGTACTTGGAGGAGTTTATACGTAGCAGCAGCAGTTGCATGACTCCAGCTATGTCAACATTGTCATTGCCACCTGAGATTACTTGTTTATTTGTTTGCCACATATGAAATTTATGTGTGCGAAGGAGTAGAATACTGAAAATAATCCAATTTATTAGAAGTGCGGACAAGCACGTAGAGTTTTAAATAAATAGAAAGCGGGCGGGGGCACCGCTGGCGTACTGGCCTGTTCGAGTTCTCGTGTAGAGAAATTAACAAAGTTGAAAGTTCTTGAAGCTGCAATTTTGTATGCCTGGCTCACATCGCGACATTCACCACATTCACCACAATGGAAAACTCTTGAAGGCCACTAGATACACTAAAATTGGTTTCCTCTCTCTGGGAGCTCAACTGTCTTAGTCGCTCGATAAAATCAACTGCTTTCATATCTTTTAACATTGCGCATCGCAAAGATATAATGTCTCAATCGCCTAAAAGCCAAGCACCCCAACGTTTTGCCTTCTTCTATGCACACTCTGCAATCAGCCAAGACCCAGCTATTTTGAGCCGCTGACATCTTAGGAGTAGGTGTCGCTTGCCGCCATATTCTTCACATTTAGTGGCCCTTACGTTCTGTCGAAGGCAATTTTAAAATCGGCATTGATTTTTTCCAGGATTTGGCGCATGCTGAATGTCTGGTCAATGGTAGATTTGCCATTTTCGAAGCCTTACTGATGAGGTCTAATAATTTCGTTGATATTGGGCTTTACACAATGTGCTTGATAATACCTTATCTGCGATACTGAAGAAGCTTATCTCACATTAACTGACACAGATCGCCCTTTTAGGCGATTAAACAGAGCACACTAAAGTTCCAATAGTCAGACTTGCTTTTGCCCGGCCGTATTCCACAAGAAAGCCAATGTATGTATTTTGTCAGTTCGTTGCCTAAATACAGGTATAGCTCAGGTGTTATCGGTTATCTAACCACTTTGCTATTCTTTAAACTTTAACTTCAGGCGACCACCAGTCTCCAGATCCCCTTTCTTGTATATACAAGAGGAAGCTCTGATCTGGAAACCCTCTGAAAGGCACATGAGTTTTTGGCCATATACCTTACGTTATTCACGAGTCTCTCGATTTTTTCTGTTGGCAAATGCCTTCTGCTTCCTTCTTTAACGCTTAGTATCCCTCCGATAAAATTCGTATTACGATTGACGTCAACGTTTCGAGATAAGCTCTCTTCACTACGGTACCGCAATGTTCTTCATACCAGCTTTTTTTCTCACCCTGTTAAAATTCAATAGTTTCGCTACAGCTTTACGTAGAGAGCAAGAAATATCGCCGACAGTTATCTTACGATGAGTGCTCTCAGAGAGCAGGATTGCAATTAGAGTAGAAAATTGATTGGCTCTTTGCTGTGCTTGCAGCTATTCGGCAGCGACAAGATCTTGTGTCGGTATCTGGAGCTATATTTCTCTCCCTTCGTTCAACAATATGTCGAAGGACCTCGCGCTGATGCGAATTTTTTAGAGACATACTAAATATCTCAGTCTCTCTCTCTCTCTCTCTCACCACAAATCCAACACCAGATTTAATAGAAGTCACAATGATACATATTTTTCCACCTGTGTCCCGTCCATCGCATTTCCAGTTTAGTGGTGACGACAGCATTAGTTTTTATGAGTGCATCAAACAGCTGGGCAGTGATAAATTCCCTTTTAAGGGACCGGATAGTCTAGATCAAAATCATAATCCTAGGTTCCTTTATATTGTTCCGCATGAATTGGAGACTTTCGCAATTTTTTTGTTGGAGGTCCACATTCAAAAGGAAGGGAAGTTTTAATTAAACTATGTTTATTTAGTTAGCTTTCATAACTGACGGCGGCTTGCATCTCTGGCAAACAGACGCAGCTACTCGTATTAGACATCAACGAACACATAAACAAAATATATCACTGACCACAGTCTTCACGTCTTGAACAAAGGTTGTTGCATACCTAAGAGCACCCCACCATACTAATGATTTAAAAATAATTATGGGACTAAAGCCAAACACTAGGACTGAGTTAAAGGAACCTTCAAGGAAGGTGAGATAATTTGGTGAATTTTTGCCTTTCGAAGCAGCAAACTTCAGATTTTTCCGGATTAACAAGCAGTCCTTGTCTTTCAGCAGTATACGCCTTATTTCTATTATTATTCTATTTAATACGATGTTTTGAAGACTGGGTACTATTTCAATTGTTCAGCACATAAAATATATATAAATACACCACCCCTCGTGCCTGGCAGTTAAGCCATGATTTCACGCTAATTGGCTTTACTTTGTGAATCTCATATTAATTGCAAGCACTCAGCCTCCGGCTAATCTTCTCATTAACGGTACAAGCAAATTCCTAGTTAAATGATTAATGATATAACTAAGTAAAACCGCTGAAATCTTATGCATACCATATGTTTGTCTGTGTAAAAATTAATAAAATTATTTAGTACAAAATAATTTGAATTTTCCTCTCTTCTTTCATCAAAGTACACTCAATTTTATATCAGCCACTTTATAATTTTATATCTTTCTAATTTTTTTCAATATTTGTTCAATAAGTTTTTGCATTTGAGTGTGCATATAAAATTTATCTATTTATCCACAATCATGATTATTCCTTTTATGATGGTTTGCACATGATTACTTACTATTTAACTTCCGTCCGTTTACGGATTTTCTTATCTCTTCAAGTTCATTTAATTCGTGTCGATTGCTGCAAATCCAAATGCTGCTATGTAAATATGCTCGTATATATGTGTATGTATATATGTATGGCAAGCGCTTATTAGTTGAGTAGAGTGTTGAGCTGATAAAATCAATATTGACTTCTTTGAACATTTTATGCAAGCCAAGCTGAGGCTACTAGAGTGGCAGCTGCAAATGAACTCAGCAAGTATGCGCCGGACGTGAGGCGAAAATTTTCCTAACCTCAGTAGCTAGCGTAATTTTTCAACAATTTACTCAAGTTTGCAATTTTTTTATTTTTTTTTTTGCAATTTGTTTTTTTTTTTATATTTGTTTTCAATATACTCAATAAATTATTCTGCATGCTTTACTTTTAGAACTTTTATCCATACATACAAATATACCTACACTTCAATTTTAGCAGCTGATGCATCTCTTATGTTAAGACTCTTCTTGCATAAGCTTATACGTGCTGTCGATTTATATAATATTTTAGAGAGCATATTGTATGGATGTAAGTTTGTACTAATATATACATACATATATAAAGTAAATACTTGTGTGTGTGTGTGTGTGTGTGTGTGTACATATACAATGTTCATGCATATAATAAAGGCCAATGGTTTTGCAGGTATGATATCTACGTGTATGTATGTGCTTGGAATCTATTTGGAGTACACTCCGCATCTAATGCAATACATTTTGGTCTGCACACTTGAGCAACGAAGCGAATGCTTACGTAGATATGCACGTACGTAGAATATTGTAGTTTCCGTACAATGAAATGTCAAACTGGTTAGAAAAAGTACTAGTTTATACCATAAGTAGCGTTTTATACTAGTCCGAAAATATATTTAAAAATATTACATAATGCCATTTTTGTTTTTATTATTATATTTAATTTTGTGGGGAAAAGTATTGAAAATTGGTTAGCAAAACACAATGCTTGTGACTTCTTTCAACAAATTCGAATTCTGTCCAGTTTTTCTGGATATAATACTGAGAGCCCTGTGGTTATGGAAAAAAACATCTCTTAAAGTATAGTGGTATTATCACCAATAACTATGTGGAAGAAAGGGTTGACAATTCGGAATCAGAGAGATAAGATGAGAAGTCTTATTTTTACCAAAGATATGATAAACATTTTAAAAACGTTTCTGAGCCAATACACTGAAATCATAAAAATCACACCTTCTAGAGAGAGTGACATTCAGCCCCCTGGCCATATAAGAGCTTTTATTGGGTAATTATCTTAGGGAAGCATATGGAAGAAATTGGCAAAATGTCGAGAAGCTTCGGGGAAGAAACGAAGACAAAATTGAAAAATTGATGATAAAGAATTTTTCGCCTACTCAAGGACTAAAAATTAACTATTATTTTACAAAAAATCTTACTTTAATAAATGAGACGAGCTAGCTTCCACTTGGGAGAGTAAAGCATAACCTGCTCGATTTCGCTGTATAGGTATAGCACATAAAAAAGGCAGCTACTGAGCTACCAATATACCTCACAGATCAATAGCGCCTGATGTAGTTGAATGTTTTGAATATTACCGATCTATCTTGCTCAGTACACTACACTAAAACTTGTTAGAGCTTTTTGGTAATTTCTCTTGCCTTAAATTTATCGCAAATATGTCCGGCAGATACTAACATTTAGTAGTAAAACTAGTTATACACATTTGAGATGTACTTACAGCATCGAGAAATATAAAAAAAAATTTAACAACCGATCGGACTTATACTGAAATTCAGCATTTTGGACAGTTGGACAATCCCTTTAAACAGTCTTCCTTAAATATAAAATCTTGATACTTTTTAGCATTATTATTTTATAATTTCATAATTTATACGAAAGGTCAGACTGAGATCTTCCCACTGACATCTGGTAAAATATTACGTTCGGTTCTTTATTGGTTTTTTTCAAAATATAATAACATTGTGTACGAGATGCCAACTTCATTATACCCCTATTGCCTATTGGCAAAAAACTCGGAGAGCCAATTTTCACAGGCTTC
Source organism: Ceratitis rosa (assembly GCA_037013455.1). NCBI lineage: Eukaryota > Metazoa > Arthropoda > Insecta > Diptera > Tephritidae > Ceratitis > Ceratitis rosa. The sequence continues at coordinate 7,691,488 of JAWMAG010000039.1, forward strand.
TCTTGAGGCCAACTTCTCACTATTAAGCGCGTTCGCCATAAACAGGAAAAGATTGTAATCACTTGGTGCCAGGTCCAGACTATAAGGTGGGTGCATTAGGACCTCCCATTCAAGCTCCTGGAGCTTCTGCCACGTCACCAAAGACGTGTGTGGCCTGGCATTGTCCTGATGGAACACAATTCGGCCTCTGTTGATCAAAGATGACCTCTTCTGGATGAGTCCTGCCTTCAAGCGGTCCAGTTGTTGGCAATAGAGGGCCGAATTGAGCGTTTGGCCATAGGCGAGCAGCTCGCAGTACATGATTCCTTGCCAATCCCACCGAACACCCAGCAAAACCTTCCTGGCCGTCAATCCTGGCTTGGTCACCGTTTCCGCCGACTCCTTGCGTTTCGACCACGACCGATTCCGCTTGACGTTGTCGTAAGTGATCCACTTTTCATCGCCAGTCACCAACGCTTCAGAAATGGGTCGATAGAAGATAGAAATTCGGTCCATCATGTTTTTTTGCCTTAGTTCGTGTGGCACCCAAACATCGAGCTTCTTTTTGAATCCAAGGTTATGCAAATGGTTCCAAACGGGTTTCTGGCTTATCTTTAGCTCCTCATCAGGAAAATAAGTGCTCACGTGACGGTCTGTTTCTACTATTTCCATGATTTTATCGCAATTTTCGACGACAGGCCTCCCGATGAGTGGTGCATCTTTGACATCGAAATTACCGGAACGGAACTTAGCAAACCACTTTTGTGGCACACATTCGTTTACAGTATCGAGCCCATAAAATAAATTAATTTTTTCAGCCATTTTGCTGCTGCTTTTTCGCCTTGATCGAAGAAAAATTTTAAAATTTTGCGAATTTTCTCTTTGCTGGTGTCCATCTTTGACGAGCGCTCACAACGTACTGAGTCAATCAATCGAAAAACTATCAAAGACAAACTTCTAGCGCGAATAAACACCTTTTCAGCGCCGTATAGTATGACATGATGCGACAAGTAACACTAGTTCTATGGACAATAACGTCATCTCTTAGATAAAAACCGAACGAACCTTTTACTTGACCTAGTATTAGCGTCATAAATGTACCAGTCTCTTATGTTAAGTAACAGTTTGCTTCTAATAGGGCTTTCTGTTCATACTAGTTCCAAAGTAATATTTCAACTTGTTCATTTGAATACAGGGTTCATATACCCTCTTAGTAGGTACATATCTACATAGGTACATGTACTTATATGCAGGAATGAATAAGGTGTGGTAGTGCATGCTTTGTGGCATGTTAAATTGCAGTAGCTATGAATTAGTAGCTGACCTGTAACATATGTACAATGAGCAAGTTCCTGTTCACCATGCAGTCTTTGTTATGCACGAACACCTGCAGGATGCTGCTTGTTTAAGTGCTTAGCTTTCCGCATCAATTCGAATGGTGGCCACTGTACTTTAGTCTCTTGTTAGCAACGAACAACTGAGACTCTCTCCATATACTTACACCCATTCCAGGGGTATTGCCTTTGGTTATGGCATTTAATAGTAGCCTAAGCTACTTTGCTGCTCTTCTCTTGCTTGTGTCCTAAGTGCTCAGCGTCATATTATTTCTGTTGATGAAGGAGATAATAAAAGTACATATATACTTAGATATTGTATATATAAACAATTATTTGGATGAATTTTACTTTTATATTAAATTATTTAGCTTAGTAACAGTTGTCATAGTAATCAAATTTGAAAGAAGAATTCGATAAGCAATCTCAAGCGCTAAGTATTAATTTTTCTTATGCCGGTAAAGTCTGAAGGCTTCACTTAAAGCTTTCTCTTTTATTATTGTAACGTTATTCATCAGGAGTAGGGTAGAAATTGAGTTATATTTTACTTCTTCTTCATTGTTGAGTTCTCAACAGCATACCAGTCGTTCTTTCCTTTCACCGTTTGATGTCAACTGAAGCTACCAAGTGAAGCCAGGTTCTGTCAATGAAGTGAAGGTCATTGTCTTATTCTGCTGTTGTACTACTTTCAACCATTTGGACAACTTGACTTAGACAGCGGAACTAATGTCAATAAGTCGATGCGAAAAATACTATGAAGAATTTGGGCGATGAGTCATAAATGCGATGACTGTTTGTTTGATGACAGCAGATATTTCATTTTGCTCTTGTTTTCACCGCCAGACACATTTGCCTCCCTTTTTTATGAAATCAGAAGTAAACAGAATTAAGGGCGTGGTTATTGAAGTCAAATAGGTATATCAATATCTGCAGTTGTTGTTATTTCAATATCTAAATTCATTAAAGTCACACGATAAGGAAAGTGTGTCGGAAATCTAGTGTCAAATTGCTCGAAGAAGTCCCATCTGATCTTGACGGATATATATTCCGGGCATCTGTAGCCAGAGCACCTCTTGTATCCCATACTCTTGGTTAATCTGCAAATGATTCGCGAATTCTTCTCCAATTCTTGGTATCTATCCCACTCCGTACATGTACTGGTCGATCGTAGCTTTGCAATTGTACTTACTCGACGTCTAACCTTCCTTGTGGTTGAAGATGGGCCTTCATAACCACAGAGAGGTGGGCGCATATTTTGGTAGTGTTCCGAAGCAACATTTGCACCTCAGACTGTACGTACATCTAAAGCATTACTGATATGTCTTTCGTCTATCACATATACCTATATGTGCCAGCCATACACCTTTATGCATTTTTTTATGTTGAAATATATTGACACAGCTGATCACATTCCTAGTCCAGTGAAGTCGATCAGTGTCGGAACATTTGTAGAGTTTTCGTCGTGAAAGCTAAAGCTTCCGACTATTGCGTCTTAAACATCTTCTGTGCTTTTCCTGATTTTAAAATCACCAATCACGGAGGAGGAGGGCACGCATAACTTCAATTTGAAGTCTTTAGTACGTTTGCCGGGGTCGTCATCGGCAACAATTATATAGCGCTGGCCTCAATACCATGGTCCCCTTGCAGCCCTAGCACTAGTGAGCAGATGCTGCAATAATACAAGACTTCAGTGAGTGCCTAAACCGAATATGTTGGAGTGACTTCATTGTAGTTTCCTTTTAAGTCTTTATCCAATACCGTAACGTGGTCATAGTTTGTTCGTATTTCTTGGGTGTGCGACGTGGACTCAAGAGTATTATAGCGCTTCAAGTGTAACTCTATACCAAAAGGTATGCATACAACCTATAACACACCTTGTTAATATAATTCAAATAATTGGCTGACCAAGCGCTTTTAAATTATTTCATATTTTATAGTTTACAGCTCGTACAGACAACAAAACATTGTAAATAAAAACAGTGTTTTTTCTACTCCTTTATACGCAAAACTTACGTACAGATATCAATCACTATAATTCACTACTTACAGATATTAAGTTTGCTTTTACTTTGCTGCCAAAACTCAAACAAATGTGAGTGTCAACAGAAATCTGAACGAAGAAAGCACAATCACTGTAAGGAAACTGCAATGAAAGTGAGCAAAAAATAAATGGGAAAGCCAATGAGAAGTATTGTAGGAGAAACCTATGGTAGTTTTTCAAAAATATGCAATGACTTTAAAAATATTTTTACAAAAAAACAGAAAAATTTATTTCTTTAATTTGAAGCCATAAACCTTTGATTTGCTTCAGAACTTGAAGTTTCTAACTGTGGTTTGCGTCTTAATATTATTCCAACAAAAGAAGTTACCTACAGTTTATTTTAAGCTGCCTTCGAACAGCTGATGGTCTTTTATGTGAAGCATTTATTTAATGTCATTTACACTCGTAGATATAATCAACAGTAATGCTGACTGGGTTAAAAAATTAATAGATATACATATGTATGCATGTATAGGGTGTCCCTAAATTTAGGCAACACTTAAATTTCCCACCACTCATGTAGTAAAGTGTTGACGATCCAAAAAAAAACACTAATCGACAGCTGACTGACAGCCTATGTGGCTTAGTAAAAATGGATCATTATACGGTAGAAAAATGTGCCTTCATTATGGAAGAATATTTTAAGAATAATGAAAGTGACCGTAGTTCGAAAATTTTATTAAAAGGAATCAGAATAGTGTTTTAACTTCGTCAAATGTAAGGAGAAAGTGTGAGAGTATCGGTGACAATCAAAAAACATCAAGTAATCCAAAATTTCAAAAAGCTCTCTACATCATATACTTTCTCCGTATCTCTCTAAAGATCTGCGTCGCCATGCTTACTACGAAATACAATCAACACAACAACTGAAGCCTAGTGAGCATGTACAGCAAAGAGAGTTTCTTGAATAGATTACGGAGCATCAACATGCTCCAGCAAAATAATCATAAGCGATTGCCCACATTTTCACCTTGATGGGTTTGTTAATCGCCAATTATGCCGCTTTAGAGGTGTTGAGAACCCACAGGTGAATTTCCAAAGACATATGCATCTACAAAGTGTCACTGTTTTGGTGGCGATTTTGGGCTGGAGGCATAATTTTAACATTCTTTTTTGTAAATAAGGTTTTTCAAGCAGTGCTCGATATCGTGTCATGATAACCAAGTTCATTTTGCTGATACTGATTTTGATGTGGCCAATATGTAATTTCAACAAGACGCTGTCACATAACACATAGCACCGGAAACACTTCAATTCTCAGGTCGTATACTCTCTCATTTTTTTTTTTTTTTTGTTGAGGCTTTCTAGACGGAAAATCGTTTGACTTAACACCATTAGATTTCTTTTTATAGAGTTATTTAAAATTGCAACAAGCCCACAACCACGCATTTTTTAAAGTAACAGATTCACCGCTGTATCAATGAAATTCAATCACACTTATGCAGAAAAGTCAAGGAAAGCTGTGCCCGATGTAGTATTCCATAATAAACCCTATCCTATGTACTTTCTGATTCAATACAAAATTACAAACGAAAGACTAAAAGCTATTAATTTTCGGACACCCTTTATATACCTACACACTGGTATTTTCCGCACGCATTTACTATGTACCATATATTCCTAAAGTATACTTTCAGGCGTAGCAAAATTTTTATTTATAGTTTCCTCTTTTACTCTCAACAATGTGCAGTCTTTTTTGCGTGTTAATATATATATGTATAGGTATATATACGTATACGAATGTATGTATGTGTATGTGTATATGTCTGCTTGTTAAAATTGATCAGCAAATATAATCGAGGTAAGTGCTTGTTAAACAAATTTGTCTTTTGCCGCTTACGACAGAGTAGTAACGCCTGTCACGCTGTGTTTATCTCCAGGGCGCAAACTTACAAATGCTCGGTTGTCTGGTATGTATGGTGGCAGAGTCATTTTAGCTGTCATCAGTGAGACATACATACATACATATAATACATACATACATACATGTACAACGTTATAGCCGACGAGGTCATCAACAATGTATGGTAAAAATAAAATGGTTGTCATAATGTTGGAATGCATACATATATACATAAAATACACAACAATAAAGTTTATTATGTAATTGTTTGTTTATAAATATATATGTGTGTATTTGTGTTAGTGTGGTGTGCGTGTGTTGTCACGTCTTCTGTTGTCGTGCCGTCAGTGTTTTCTTTCGTTTTCGAAAATGTAGAAAATTGTTTTTCAACATTAATGGAAAATTATTATAATGGACTAACAATTTTCTACTGTGACATTAACATGATTATCACTGCTTGCTAACCGGCTGACTACTGCATGTCAACGATATCCGTATGTACGTATGTACGTTTGTACACGCATGCAAGTGTGTTTGTAATTGTTAGCTACCGCTCCGTTGTTTATCTACCGATAGCAATCAGATTTCTGTTTACTCCCACAAAAAGAAAATAAATTAAATATTATTTACCGCAAATTGTGAGCGACTGTCCGGCTAGCTATCGCACTGTCCACACGCTTGTCACAAACCATATTTTCACTACGAATCAAAATCAAAGATGAAAGCAGCATTTTAGGCGTGCAATTAGTGCATGACAAGCTGGCGAACCGAGTGTTGTTGTTGATATTAGCAAACGACAACAGCACGTATTTACATACTTGTTTTACAACAAAAACACATCAATTTTGATTATCATCATTTACCTACGTCGTCAGCATTGTTATTGCCACCCAAAGCGGAAGTTATTCGTGCATATGCCATACATATACATATATGTATAAGTAAGTAATACACAAAGTATTGATTGTTTTGAGTAGGATAATCTTGTTGTTGCAAACCTGTTTGTCATTTACTTTTATTTAAGTGCTGCGTAGTCGTTGTATTGTTGTTATTTTATTTTGTCATCACTTTTGTTTGTCATTAACATTCATTGTTCGCTGTCATTGTCGATATTTCTTGTGGTCGCATTGTTGATTTTGTAATAATCGCTTTTATAAATCGGATTGTGGGCTGTCACGCCCGTCAAATTTCACATATTAAACATTTTTGTATATATAGATATATATAAATATATGTATACTTTAGTACATACATATGTACTATATGTAGATTGTTTAATGGATTTTTGATTTATTACTGAAAGTTACAACCCAAAGACTTTCAAGTACAACATATTCAATAACATTTAGAAGAGTCACCTAAAATGTGCTAGACACTGATAAGCTTGAACTAAAATTAATTGAGATTTTTATCAGATTTTAGTTGAAATAAAATACCAAAGCGTAAAATAATCAGAAGTGGACTACTTTATTTAAAAATTTTTTTCCATTTACTAAATAAATCTCCTTTCTACTTAAAACCGGAAGCAAGTGAGAAACAAAAAGCATTTGTAGGTTGAAAAAGAGAGAATAAAATTTCTGACCACGAAGTGCTTGAGGAGTTTACCAATCGAGGACGTACTGTGAAACTCTACGAGAAAATGAAGCGGCTTAACGATCGCTTCAAAACCGAAGCTGTTGTCTATACATAGAATGGAGAAGAAGTTGTACTATTTATTCGTGCTCAGATCACATTTAGTTTATGGAGCGAAAAACTCCAGCCTGCTTGCAACGACAATGAAACCACTGAATATGTCAAACGTGTATAACGATGGTATAGATGTTTCATCCCACGATTATGATGAAGCTCGTACAAGAATTGTTCGTTCAAAAACAAACACATAAATGCTAAGAATAGGCTGCTTTCAGACTAAGATAATCGGTAAGATGCAGGCAAGATAAGCCTTTGTACAGAAAAAGACTGAAAGCAGGTTCAGATAATGGATCTTTAGTGTGTCTTTTGTCAAGAAGTGGATCCCATAATCTGCGTCAATTATCATGGTACAAGGCTTCTTAATATCGCAATGTATAAAGTATTATCTAACATACCTTCTACTGAAATATAAACGAGCCTTTATCCATAACTCGAGAAGGACAAGACATATGGCCAAACTGTTTTTTGCTTAGGTTGGCAGGACTGTTGTATGTTTAAATGTCAAATTAGAGCGCGATCTGTCACATAATTTATTTTTTACGGCACTATAAACAAGTCAACCTCGAGTGTGTTTTTCGAATTTTTGCTATCGAAATTAACGTTGAGCAAAGAGTTTGTTTTAAATTTTGTTATTCCAATGGAATAGGTGCGACGGACGCAATGAAAATGTTGCAGAAGGCATATGGGGAGTCTTGCCTATCACGTGCACGTATTTTTGATTGGTATAAGTCGTTCAAGGACGACCGTACATCGCTGGAGAACTTGCCCCATGATCGTCGTCCAGCAACGTCAATAAACGAAGAAAACGTCGAAAAAGTAAAGAAAATTGTGTTGGAAAATCGTCGTGTGACTGAAAGAGAGATAGCTAGTGAGCTCAACACATCAAATGGATCCGCTCATAGCATTATTCACGATGTTTTGGGCATGAGACGAGTGTCTGCTCGACTTGTTCCAAAATTGTTGCTCATACGTCTCGTCTTGTACGCGATTATTTGACCAAAAACAACGTAAATATTGTTCCGCAAGCGCCGTATTCACCCGACATGGCACCGTGTGACTTGTTTCTTTTCCTTAAACTCAAATTGCCGCTTCGTGGAAAGCATTTTCAGTCGATTGAAGTCATAAAAGAGAATTCGAAGAAGGAACTGAAAGCCATACCTAAAGCGGCCTGCCAGAAGTGTTATGAAGATTGGAAAAAAAGGTGGCATATGTGTATCGCCTTTAATGGTGACTATTTTGAAGGGGATAAAATACATATTGAAAAATAATTAACCGTTTTTGTTTTATTGAGCCAGTCTCGTTTATATTTGAGCAGAAGGTATTTTGTGAAACATAAAAGCCAATCGTCAAAATAACGTAGCAACTTTATACTAATCGTTTGAATGTACGTATATATGTATCAAAAACAACACAATAAGAACACATTTCCTTCTTCGGTGTAATTACCTTGAAAGGGTAAAATTATAAAGATTAATAATTAAGATCATAACTATTTTTAAACCATTTGCTGTAGAATGAGAATCCCCACACTCTTTAACTTCTGTCTTCTTCAATGCTATTGCTGCTCACTCACGGCAATATTTACACGCTGCAACGTTGTATGTATGGATGTATTATAAAAATCTATTTACAAGTATATCACTTTCATCACTCTTTCTTAGACACCAGAGAACACATTTCAATTCTGTGATAGATAAGTACTCACATTTCCATTGCCACTCCAACGCTATCAACATTGTGACAGCCGACAGCCTTCAAGATATCTCTGTCGCTAAATTTATCATATAAATAGTTTGATATTGTGATTTGTCGCTTCTGTCCCAAGCCCGAGAAGGAGGTAAGCGGTTATATGGCGGTTGTGTTGACTGCGGTGACTGCGGCATTGAGTAATGACATGCAAACAATTCGCTTGAGATACATTTGATTGCCTTCATTAGCTAAGCAAATAAACGTTAGAGTGATAGATAGATACACCAAGCAGAATCAGAAGAATGGAGTACATAATGAATGGGTATAAAACAATCAAGGAAATTTTAACAAATACACAAGTACGTGTATGTATGTATGCTTTTAAATAAAATGAAATAGAGATGATTAATGAGAAAATCATATTACTAATGTAAATTTGTAGTAAGTGGTTTGCGTGTAAAGATTCTAAAAAGCTTTGGCGAACCAATTTTAATAAAAAAATATAATTTTAATGAACATAAAAAATCTTTAAGTGTATGAAACATAGATAGGTAAAAAGTTTATGCCGTTTTTTTCACTGTATAGATATATATATACATATATTGTCATCACTGAGTCGAATGAAATTAAAAAATCGAAGCCTTTTTGAAACAACTTATCACGATTGAAAAAAAATGTATTAAAAATGAGAACATAAAACTTTTATTGTTTTTCGAGGAAAGCCAACGTACAATTTCACTCATTTTCAGTTTGCTTCGTTCAAGACTAAAATTCTAAAATTGCCAACAACTGAACTGAAATTTGCAAATCACCTGCGCTACTGTTAAATTGCAAATTTAAAATATTACAATCTAAGCGTGCTTAAGTGAAAGCTTTCACGTTTTTACCTTTAATGCTAAAACTAAACGAAATGTAACAATTCAATCAGTTATCGAATGCAATGCTTCTTTGCGAAAGCAAAAGAAGCAACAACGGATGCAGCGCAAATAAAGCAGAGAGTGAGTGACAGCCCAGACTTGCGAGAAGGAAAATGTGAAACATTGGAAAATAGTTGCTTAAGAGCAATTGCTGATAATATTTGAATGCACGAAGGACTGCAATCGAATGGTAACATCCGCACACCAACATACATATTGTACAACACGACATTATTATATAGTGTGCATGTACGTGTATGTATGTACTCGTATAAGTGTATGCGAGCGTGAGTGAGTGCAAATTCCAATTCCTTCGCCAAGTTGATAAATCGCAAACGAAATGGGAATGTAATATATATATATATTGTACATTTTCGTTTTTCTTTCATTTGTTTGTACACAAAGGATACAATGAAAAACTTCAACTACAATTGCAAATTCATTTTCGTATGCTGAGATTGATCTGTAGTTAGTTTATTTGAATTCTATGAAACAATTTACGAAATTGAGTCAGTTACTTTTTACCACGGAGAAAGTAAATTAATTAATTTATTATTATTCTGTTTTTTTTTTAAGACATTTCTTAAATGCTTTTCAAGTCGAAATTCTAGCACGAATTATGCATTCTGCGTATTTATATTCATAGAATTGCAAGCAATTTCACCTGCATGAGGAATACTAAAAATGGTGAGCACATAATTCATAAGAAGTCTGATGAGAAGATATGGTGATCTTTGAAACAGCTGTCACTTCTACCATTTTTCTTTGTTGTATAACAAAAATATTCAATTCACACAAACAAAACAGCCCTAAGCGCACATAAAAAGTTATAACAAAAAAAATAAAATTAATTAATTTTCTTTGATTGCTACAATTGTTACACGAAAATACGTTAGAAAGTAAGATTTTGCGAAGGAAAATATGCAAAAAATTTAAGTGAAAATTAAAATATCAAATGCACTGGCGAAGGAACAACATCTACTTATTCAATACAAATTTATTCCATGTTAGAAAAAAATATTGTCAGAAGTATTTTCATAGTTCGTTTGAACCTTGAATAAAGTTATACCAGTAAAAAATATATATATTTTAAATTACCGTACACAATATACATACTTACGTGCATACACATATAAGGACATACTATCTGGTTAAAAACTTTTTAAGCTCTAGAAATGGAAATGGTCTCTAAATTAAAAATTTTATGAACGAAACTTATTTCGTATTTTATAAACATTGCATATTTTCTCATATACACATACACATGTGCCTATCTACATATACATATGTATGGTATAGTTGTGTAAGTTGAATAATATCCGTTGTTAAATTATTAATTTCCGTCAAAAAGGAGTCGGCAACATAACATAATTAATAACACTTAGCAAGTAAAAAGCAGACAACGGTCTTATTCATTCTTGGTAATTGCTATTAACTCAACTCAGCTTAAGCTCACATATCCATAACCCCATCCATGATTGTTCCCGAATATATACATAAATGTATTTTTACATACGTAGGTATGTATGCATAAATTATGAACTTAACATCTTTGTTCAGTATAAACGAGCTACTATTAGTTAGCGCCAATGCCATTAACCCGTGCAACAACACTTCATCTATGTAGATACTACTGAGACATGTAGACAGCTAACTTAATATTACTCTGCCCTGCAGGTATACTCTCTCAAGCGTATAAACATGTATGGTATGTAACGCATGAAATATGAGTACATTTTGCGTATATTCATTTTGTATTTCCGGTGCGAAGGCGAAAAGTTTTAAGTGAATAGTTTCTTAAATGAAGTGTAACGGATGTTCTTCATAACAAAAAAAAAAAATAATATTAAAAGAAATTTAAGAAAAATAAAGGTTTTTTTTGTTTATAAGGAAATATTAGTTAATGTAACTCAAAAGAGGGGTTTTCACACCAGATGCCACCTATCAACGGTAATTTTTTGAACCCGCTTCAATATCTAGGGAGCTCCAAAACCCATTAAAATAGCAAAAATTGAATACCAGTCTAACAAGTACTTAGGCCAGAAGCCGTTTTTTACCATATTTGAATATTAAATCTTCCAGCATAAAAATAAAAAAAAGTACACCATGTCGTATGAGTAACATTTAGTCATTCAGTAAAAAACAGAAAAAACTCATACCAAATGGCGAAAATTAAAATTCATTTATACTTTAAATTCAATTTTCATAAAAAAAATCGTCCCACATAGAGCACTTCTTCCAACTCACGAAAAAATTTTCACACGTTGTAAAACGTCGGCTTTATATTCATGCCTGAAAAGAAAAACTTCACATACAGCCTTCTCTGGCAGTTGCGAAAGCTGCGTCATCGTTGCAGAATTGTTTTTTGGCTAAAAACTTACGATCACGCGAACAACAATTCATTCATACTGTAAGCATTGGAAAAAATGTTATGACATGATCCAATCGGTATGCCAACATCATCAGCTACTTGTGTTGTAAGTTGTAATCCGGTGACCCCTAACAACCTGCTCTTTCAAATTTCTCACATTTTCATCGGTTGCTGATATGCTGGTGCGTTCAGGGCGATCGTCATCTTGGAAATGCTTATACCACTCGTTAACTTTTGCTTTACTGTTGGTAGAAGAGTCATCATATAGGTATACGGCGGCTCTGCACGGTAGCCAACGCCCACTAATTTTTTTCATATTCAAATGTTTATGCAAAATATCTCTACCTCGTTCTTTGCTAACCTGTAATCCTTCTGCACAAAAAACAGCAAAAAAAGTAATGATGTCAGTTTACTTCACTCGATCTAAATCGGAGCAGCTTTCCACTTTAAGAGGGTCAGACGGTAACTGCAAAATGGTACACCGAAGAGTGCTGAAATAACGAGTAATTTTATTAAGATCTCTGGAATTGAAAAAAATACGTCCAGCACCATATTACCCAGAGGTAACACCTTGTGATTTCTGGTTATTTCCAGAAATCCCAAAAAATTAAAAAGAAAGGTCTTTAAAAGCAACGAGGAGATAATTAATGCGCTTAATGCTGAACTTGATAAGCTTAAAAAGCAAGGTTTTGAAGACTGTTTTCAGAAGTGGATCTAAATGCTTCAGAAATGCATTGAAATAAATAACGATTATGTGGAGAAGATAAAAAAGACAAAGAATACCAATAAATACACACAGAATTTTTTTTCTGGAAACTTACCGAACTCCTCCAATATGTTTTCAACGTCTAGTGTTTGATGTTTTTCCAAAAAACTGAGAGGCCTACTCTTAATAATCAGTCGCTTCATATAAGAAAAACACTCGAAGTGCTGACAACCCCTGCCCATATTTGTCATGTCGCAGAAAATGCCGAACTTATAGTAATATCATTCTGCTTCTGAACTGCGGTTTATTTGAGCTTTGACATTTTCAATACCATTTAAGGTGTTTCAAATATTCAGCATTAGGGCGGTTGCCCAATAAGCAAATTCTTAAAACTACAATGAATGCTTTGATTTCCATTTGGTTTGCACGAACTGACATTTTATATAAGACTTTAAGTGCACAACAGTTCATACACTCCGTATCGGAGGGAAATATATTCAAATAATTATCTCTAGATCTGCTTTCATTATCATCCTCCGTGATCCATTCTTTAATTACATATATTTTTAGAAAACTTATTTCAGTATTTCACACATTTGAAATAACAGATTGAAACAATACTGATAAAAAAAACTCAAAATACTATGAAAACTGTATAAGAAAAAATTTCTTATACAAACTACATTTTCACCCAATTACCAAAATTTAAACTTACCAACATTTATGTATTAAGATCCCTTCTATCACATGGTCTTCATACACCTCCGGGAAGGTAAATGACCTGTGAGAACTTTAAAGCAAAAAAAAAAATGTATTCTTAAGGATTTTGAAACTTTATGTGAGAGCCAAAACTCAAGGGTTGTGATTCAGGCTTGCACAAAAACAGCGTTTAGCTAAACCTTTCGCTTAACCTAATGTACGCATATAATTTCTATTACCCGCTCTTTATAACTGCCAACTCCCACTTTAGTCGCACATACACACACACACACACACATACATATACACATAGAAAAGTGAACAAGAAATGGCTTCATTTATTTATACTATTGTATATGTATTGCTAAAAAGTGAATGGCTCGCACAATACATTTGGCGTGAAAAATGTTCACCTGAAATCAGTGGGGCACAAACAAAACGGACGACTAACGCCACTAAACGGCGGCAGCACAAAAAAGGCAAGATAAATATGCAGCAAAGTAAAAGAAAAGGCAAAAAAAGAAAGGCGCTAGAATTTAAGAGCGCAGAAGAAAAATGAATCTTAAACTTTTTACTCTCGTAACTCACCAATCTCTACTTTTGCGTTAAGTTTTCTCTCTTCACCTATTGGATGAGTGCATAAGTTCGTGCCCGATTCCGCTGGATGCCGTACGAATCGTTTGAGAGTGGCGCTCGTGAAAGAAATATATACATATTATATATCGTTGGAAAGGTGACAGTCCGAACTGTAAATCAAGCATAAAATAACTTCATTTTGATTTGAGTTGCTTAGTGAAAAGACGCATGGAAGATGAACAACGAAAAAGATCATATGCGTCATATTATGTTATAAGAATTCCGCAAAGGAAAAACAGTGGGCGCTGCAACTAAAGATATTCGCGAAGTTTATTTGGACCGTGCTCCAGCACTCCGCACAGTAAAGAAATGGTTCGCGAAATTTCGTTCTGGAGATTTTAACCTCGAAGATCAACCTCGCAGTGGACGGCCTTCTGAGTTTGATGACGATGTTCTAAGGACTTTAGTTGCGAATAACTCACGTATTTCGACGGAAGAGGTTGCCAGTGAATTGAACGTCAACAAATCAACTGCGTTTCGTCGTTTAAAAAAGGTTGGGTACACTTTGAAGCTCGATACATGGGTGCCACATCAGTTGAGTGAAAAGAACAAAGTGGACCGTATGTCAACAGCAATTTCTTTGCTTCGACGGATCAAAAACGAACCTTTTTTGGATCGGCTCGTGACTGGTGATGAAAAATGGGCCCAGTACAACAATGTTCAACGCAAAAGAACATGGAAACAGGCACACGAAGGGGCGGAACCGATGTCGAAAGGTGGATTGCATCCGATGTAGGTACTGTTGTGCATTTGGTGGGATATCCGAGGCGTGATCTATTTTGAGCTCTTGCCAGCTGGAGAAACGATCACTGCCAACAAGTAGTGTCAGCAATTGGTCGAATTGAAGAAAGCAATTCATGAAAAACGTCCGATTTTGGCCAATCGCAAAGGAGTTCTTTTCCATCATGACAACGCCAGGCCACATGTTGCAAAACCGACCCTGGCCAAACTGAAGGAGATGAATTGGGAAATCATGCCGCATCCCCCATATTCACCCGACATTGCACCTTCTGATTATCATTTGTTTCGATCGCTGCAGAACAATTTGAATGGAAAAAAATTTAAAAATGTGGAAGACGTCAAAAACCACCTTGACACCTTTTTCAACGAGAAACCGCGCGATTTCTATGAATCAGGCATCCGCAAATTGGTTGAACGTTGGGAGTGGATTGCCGAACATGATGGCGAATACATAATTGATTAATAAAAGCGCTTTCTTCAAAAAATTTCAATTTTAGTTTGCACTTGAAATCGGGCACGAACTTATGCAATCATCCAATACAATATGGTGCCCCCAATGCCTGTAGTCCATAGAAGAAAGAAGGGAAAAAAAATATACGCTATACATAAAATGTTAAGGCATGAATGTTCTAGAGTGTTGCTAAAGAAATAAAGTTCACCAAACAAAAACACAACAACAACAATAAAAAATAGAAGAGGAATAAAACAAGTAAGGCTGAAGGAATGCTAAAAACGCATAAGAATCACCAAGCAATGCAACACTGGCAGCAACAACAATGGACAATGGAATGGCGGGATGCTGGTGGCAGGCAAACATGTTGCAATATATTTAGCTTATAATGTGAGTGTACTGCACTTTGCGCGCGGCGGTAGTACATGGCAGCGCCGTTAAAATTCACGCTCAGTCCGCAATGCGCTGGCTACGGGTGATTGAAAGTCTCTTGCATTGAGGTAATAAATTCCGGTGGAAGGATAAAGTTTATGAGCAACAGCGCCCTGCAGCATGCGAAAGGGTGCTATGGTAGGTTTGTTTCGGTGGCACATACGTATATAAGCAAACTAACACACACACACACACACACACACATAACTTTTAGTTTTGCATTCGCAACAACGGTTGCTTAACATTTTCTTCATGTCGCCGCATCTTTATCTCCACCCCACCAATTTGCCCAACTCACTACGTACAATTTTTAACATCGATAAATGCCAGTGAGCGTGTCTTCAACACCGTCGAACCATAAGAAAGTTGTTGAAGTAGCAACAAATCCAGCAAAGCTGCAATGGCAACAGAACGCATTTGGACAAATTTACGTGAATTTCTTTTATTTTCTTTTTTTATTTTCTTTTAAAACATATATTTAATGTTATGCTTCTTTTCCGGCTACAGTTGGAATGCAAAAAAAAAAACGTGAAGCAGTAATAATAAAAATAAATAAATAAATCGCTGCGTATAAAGTTTGCATGGAAATTAGCTAAACTAAATCTGCGTACCTACGCTCAAAAACTTAAGACATCTACAAATGTGTAGGTGTGCGGGGCTGTCGCAATACCTACACGTATATATGCATATCTATACAGTGGCATTAAGGTACAAAAGATTTCCCACGAATCCGAATTGCACACTTACATGCATACACACATACACGTACATAAATACAAATTGCACAGCATCTGACTTCGTGTCATTGGAAGGTGTTAAAGAGAGTTAAGAAAGTTTCGCTGCAAGTTGGTCTGCGACTTGGAAACTATTTTAAGAGTTTTGAAAATTCACGAATTGATATAGTTTTTGATTGCAATTAATTTTTATTTTTGTACAAATTTTTCTTTGAATGAAGTGCGAATGTATAACTGCTTTTCGAACTCGTATAATTAATGTTTAATTGTAATTTAATTCACATAGTAAGTTGATTAATGAATTTCTTGAAAAGTGAAAAGTTCGCTTAGTTAATAAGTTGTTTTGGTTGCCAGTTCACAGTTTCGTAACCAAACGCACTTTTGGACCAATCAAAAAAAAAACTCATCTCAACTTTCCAGTTGCTAAAATCATACAATGTGATTTAAGAAGCCACCAAGATTGCTAATTCTGCAAGGTAGTCGAGGTATAAATTTCCAAGGAGACGTTGTTGAGCCCCCCGGGGAGGACTTCTGCTCTACTATGCCACGGCAGCGTGACTCCTTATAAAACTGTGCTCAGTTTTTCATGTCGACAGCAGCGCCAATGGGAATCCGGTTGATGTAGAAGCTTTTTTCTCTACTTTGTGTTATTACAGGCAATACTGGTTAAGGTCGTTCTAAGCAAATATTGCAGACGTGGGGCGATTGCACTGAATTGCCTTCAAGGTAGCTTAGCTAGAAAGTATGTAGATTGAGACGGTTTATGTTAGCCCAGGTACTAGGCGATTTCTGTTACTGCAGTTTTGTGTGCCATGATTATGGTGGGGATTATTCAGTTTCTTGCTTATGCTAATTGCCTTTGGACTCCGCATCTTTTTCGATATCAAGATTTCAGCTAAAGATAAAAGTCACTATAAACCTTTGAACAAAAAATAGTTTATTTTCCCAACCATTCTTCTCAGGGATTGCCAAGGCAGAAAGCTGAGGTATGTACTCCACATCTAACAAAAACGATATAGAATTCTGAATTTAGACATATCCTGTACTGGGCTTGGTGTATAAACTTTATACACATATACAATACAATATTAGAGAGATGGGATTTCATAAAAGTTGAAGGCTCTTGCAATGGGGATGGGTGGGCATCCGTTGTACTTTTTCTAATTTGCTTCTAGAAGTGACTATGCCAAGTGGCGACCATCAAGCTGCTACTCTTAAGGATAAGTTTGGCCTTATTGCTGCTTTGTTTATCCAGCATATATTGTAGGATCTTAATCTTGATATTTTACTGAACGCAAATTTAGCCATCTCGAGTATTTTCTGCGCATTTCCAATCGTATAAAAGCATAAGGCTCGATCACGGCAAACTTTAAAAGTCTCTTTTGGAGATGACTTAACAGTGAAAAATATAGCTTTCGTTAGGGTCTCTAATCACGGAGCCATAGAGAGGAATTGCAAAACTTCCTCGAATATCTAGCTATAAGCAAACTGCTGATAATGAAAAACATTCACAGGCGGGACGTGTTAAGATGGAAACAAAACTTAACCTGTTGATATTTTAAATGTAATTGTGCTCATGCTGGCCGAAAAGGCTACTGCTTGAAAATTCTATGAAAGCATACGGCGATTCACAGAAGGTTTAATGACCGAAGCATTATCGTGTGGGAAATATTGTGGTAATACGGTGATCGATATCCAAAGCATACTTTCTATATGGATAGAACACTTTTTTAGACTGCTAAATGGCAGTGAATGTATAACACCCGGAGATGATGAACCCGAAACTCCAACCAATTCTGATGGAAACCAAGTTCAATACTCCGACTATGACGAACTTTGGATTTAAGAATCTGCCTTTACGCCGCTATATCTGGACTGGGAATTCCTGCAGAACCTACACGGCTTTGAAAACTGACGTTGAATAACACCAAAAACGCAGTGAGAATCGGGAAGGACTTCTCCGAGCCTTTTTGTACCAAATGAGGATTCAGACAGTGTGATTCCTTATCGTGTGATTTCTTCAAATGGATGGTAGAGAAAATAATTAGAGCTATAGAGCTAAATAGACAAGGTACAATCATTTACAAGAGTTCACAACTGATGGCGTTTGTCGATTACATTGACACCATAGGCCTTAACAACCGCGCTGTTAGTTTTGCTTTCTCTTGTCATCAAACAAACAGATTTCGGATTTCGTAACTTCGAGGAACCACTGTTAACACCAACAATCACTCTTACCAACAGCTACCAATTTGAACTGAGTAAGCAACTGAAAAGTAAAGTCCTCTTTCAACTAACGAAGACCCAACTCTAAAAGTCGCTCATCGTTCCCGTCCTGCTATATGGTGCAGAACCAGGGACAATGAGTCGCCCCTGAAAGTATTCGAGAGAAAACATTTGCGAACGATATGGGGTCCTTTCCGCATCGGCAACATCGAATATGGCATGCGTTGGGACGATGAGCTGGATGAGTTATACGATAACATGGATATAGTTCAACAAGTGAAGAGACAACAGCTACGTTGGCTAGGTCATGTCTAATCGCGTATGGGGTGGCCACGCCAATGCAGAAGATGTAGATGCACTTACTATGTACTAGATAGAGTTCCCAGATCAGAATTTGTTAGTTTGCCGTAATTTTCATTTCATTTCCGCCATAAACGATTGATGCTATGTGTTTAAATGGAATTGGTTCAATTATATACGATATCTTAATTTAAACTAAAGAACAATTCAATCATATGTAGAGTGAGTTTCCATATCGTCAAAGCAGTCATTTATGGTTTCCAAGAATAAATTGTTAGTTTAGTCACATTTATTGGCATATGTACAGATATGTTTTATCTTCCCCTCTTACCGTTTTCTCTGAATACCCTGAGGAGAACAGAAACTATAGTAAAACTGCAAAGGAATATGGAAATATGGAAATGCACTGAAGAAGTATAAATGTACACGTATGCATGTGCAGAGCAATTATTTCTGCTGCAAGTTGAATTTTTCTAGCAAAACGGAAATGGTATGAGTTAAAAGATAGGTACTGCAAAAATGTTGGCTGCATTCAATGCACTCGCTACCTAGCATGCAACCTAAAGTACCGCTATTTATTACCTGTTTTATGGGATGCTTCGGCAGCAATTAATTTATACATTTTATAAACTTTTCATTGGTTCGTACATACAAACACACATAGGTATTTTATGATGGCTTTTATGAGCTCTTTGCATAGCCAACAACAGCACTATTTTTTCCATTAGCCAAAGGCAATTGATGCCACAAAAGCCACTACAACCAAGACGTCAGTAAGTGTGGCGGATAATAACGTCGCTATAAAGTAATGCAACCGTGCGGAAAAACAGAGCAAAAGGGAGAAGTTGAAGAAAAAAGGGAAAAAAGTTAGAAAATAGACAAATATGTATATATGTACATATGTAGTGTATGTATGGTAGTTATATTTATTTATATAAATACATTGTAGCACCGGTGTCGCCGGTGTGGAAGATATGACGGCCAAACGCTATACACATTTATGGTATTTAATATGTAATTTTACGTCTAATTAGTCATTTTTGCTGCCTTCACATATTTTCTCCATCCGTTCGCCTCTTTTCTTGACTTTGTACAATACACACACGTACATGCCTACCATATATACAAACAGTTTACTGTTTTTCCCAACATTGTTGCCGAGAAGCTCAACAAGAAGTTGTGCCAAACATAAGAAAAATTAATTTAAACCCCACAACCTCCAGCCTCCATCGTGAGCGCCAAGCGTCTGTGGATTTATTAGTAAACTTTTCAACGCTGTAGACCAGGGCGTATACGTAACGGCCGTACAATGGATGAAGCGGTGTGCGCTCAAGTGTCTGGCAGCGTTACTAAGCAGTGCTTTTAGTTATATATAATACATACATACAGTATATATATATATATATATATATATATATATATATATATTACTTTGTTTGTATTTGTATAAACTCGTATACATAAATATGCGGATGTTTGTATGTATGCTTGTATGTTTGTAAGCTCGTACGGGCATATCTTCCAGTATCAACTATCTTACATAAGCACTAACCGATTAAGTTGTTTTTGTAAACATTATAATTTGCGCTAAATTACCGTGAAGATGAATAGTTTACGCAGCGTTTCCACGCCATTTTGCCACCTCGCAACAAGAAGAAACCATGAAAAACAATAACACCAACAATTACTAGCAATCTAGAAAGCAGAGATTTAAGATTTAAGCCACTTACAGGGCTTCTGACTTTTTTGTCTTCCTCAACTAACTTCTTCCACAACATACATACATCTGCTCCTACATATACGTGTATTTATTGTATATACAGTGGTAGTTGTGATTGAGTAAAGTTTTTCATTCAACGCTCTACGCTGTGTACAGTACAGATTTTGGTAAGAAGAATTTTCTTTTAACAAACTTTAACTGTCTATATCTAAGTATGTACACTCTGCAATATGCTTACATCAAGCCATATAATATGCACTATGTACGAGTGCATTTATATGTGTTCAACGAATTTATTTATTGGCTTTCGTGGCAGCATTTGCTGTGCTGTTCAAAAACTTGTTTAAGTTGTTTGTATAAAATTCGCAGGCTTTTTTTTCTGCATTGAAATAAATGTATTCAACAATTTTCGCACTTTCGGCTCAGCACATTCATATTCGGTTGCTGACATCATTGCTGCGTTGTAATCAGTGTAAATTGTTTACGCTAAAAGTTGAATGCATTTTTTATACGTGTACATACAAAAATACATTTTTCTTTGCAAAAGCTGCAATATTTACAAGCCACATAAAGTCAACGCTTAAAATCAGCTGAAGATTAGCCAGAGACTTGAAGTCACATTTTCTGGTATAATTAAGGAAGAGCGCGAAAGATACAATTTTAATCTCAAACATTTATTTATTTGTTTGAAATCATCTTTATTTGCGTAATTTCAGTCACTATTTCGCAAATTATTTCAGTTTTTTTTTGACACAAAAGCCCATTTATATATTTTAATCATATTTAACCAAATACCATCTTTTAAGAATGATAAGGGATTAACGTCGAAACTTGCGAAATCGTATTCATAGTAGAATAATCTCTCTTTACTTGGTAGATGTGGTGTAGAACGACATATTGTGTACTGGATTAATGCAGTAGTAGCTAGAATAATCCCAATGTACGGTGTTACCGTGTGATGGCTAGAAAAAATTAATGTCGGGAGCAAACTAGAGAGAGCTCTACGGTCTACTGCTAACATCATAATAGAAGTTCTGCCATCCACTTCCTCAAAAGGCCAACTGACTCCCCTCAACATTTTATTTTTTTTTTTGGATCTCTATGGTAAATTACAAGTGAGCTGCGAAGCAATCAGATCGAATGCAACTAACTCTTGGAGGAATTACAGTGCACACTAAAAATTATCTCTCGAAAAGGTGTCAAAGGAACTGCACTACACCAATAAGAAGTGCTTCGACAAGCTTCTTTTTAGTACAATACTAACCAGAAGGGAATAGGAAAATACAAACCTCTCGATCAGGGAGACAGCCATATTTGCAAATGGTTCAATTCTCGATGGAAATTTAGGATGTGAAATCCACTTTCCGATGCCCTCGATAAATATGAGACTACGATACCATTGTAGCGTCTTCCAGTCAGACCTCTAGCAATTGTGGAAGCGGCCGAGTTACTGCTCCAATCTGCGGGAGTAGAACAATATATATTTATAATGCTTTATAGCTGTTTTGGCGATTTTCGGGCAAGCTTTATGGAATATCTCTTGATGGGGAGAACGTACAGTTTATTCTAACCTACCTCGCAAAGGTCAATAAATTTAATGGATTTTTATGAGGAACTTTTAACTCATGCCAGAAATATGCTTGTAGGAGTTGACATTTCACGCCGAGGGGGGCCGCAATAACTAACTAAAATTATGCATCTGTCCAAGCGATCATGATGATTTCCTTGGAAAAATCTTGCACAAAAAAAGGCACGGCACTGGGCGGGTACGTGTGAGATTTTGTTGTCTCCCAATGAGTTAGTTTGACGAATAATCCACCTACTGTCGAGTTGTTTCACCTAAATTTCGTACGTAATTTTCTTTGTAGTGGCAAATACAGATGAGATAACTTACCATTTTGTTCAGCAAGCCTTGTACTGAATATTTTACTCTTCACTGAAAATGTCAAAGGTCTAGTTAGATGTAGTTCAAAACGATCAAGCGACTCATAAGACGCCGGTAAAAACATGTTTTCCTTATTTTTAGTAACTCTTAATTTCTTCAGATATCGTGAAAGACTGAGGTCTAAAATTTGCAGCAGCGAAGTATCTTTTTGATACATATTTCTTAAAAAGGTGATCACGGCACTATCATCAAGCGAGAAATCTTTGTTAAAAGATCTAAGCTGAAACAAGGGAACTAAATGAAGTCTACAATACCTCGAGCTTCACTTAGCAGAAAGTAAAAAAAAAGTCCAAACCATGACTATTTACTCCGCACTATTAAATAAATTAATTAATCATATTAATCATAATTATATATAATATTGTGGAAAAAACTGGCAGAAATACTCGTATACCATATAAGAGTGTAATAAAAATATTAAATTCGTTGCAACACAATAGCAGTCGAGTACTTTAAATACTAGTAACCCATTCATCAAGCGAGCGATTTAAAAAGACAAAGTGGCAGTCACCTCTCATGCACTTAATATGGCCAACAAAGTGCCTCAAACAGCAACAGCCATCCACAGTGCCAACACATAACTTCATACCAGACCAACCAACGTCACCGCGTAGAGCCCGCAATTATGAAAAGGTAAGCGAACTCTTTTGTGTGGGTACAATATATTATTTAAAAAAAAGAGTGTGAAACTTCACTTGCGTGTTTATATATATATAAGTGTTAATACAGCATAAAGCCAAATGGATAAAAAAAGAGCCGCTCGAATAAAAAATAAAAAAAAAAAAAAATACTGCTAATGCAAGTAATTGCATCTTTGTCAGAGCATGTTTAAATATAATAAAATACTGAATATTAGCACTGCTGTTGGCATTTACCGCTTTTAGGGATTACTTAAAAGCCAGTAAAACGCCTACAATTTCCTTATTTTATGATCGTATATTTTATTGTCCAGCCGCTACCTACTTTAAACAGAAGTCAGCAGGTATGTGTATGTAGTTATATATGTACGTATATGTATGCGCATTAGCTGTCGGCTTTCACTGTGTGCTTGACATTTATGCATTTGCATGCTGGGAAATTTTGTATACATACATACATACATACATGGCTGAGGATGAGAACAATGCTAGCGCATTTGAGAAGATTTATTGCATCGCACAATACACGTAAGTAATGCTTGCATAGGTATACATATGGATGTATGTATGTATACGTGTATATGTGTATGTGCAAGTTTACCTGCAGAATTGTGGTTGCCACCATGCCAACCTTATAGCTAGTCAACTTACCTCTTTAGAAATACCAATAAATATGTATATGTGTATATGTATGTAGTCATATGAAATGGGAATATATATACCATAAATATACATTGTTTACGTAGAAAATTATATACACGTATATTACTGCTAACGGCATAGTGTAGAGATGAGTGCTTATAATTATATAACATAAGAGACCGATAATACAAACCGATTGCTGCGTTGCTTGGTTAAGATGAAAAGTGTTTAACGGTCTGTTAATGATGGCTACATGTAATTTAATGAAAACATATCAGTATGATCAGGTTATGTTAAATATCTCAATCTTATTTACATATTACTTTCAACTTGTTCTATATATGAATTGTAGTACATTGAGTGAACTATGCTTCTCAAGTGTCCTCCTTAGGGCAGTCCCCTCTTTAAAAAAAGCGGTAATTTGCGGTAAACGAAATTTTCAGACAATAATGTACTATATTTAAATGCATATTTGAAGCCTCTAAAGCAGACTACTTCCATAAGGTTTTGTTAAGCAAATAACTCTCCCTAGAAAACAACTAAGTCATAAAGTATAATAATATCTAGACAAAATTTAAAGCAAATCAAGCCATAAATATAATTTTTCCAAAAAGATCAATATCAAGTTCACCACCTGGAAAGCATATAATTTCAAGGAAAAATGGAAAATATTATTATTAATATTCATTTGTTAAATTTTAATCTGTACAAAAAGCTGCAAATCCATTAAATTTCAAGAGAAGCGAATCAAAGAAAAGATAATCTTGTCGTTGGTCACCTTCTCCGAATTAAGTAAATTTCTTTTATGGAAACCTTCTGCTATTAAATACGAATAATTGAAAATATAGCTTAATTAATTGAGCCGTTCCAATTTCACGAAAAACTAAAAAAAAATATTTCACCATCGGTCCCGATTCACTCCCGAAAATACGATTTTTTGTAATAAATCGATAACAGCTACACTTGCCATTAGAAAAAGTTTCGTTTCGTGTTACTGATTATTTGTATATATGTATGTATGTGAATTGCCAAATTTTACGCTTTTAAATGTTTTTTCGACTGATTTTTGACGGAAGCCAAATCAGTTGTATTGTAGCTTATCCTCCGACTTCTATGATTTTTGGCTCCAACATTGATTGGTAAATTCTTGAGTAGAATACAAATATTTGAGATGCTTTTGGACGTTTTTTTTCACCCAAAATCAGATATCTGATTTTCATCTGTTCAATAATATTTGTTGAAATATCTCAAAAACTGCATACAAACTGACGAACAGATGAACATGACTTAATCAAGTGAGAGCTCTTCATTCTAATCAAATCGGTATAAGTTTTGATGACTCTATCTCTTCTCCTTTAGCTACTTGCATACTTCCAACTAAATTTATATACATGAAAAGTATAAAAAATAATATTTTCTTCGGGATTCCCTGCCATTTCGGTTTTAGTTAAAGTTGCATTCCCATCGCTTACATCGTTTTTCCCATATAACCTACCATTATAGTAACCATCGCTCGTACTTACTTATGGTATTTCTACTACTTATGCTGCCATAACTGAGAATGAATTATTGTTTATTTAGAAGAGCAAAAAAAAAGTGTTAAAAGAGATGCAGGAAAAAGATATATCATAACATTAAAAGGTAACGAAAATTGATTAAATTAAGTAAAAATGGCGAAGTGGAAAGTTGAAAGTTGAAAGCGAAAAGTGAGAACTCTTCAATGGGATTGTAAAAGGAATGATGATGATTTTTTAACATACCATACATATGTATGTAAGTCGGTAAATTTGTTTTTTTTTTTTTTTTTTTTTTTGAAAATTTGAAAAGCATTAACACTTAAGAGTCTCTTCTGTCTGCTGTAGTAGCCGAGTGGCAAGCGACGTATGCTCACAATGAGTTCTAATCATGGTTTCAGCAAACTCTTCATGAAAACACATCAGCCGTTCGTAGAAAATAGAATTAATAGAGGAGCTTTACCCAAAAGTGACTACAGTTGGTACATAGCGCCAACATCCCTGCAGAGAAAAATACTAGTTATTAACTAGAATCCAAATGGTTGGCATTTTTGCACTAACTAGTTAATCTTCCATCTATTTCCCGTATTAGAAACTGGGAATTTTAATACGGTACTCCTAGGAATTGTCAATTGTCAACTCTCAATAGTTATCCACTAGGATATTGCTATGACGTAGCAATCGACTTCACTTTATTATTAAATGAAATGAAACTCAGCCGTAGCCGTACTAAAAAATATCAGAAAAACTTCTACTTCTCCAAATAAAAAAACAAATATAATATATATAGATTATAAAAAATAATAATAATAATATTTATTTAGATTTCAATAAATATTTCTCTCTGTATTCTCTCGTATTTTGATAGGAAAAATCATCTTCTTTTGCCCAGCTCTGCATGCCTTAAAGGAAATCTCCTACTTCACGCGACAAAGGTGGAGCACACATGGCGACGACATTTTAACCGCAGCATATATGAAATATAGGTATGTACTTTCTTTTTGTCTCGCCCAGAAATAATACATTCAACGAGAGTGTGGAACGAAAGTTTTAACATATGCACGGATATATGCCTACATACTTACATAAATACACACTTACATGCATGTGTGTGTATTAAGATATTCCTTACAGCCTGCGGTTAAGTGCATGAGCGGCATACGGAATTCTAATCGATCCATTTGCTTACCAAAAACATAAAATATCCCTGCAGTGAAAAACTAAAAATAGTTTTTTAGAAAATCTCCTTTTGACATTCAAAATATTAACCTAAATAAACTGCTAAGCAACTAGTATTTAACTGAGGCACGTTAAGACAATTGATATTTCAAAAATCATTTTCACAAGAGTAAATAAAAAAATATTTATGACTTCGTCGCCGGCAGCTGCTTTTCCTGCAGGGTCTTTCGCCAGGCTGCACTACACCTTCCTAGACTCATGTGTATGTGCAACTGTGTTTTTCCACAGAAAATGATTAATTACACCATTTTGCCATATTTTTTCCGTTCTAAGTATTTATAGTGAAAAGCTTTGTTCGAGTATTTCTCATACTTTTTGTGTTATTTTCGAACCAAAAAAAATCTAACTTTTGATAGCTTTACTTTTTGGAGACTCTTTACCACCTTTTCTGTAGTCATAAATATTTTTTATGTAAATATGTTTTTTTTGTGAATTTTATTCACATTTTGCACGTCAGTTGAAACAGCTGGCGGCTTAAATATTAATGCAAAGCGGATTTTCAAATTTATTACGGATATGTTCTCTATTTGTGAAAAAGTTTGTATTAGAAGCTTAAAACGAAGTTATTAAAGCCGAAATGTAATGGGAGACTGTTGGCGTGGCTTCCTTCTGTTGGGTGAATTACTCATTTGCAGTGACCTCTACATTAAATAATGTAAAGTTCGAAACTCTTAAAGTTTGGCTGGCTACTAAAATCGAACAAAATATTTTAATTTATTTAATGCAAGATATCCTCTTTTTCTGCTTGGAATAAAATTGTACTTGTATGTATCTCAAATTGCATAAAAGGTGATTAAATTTTTAAATAAAAAATATTCTGTAAAAAACCTAAGTTAAAAAAAAGCTTTTTTTCTAATGTACATACAATAGTTTATATGGTTTAGCAAAAATCCATATTTTCATCATGTATATATTACGTATTATTGGCGCTTTGTAACCGATGAATCGATATTCAACCGAGCTCGTCTTCCTCTTTGTGACAAGTGTTTTCAGGTTTTTCTCTATAATTTTGGATGTTGATCGCGCTGGGAAAGAAAAGATATTCAAAACCTTCGTGCATTGCTCGATAAAAAAAGAAAACTTAGGCAACTAACCATGCCAACGGAGTTTCTATATTTTTTCGGACGGTGAGGTGTGAAATTTGACACACCAATTTGGGGCTCAGATATCAGGCATTGGATGAGTGCATAAGTTCGTGCCCGATTCCGCTGGATGACGTTCGAATCATTTGAGAGTGGCGCTCGTGAAAGAAATATATACATATTATATATCGTTGGAAAGGTGACAGTCCGAACTGTAAATCAAGCATAAAATAACCTCATTTTGATTTGAGTTGCTTAGTGAAAAGACGCATGGAAGATGAACAACGAAAAAGATCATACGCGTCATATTATGTTATACGAATTCCGCAAAGGAAAAACAGTGGGCGCTGCAACTAAAGATATTCGCGAAGTTTATTTGGACCGTGCTCCAGCACTTCGCACAGTAAAGAAATGGTTCGCGAAATTTCGTTCTGGAGATTTTAACCTCGAAGATCAACCTCGCAGTGGACGGCCTTCTGAGCTTGATGACGATGTTCTAAGGACTTTAGTTGCGAATAACTCACGTATTTCGACGGAAGAGGTTGCCAGTGAATTGAACGTCAACAAATCAACTGCGTTTCGTCGTTTAAAAAAGGTTGGTACACTTTGAAGCTCGATACATGGGTGCCACATCAGTTGAGTGAAAAGAACAAAGTGGACCGTATGTCAACAGTAAAGAAATGGTTCGCGAAATTTCGTTCTGGAGATTTTAACCTCGAAGATCAACCTCGCAGTGGACGGCCTTCTGAGCTTGATGACGATGTTCTAAGGACTTTAGTTGCGAATAACTCACGTATTTCGACGGAAGAGGTTGCCAGTGAATTGAACGTCAATAAATCAAATGCGTTTCGTCGTTTAAAAAAGGTTGGGTACACTTTGAAGCTCGATACATGGGTGCCACATCAGTTGAGTGAAAAGAACAAAGTGGACCGTATGTCAACAGCAATTTCTTTGCTTCGACGGATCAAAAACGAACCTTTTTTGGATCGGCTCGTGACTGGTGATGAAAAATGGGTCCTGTACAACAATGTTCAACGCAAAAGAACATGGAAACAGGCACACGAAGGGGCGGAACCGATGTCGAAAGGTGGATTGCATCCGATGAAGGTACTGCTGTGCATTTGGTGGGATATCCGAGGCGTGATCTATTTTGAGCTCTTGCCAGCTGGAGAAACGATCACTGGCAACAAGTATTGTCAGCAATTGGTCGAATTGAAGAAAGCAATTGATGAAAAACGTCCGATTTTGGCCAATCGCAAAGGAGTTCTTTTCCATCATGACAACGCCAGGCCACATATTGCAAAACCGACCCTGGCCAAACTGAAGGAGATGAATTGGGAAATCATGCCGCATCCCCCATATTCACCCGACA
Organism: Ceratitis rosa; assembly: GCA_037013455.1. NCBI lineage: Eukaryota > Metazoa > Arthropoda > Insecta > Diptera > Tephritidae > Ceratitis > Ceratitis rosa. Next base: position 7,720,431 of record JAWMAG010000039.1, read on the forward strand.
TTGCACCTTCTGATTATCATTTGTTTCGATCGCTGCAGAACAATTTGAATGGAAAAAAATTTAAAAATGTGGAAGACGTCAAAAACCACCTTGACACCTTTTTCAACGAGAAACCGCGCGATTTCTATGAATCAGGCATTCGTAAATTGGTTAAACGTTGGGAGTGGATTGCCGAACATGATGGCAAATACATAATTGATTAATAAAAGCGCTTTCTTCAAAAAATTTCAATTTTAATTTGCACTTGAAATCGGGCACGAACTTATGCACTCATCATACCTTTGCATGATCATTACCAGAAAGAAGTCTTTGTAATACAGAAATAAAACAAAAAATTATTAGCATCTTCTTAGAAATACTGAACGTTCATTCAATGAAAAGAAATGACAAAGTTGTTATATTTCTGTATATAAACATTTCAGCATTTATCGCTAAAAATTTTGATGTGTATATATCTTCTTTTTTTGATACTTATCTATTTCGAACTAAATCTCAAAATCCATATTTTGTTCTAGTCGAGTATAATGTACTTAGTTGAGATCTTTGGGATGAGAATTTATGACACTTCACGAAAACCAGCTTGTAAAACTTAAATTAATTAACTTCTAAGTATTTCCTAATGTAGCGTTGCAAGAAATACAACTTTTGTTTTCGAGCATTTAAAAATACGAAACTACATTGCCCAATGCCACAGCATATGCTCGAGTACGAGTATAAAAAATGATAATAGCCAAAGATTAAAATGCGCCAGGGAAATTATCACAAACACCAGTGCCATATAAAGGAACATAACAATAATAAAGAGATGATTTGCAGCTTGCGTGAGCTGAGTTGACATAGAAGATTATAAAAAAGAATGAAGAAACGAAAAAAAAATATATGTATAAAAATATCTAACCCACATAAGGACTAGATAAATGTGGTCAAGCGTGACTGGGTAAATCGCGAATAGCTGCACATACTCATCGACAAACACACACACACACACAAATTCATAAATTCAAGTGCACTAAAAGCCAACGAAAATAGCCAACTCCCAAAGTGAAAGATAAGCTAGTGTAACAGAGGCTAGAGTGGCAAGCATTAGTCGGCTTAAGCATACACGATACTGAGGAATTTCGCATATTAAGTATGCATCAAGCATATTACATGAAAGTCTAACACAGAGCATACGTAATAGTACAATCTGTAGATATCACTAAAATGGCATATGAACTACTTAACTCGGATTAGTTATAGCGACTGAGTTCACACGGTATTCGGGTTGTTCAAATTGGTTAGTGCTTTTAAGTGTCATGGCTATAGCTGACTTGATAGTAATGTGTCATATTATGCCGAAGATCTTGATTCTAACAATTTTTCGATTTTTCGAAAGCAACTTCTATCTGGAAATTAAGATTTTATGAAGCCATGTATACTATGATATTATAAAAATTTCTATTGAGGAGTTGTTCTTCAAGTTTAAATTACTATGCGTTTGATAGTACTACCTTGTTTTGTGGTTCTTAGGGTAGTAAGATTTTAAAGAAAGGTATTTTCGCTTCTAACATTTTCTTTTACCTGCAACGCTTCGCTGTAGCACATACTCATTGAATGTTAGAAAAATTAAACATGGGGTATCTTTCATTATAATTTTATTTACTCAATACTTGCGGCTATGCTACAAGTTTGGTTTAACCATTGACATTGGTACATTTCCCGGGAAAAAAGAGTAGTAATCTGAGCAAAAACCCACCTATGTACCGAATTCTAAGTAAATCGAACCATAAATAAGATTTTTTCGAATAGGTTAATCCCTGGTCCATTTATCAAAAAAAATTGTTTCGTATAAGCCTTCCCAAGAAACATAGAAACAATGTGATGAAATTTCAAATCAATCGGAGATTCATGGATCTTTCCAAAAGTACGTTCCACTGAAGAACGCTTGGCAGAGGATGAGATGATTCATATCCATATATAATCGTAGAATAGCCAAATCATGCTCAACCAGTGACGGCTCGGCACAGTTTGTGGTCTGGTGGCATCATTGGTTAAATTTTCTTCGAAAACGAGGTAAAAGCTTTCGTTACTGATAATACCATTCTTTACCGTGTCATGCCCCGAGAATGTTTGCTTCCAAATGTTGCAGAGAATCACATCGCTGATGTGTGGTTTCAACAGTGCGGTGCTATGTGGCACACAACCCACGTCGCAATCGATATTATGCGCACAGGTTCGAAAATCACATAATTAACCAAAATGCCGATGCCAAGTGGCCGCCTCGCAGCTGAGTATTTGATGCCTTTGAAATACGTTTTGAGCGGTTAAGGAAAAGCACTGCATCAACTACACAGAGTTGACGCATGACTAGAAACACGATATTGAAGTCATCACTACCGCCCTTAGGAATCACAAACTGTTGTTGCATAATTAACGGGAATGTTTAGGATTTCAATTGGGGTACAATTTTGATAGCTCAGAAGCTCAGTTTGGCAGCACTTGAAGTAGGCTGGATACACAAAGAACCCCGATGTATGGGTGCCACATGAGTTAACGAGAGAAAACCTCATGGACGTAACCAAATCGACAGTTCTGAAGCGAATGGTGACTGGTGATGAAAAGTGGATAATTTATAGCAACGCAAGGCATAATTGGCTGAGGATTTCAGTAGAGAGAAATCATACCTATTCGTATTTTTTTATTTTACTTTGAAAGCGGAAATTTTCATAGCTTTCAGCCTCTCAGGCACCCCAGAACGCTGTTGTGACACTTTAATTGCTCTTAACTATTCTTTTTTTTCACTGTAACACAAAAACTGCTCAGTCTGCGGTCTAATCTATGGATTTTCATGCCACAATTTTTTATAAACTGTTTATGTTTTCCCGAAAGCCTGAAGAAAACTTTCTTAAAGATTTTTTTTTTTAATGAATAGATGAACTTCCAATCTGTCATTTTTTACGAAAATTCCCTTTTTTCGAATTATCGTGAAATCAAGCCGAAACGTGATATACTCATAATGCTTTCATTTTATTACTTTTTTTAATTAAGAGAAAAATAAAAAAAAATTTAAAAAATATTTATTGAGAAAACTCCATTCTATATGTTTATTTATATGTCTATCATATGCATCTATTAATTGATATGTATGTGTATCTACATATATGTTTTATTGTATATACGAGTACGTACATATGTATTAATCATAGTCATTTGAAATTATGTATTATTAATTAAACAAATGTACGTAAACGTATAAATACAGAATTTAATGTTACTACAATATTAACCCCCCTCTAACCCTCCACGCTGCACGCAATGAGTAATCCAAAAAGCTTTGTTGCCACTCAACCATAATCGGCTCATTGCGTAGGTGGTAGTAAATATTAGGATTCATACACACACACACACACATATATACTTATACGTGTCTACAAACGTTTTTATATGTGGCATACATATACATATGTATATAGGTATAATATTCATGTGAGTGTGTGTGCTCGTCATGTTTGAGGTCGGCGCGCAAACTAGTAAATTACAAAAGCGCTATGCATAAATAACAACAACAGTCGTCGCAATTTAAATAAAGTGCAACAGCAACAACGACAACAGCAGCAGCAGCAGCAGCAGTAGCAGCGACTGTATATGTCGCCATCATTTGTTATGTTGCATATTTATTGTTGTTGTTGTCGTTGCTGTTGTTGTTGTTGTTGTTGTTGTTGTTGTTGTTGTTGTTGTTGTTGTTGTTGTTTTTAGCACTAGACAATATCGCTATTGGCATTGTTAGTGTTAGTTTCCGCAGCACCGCAGCATACATACATACATACATACATACATACATACATACTCGTGACTTGTGCGAGCTGGCTTTTGACAACAAAGCGCCAACACGAGAAGTCTGCGCGTCTAGTTGAGTTACAGTGTGGGTATAGTATTGGTGTTAGTCACTCGTATGTACGTGTTTCTACCGTTAACGATAGACCAAATATGTACATATATACGTGTATGTAGCAATGTATGTAAATGGTAAAAAAGCACTGCGATAACAACAAAAGTAATTGTATGCTCTGCTTGCGGGTACATACATATCTACATATGTACATCTGTGTGTGTGCGTGGACAAAGTATGAAATCTCAACAATACCATAGCAACAATAACAACAAATACAATTATAAAAACACCAACGAAGGAGCACTTTACATCACACATCACAGATGCCGCTATGTTCACTAACACATCCGCAACTCTATCCGCCAAATCGCAAAACACGAGGTCCAAAGCTAACCTCACACCACCCGGACACAATTCCCCCGAACCTATACATTTTATTACTACTCTATATTATTCACGCATGCACATATACATATATGCATGTATGTATGTACGTATGTGTGGCTCATGTGTATGTACGGGTAACACTAATTGCCAAGCATTAAATTGTTGTCACTCACTTTACTGCAACGTTAAGTGCGCTCGCGGGCATAGGAAGTTGACTACAGTTACCATGGCTCCCGCCGACACCCCACCCATACCACCGATGTTTAAAATCACACCAGCACAGGCGCACACCCGCAGAATGGCGTTAGGTTGTCGAAGAGTTGCAGCGGTGTCGGGTTAAAAGTGCACTGTGGTCTTTTACTTTATGCTCATGTTCACCATTGCTGTCTGATTGTTGTCGTTGTCGCAATTCTCTAACAGCTTGCTTGTTCTTTTTCAGTTTAAAATTATAATGTACACATACATATGTAGGTATATGCATGTGTATGTACTTATGTATGTATTAGAGTGGTCGTTAAAAGTTGACAATTTTCCAAGGTACGCTTTTATATATACAATTATTATTTTTTGTTTTTGTTTTGAACCAAATAATTTTAATTCAATCTTCTTAAATGTTTCCTTCAATTTCTTTTGTTTTGAAAGTCTCGGTGGTTGTTTGTATATTGAAAATTAATTTTAATTGAGCACATATTGATCATACTATTACCTATGACCTTTTTTTTGCCTTCATTCGGGTCGCTTTATAATTTTCAGCAGTATGGAACTTTTATTTCTGGTTTATCGCCGAAGAACTTGACCAAATGGTTCTTAGCGGCACATCTTTTGGGCAATTTTGTATCATCTAGAGAGTTTTCGAGAGACTGAAACATATGGTAGTCAGTGTATGCAAAGTCTCAACATATCTACGGTACATGATTTGGCAGATGAAGAATTGTTTTCAAGAGAAATCTGTGGAAATCGATTGTATTAACTTTTAGTCGTGAGATGTGGGAGAAGCAGCATTCTTTCAAGTTAACAGTACTTACTATCTAATGAGTTTGAACTTGAACCTTGTTTATGCTCATTGCCAAGAACACTTTAATGGGAAACTACCATATACTACATTTCAATATTGACTTTTTTCGAAATTTCAAGTAAACAGAATAATTAATACATGAGATATTTTCATATAGATCGTTCACTCCACAGGAAAATAGGCAAAGTTCACGAATAAAAAATTTGATCAAAATCAGTTCAAACAACAAAATTCAGCTATCTACGATCTGTCGGTGATTCAGAACAAATAACTTCACATATTCTTTGCTTATACTTGACTTGTCATCGATCTTCTTTAAAACTGTTGAACTGACTTTTTATATGCAAACACAATTTATTTTAACTAATTTAAGAAATTCACCCCCACAAAGTAAACAATCTCTCGTCTTAAAGAGTCAAAATAAAAATATTTTAATACCTACATACATATGCATATAGTTTATCTCTCCTCGTCATTTGTATTATGAAATTTTAATGTGCATATACCTGACAGCCTGCATTACCTCCAGCACTTCTAGACTAAATGAGAGTGTTTCATTTTGTTAATGGTATGACGTCTACTACGAGATGCACAAATCTATATATAAAAAAACGCTTGCATGTATGTTTGTTTTCAGTGATTTCCAAAACTAACCTGCAGATTGTAATAAAAATTTGTCAGTTCGCTTTCATGGTTTTTGGGAAGTGTACCAGGGACTTTTTCAAAAAATCGTATTAATGGTTCGATTTACTAAAAATTCAGCGTTTTTTAACATAGATTATCGGGAATGCTACTATTTGCTCCGAAGAATATTTTTACGGAAAGACCTATATATTTAAAAAAAAATATACGTATTCATGATTCGGTTTGATTAAATTTTTTTATCATATGCCCAAATGGAATACTTTTGTTTCCCGGAAATGGCTCAGTTCATTTTGCAGTACACAGAAACAATACTCTCTTCACGGGAAAGAAATCGCTGAAAAATTGACAAAAAATGATATTAATACGAGCTTTTTTTCATTCTTTGCAAAACTTATTAGAATAAATGTTGGACCAACTTCAGTCAAAATAAAGTGTGACTGTGCCTGCTAGTAGATATACAATATTTACATATACATATGTATATAGTATACCATACGTGTATAGTGAACATTTTATTTCCTTCGTTTTTGTTATTCTGAGTTTTAATTCCGAATAAATCGATTTTTTTTAATATTTGTGATTTATTTAATTGCTAAGACTGTTTAAATAGTATTATTCCACCGGCGTACCATTTTCCTCTATTGATTAAATGTTGCTCATACGCAATGGCGAGCCTTTGATTTATACGCTGAGAATTCTTAAATTTTCATCAAAGAAAGTCGATTTATAGCCCAAAAAATAAACTTTTAACATGAAAGTTTTGTTTGGTTTAGATCCGCAAGACTTTTTAAATATCGACATATTCAGTTCTGTGTCTGTAGGAATTTTTAAATTTAATCGATATTACATGTTCGTAGATTGCTGGCGTCTGGTGTACAATCTTCTGCTTAATGCCAGTGTTTTTTATAGCTTTGGTTCGATGTATGTAAGTCCCAGAAGGATAACAGAGGCCCTACTAATCGGTTGAAACGATGTGTCTGTTTGAAGATTAAACCTCACTTTTCGAAATATTTCATATTTTGTACAAAGATTTTTTTTATTAATAACTATATAACATAAAGGCCCCATTTGTTAACCATACATACTTCGATAAAGAATCTCAGAATGTAGCATTTGGTGTTCTACATTCATATAATGAATTCTACATTGTTGTCGAAAATCAACAAAATCGAACTGTTATATTATATAGCCCCTCATACAACAGATTTATTCAGAGGTTTTGGTTCAAAAACCGCAGTCAATAAGCATTGAAGAGTGTGAATTTTGATAATACACTTCCCTAGATTAGAATAGATAATGGAAATGAAAATAATTCTTTCTACATCATAGGAAACTCCTGCACTCGCTTTTCAAATATGAGAATTAATATTTTATGTTAAAAAAGCAGTACAATAAATATTATATATGCAATATTCGGCATAGCGAAGGCATTATCTTTTATTTTGTTGTGGTCTTTGTTTTTTAAATGGTACATAATCTAATTATATTATGTGTCAAAAACGCAGGTATCAAAATAAATTTTCTAAATATATTTTTTATAGTTCACGAAATGTTTAGAATTTACTTATTCTATCAAAAAACCACTCTTGAAATTATCTCTTTGTACGCAGAGATTAATAAGTTATAAGTGACATAAGTGATAAGTTAAATATATTAATCTTTTATTAATTTTTTTGAACCATTAGAATATTTTTTGTGCTCTCTATTTAAACTAACTCTAAATCTTCACAAATACTTTATTGTACTCGAAAAATTATCTTCCATGATATTTTTTGTTTTTTGTTTTTTGTAGTTTGATAACGAGATCCACTCTTGACGAAAAAGAAAAAATTTATTTTCAATAATTTTGGAAGTTGGTCGAAACAGGACTCGAATCCTGGCCTTCAGAATGTCATACGCATTGCTAAATACTCGGTTATTGCACCAGCGGTAACAAAACGCCAATTATATACATAATTATTATCATTTTAATAACCACATAAATTTTAATACGAATATGACTTTGTGTTAGAGTCTCACATCTACCACGCCTTATAAAATACTTTAATCCTAAAAACTGCACAAAACAATTATTTAAACTAGATACTTTAACTTTGACATGACCGAATCCGACGACAATCATCCATTAACAGTTATATAAATTTAATAGTTCCCCCTCCACTCGCACTATAGCAATATGTATTTAAGTGCTTATAATGTGGCGCTAGAGAAATCAAGTTGATGATGACATTGACAATAATAGCGACAATTATGGTTTTTGCAAATACTTGTCGCAACAATTGAGCATGCAATTCTAAAGCCAACAACAATGCAATTAAACGCTTATAAAAACCTAAATGCTTAACTACAGCAACACCTGTGACAAATTGACGCTGATTATCGTTAATGCGATAATTAAGGTGCATTTGTGTTTATGGTACGTACGAGGTGTGTTAAAAAAAACGATAATTTTTAAAATTCACGTAATTGTCCATCAACTATTATATTGGTACACGTGCCCCTGAAGTAGGACAAAATGTACAGCCACTAAGATTAGACGGATTTCTATGAATTCAACGACTTTTTTTTGTTTAAGGAAATGGATCTTTGAAATTTTATCGAATTTTGTGTAAAATATGGAATATTTGATATGAATAAATCAAGAGTTTGCAAGTTTTATAAGCGTGTACAAAAAGGTTGTGAAGACGTTGAAGACGGCGAATGCCCTCGAGTCCTTGGATACACCAGCATAACAACTACAACCGATGAAAACATGGAATAAGTAAAAGAAATGATTATTAACCATCACCGAAACACAATCAGAGTAGTTGCTGATGATAATAGCATATCGATTTGATCATGTCACGATATTTTCAAAATTTGTTCAAAAATTGTTGAAAACTATAGCTAACAAAACCAACATTCCAGCCTAATTATTTATTCACCAAACATGGCTACGTGTGACTTTTCTTCTAAAATAAAGACAACTTTTAAGAGCTATAAATGCCACTAGAAGCTCATTGCTGAAAGAACTAAAGCATACGTGTATATCGGAGACCGAGTTTGAGGAGTGTTGGTGTAATGGGAAGAAACGCTGACCGAAGAACATAATCTCTAGTCGTAACTATTTTGTTCAAAAACTGTAAATTCGCATTATTTCTGAACACACCTCGCATATGCATATGTATGGTGTATGATGTGTGATGCTAAGTAAAGGTATTTTGATCTGCAGGTGTTGCAATAATTATTGTAGTTTACCAATAGCAAATATTTTAACAATAAACTAAAACAAGAACAAGAGGTTTGAATACACTGGGGGAAAAATTGTCAAAAGAGTATTTAAAAATAATAGCTATGTCGTTATCAACTAAATATAAGTTATAAGTTTTAATAAATTCAGTAGTTATGTTGCATGGGTTTTTGTCACATTTCGGCAAGTTGAAATATTCCACTTTGAAAGAAACCTTAATTTTTGATTTTCAAAATTTGGCACAGTTTATTGTTGCGCTTTGAATAGAGCAAAAGTTTTCCCATACGAATAGTTTCGAACCGAGTGCAACAGATGCCTTGGTGTAAATATGATATCAGTTCTCAATTGAGCTATGTTATGTTTTAACGACTTAACCAAGGAGTTTGGGGTGTAACATTCTTTGCACTTTTCCATGTTAATGTGATAGTTAGTAAATGAAAGTTATTCCTGGGAATCAACAAATGCGCCTCTATATCATTACTTGAGTGGATAGGAAAATCAACGAGGACAATACATAATATCTACTGTCATCAAGCAAACACGCAGCGCATTCCCTTATGAGCTCCGAAGCCAACGCAAGCAGCTAAAAACATAGAAGTCGTAGATAATTTTCACCCTTTGGGAACAAACACTAACACCAAAAAAACAATGCCAGCCTTGTAATCCAACGCAGAATAATTATTACCAATCGGTGCTAATCTAGACTTAATAGGCAATTGAAAAGTATTGTATTCTTGTTGCACACAAAACTCTAGAAGTTTTCTAAGGAAAAGGCCTTGATAATGGCGAATATTGTAGACGTTGGCCACGTTGATATAGTTTAGCGAATCAAGAGACAATGGGTACGCTGGCTAGGTCATATTGTTCGGATGGATGAGAGGACTCCAGCTTCATAGTACTTGATATCGTACACGCCAGAGGAAGACCTATACTCTGTTGGTAGGAACGGGAAGAGAAAGACCTGGCTGCACGCTTGGTGTTACCAATTTACACCAAATGGCGAAAAGGGGAAACGACTGGCGCTGTAGTCGCGTAAGAGGAGTATGCGCCAGTAACTAAGAAGCATAAGAAGAAAAGGTCTAAGGTCTAATCATTGAAATATTTTGTGTAAGCTAAGTTATCCCTTATTTCAAATCCATGAAACGATCGTCTACACAATTTATAGACCAATCACTATAGATTATCAATGAAAGAAAAGCATTTTATATAATATGCTTTTTTCTTTCAACTTATGTTTTCATCTTAACTTATATTTTTTCCAGTGATAGCTTTCTCGATTTTCAATGAAATGTTAGACTGAAATATTGACATACGAATTTCAAATTATTTCTCTGCCTTTTTCCTTATAAATATGTAAATATTTAATAAACACTCACAACCGCGTCCACCTCGTCATGACACTTTCACTCAAATTGCCTACCCATCAATTATAGTGCTAATGATATAAAAGCGTCAATTTTCACGGCGCATTTGCCACAAACCCGTCAAAAAGAAATTCAGTTGGATGTCTGCCCCATTTGGTGCAACTGCCGCTAAGCGGCACACTTTCGTAACGGTCTCTTCACGTAAGCGATTATGCATTGTTGCAACTTTAATACTATTTTCTTTCACGTGCAATATTTCTACTGAAGCTGCCGCTAACACGTATGATTTTCACGCTTTCACTGCAATTTTAAAACAACAAAGTCTGCAGCATGCAGTTATCACCTACAACAGTGAAATGCTGCAATCACTGCAGCAGGAATATTTGCACAAAGATAGTGCATTACGCACTTTGGCTAATATGGCAATGCTTCACTTTTACGATGTCCATCAAACGAAACGGTCTAAAAACTATATGGAGTTTCAAAAGCTTTTCTATCCCGAATCACCACGCGTTGGCATCTACTTAACACAGTTGGAGGATGTGTTGTTGCAAGAGCATATTTTAGGTACAAATATGATTAGTGTTGATACCATTGACGCTGAGGGATATAGACAGCATGCTGGTACACGTTTCAACAATTCCCAAGTATGGTTCATGATGTCCAAACAGCGTAGTGTGGAAGCAGCGCTAACGAATGCGAGGCGCGTGCTGACACCGTTGCCATTAAATATCAGTGCGGATATTACGCTAGGCGTTCGAGTGGATGACAAGTGAGTAGAAATTATACATGCATACACATATACCTATATTGTATTATAAATAACTGATGGCTAAATAGAAAATAAGTAATCGCATGACCCCCTCATGCTGAGATAATTTAAAAAGATTTATCGAATTTTAGGAGTTCTTACAGTTTAGTTGGGATAAGTTAATAAAAATTAGTCAATCAATATTTTCAAAAATGTGTTAAAAAGTGCTTGTTTTCTTCGCGTTGGTCTTCGTCTGCGCTGGAGTTACATTGATTCTTTAATTTCTAACCAAGCCTAACACAGTTCGTTTTAAAACAGTTAGACAATGTCAAGCCCTCCGAGTGTATTTTTGCACTGAAATAAAAGCTGCTCGTAAAAAACTTTCGTCCGTTTGGTGGCGGATTAGAACAAACTGTAGGTCCATCAATTTGCTGGAAAAACATCAAGACACACTTCGCTTCAGTGTTTAAAAAGTGCCAATTCTGTTATATATAATCTGCCATTCACTCACGGCGGTATTCTTATATGGAAGTCCAAATTTGACATTTTTCATATGACTGAAGTAGTCCAGTATCATTCCACTCCTAAGGAGTAGTTCTTAAATGTAACTAATGTGTTTATTACCTAAACCAAATATCTAACTTTTACCATTTAAGCAATACGATTCAACTGTTTGATATCTACAAAACACAGCGGGATTGGCTAGAAATCGAAGCAAAAGGATATTGGAGTCTCAGTGATGGCCTTCAAATTGAGCAGCAATATCTGCAAAGCTACGTTAGCCGACGACGTAATTTCAAAGGTCTGACCCTAAGTGCTGGTATAGTGGTACGTTAACGTAACATTTAAATTATATTCTAAATAAATTCTGGTTAAAAAAAAATATTAGCTGCTTATGTTCATATACCTATATTTATTTAAGTGACTCTATTTTACTAGGTACGAGAAAGGCCTGACGATATGGATGAGTTAGAGTACCTAAGCTCTTTGGATTATAAAAAACTGGATCCAATGCAAAGAAAAACATATCAATTAATGATGTTAATGGAACCAATGTTTGACTTAAGGTAATTTGTGTTTAATATCTGTGACATGTCCATTAGCGGTAGGTTAGAAGACAGCAACAACCTTCACTGTTAGACTTGAAGTAGTGCAATGCAGAATTTCTCTTACCAACACATGCTACTTTGAACTGAGTCTGCAATTGAAAACCAATGTGCACTGTCCAAAAAAAAATTCCAAGCTCAAGATGACGCTTACCATCACAATACTATTCTATGGTAAGGAAACCTAGACGCTGACAATTTGCCATGGGTCGACTTTAGTGGTTTTCGGTACAAAGATTTTATGTTAGATTTATTAAGTCGGGATTCTTGGTCGGCTCGAGCATGGACATCTCACTTTCCCAATTACAGGGATCACTGTAGGATTTAATAGCATGGATCTTTTGTGGAAAAGAGAGCTAAACTTCATTAAGTACAGTTCAAAGCTACTAAGCTACACAAAGCTTAGACTTGCCGACCATTAGAGGATTTTTCAGTAGAGGGGAGGAAGAGGATATTGCAATCAATTCCCCTGATTTGTTTTTCTATGCCAAAACCTACTTTCTAAGAGCTTTAAATAATTGAGTTATTTTCTTCTAATTTTTTCATGTAATTTATAGCAGCTGACGAGCAAATCTGTGGCTGTCTTGTGTAAAAGGCAAGTGGAACTAGTCACTGGTTTTCGATCACCGGTCTGTTGGATTTTTAGATTATCCTTCAGGCGCGCGCCTTGGTCGAGTGGACCGGTGGTGGTTAACGCTGGGTTCATCATAAAAAAAAAAACGAATGAAACACACTCGATGGCATTTATATGTGGGCATAACCCAGTTGGATTTTTCTACACCATACCATCTTATTGCATAGTTTTACTATCCTAGAGGTATTCAGAGACATAGATATTATTCCAAATTATGGTGGCGAAATTTCAACAGCGTTGAAAGAACATTACTTTAATTTTTTTTTATAATTAAAAATCTCCTCCGAAACTTTAAAGTTTAACAGCTACGAGCAGATAGCTTATTCCGCTATATTTTTACAAAAACAACTAATCTAACCAGATGTAAGCCCTTAATATAGTGGATTTCATTGGTAGGAGCTCGTTAAAATAATAAAAAGTGGGATCCTCATAGAAACTCGCGCTCATCATATTAAGCCAAGGTCAGTTAAGTAGTGCAAACAAGAAAGAGTATATTTCAAAAATCTGTCGAATCAGAGAGTTTTGAAATAACGAAGATCAGTTTGTTATATCGAATTTTCGTTAATTCGAATACTCACTTAAGGGGATATATCCACTTGTCAAGCAAAATCAATGCTTTTATTCTAATGGAAAATGTTAATAGACATAATTCAATGTAGTTTAACAAAAAACGATTCATTTTAAAATATATTGAATCCTCTTGTTCCTGTAGCCGATCTCCAGAAGAGCTTCTAAAAAAGGTGTCTGGCGGTGAAGAAGAAATTTCCGCATCGAATTCTGAAACCTAAAAACCAAAAAAAAAAATTAGTATTTTAATGGATGAATACGGGAATAGTGAAAATTTTGATTTTTGATTTTTCATCGAAATAGTTTACTGTCACTTACATAAATATGGTACTTTTTTGCGTTGACTTAACATACTCGAATACGATGAATATCTAATGCGCACGACTAATTTGGTTTTTCTTTTTAAGAATGGAAAACCTAACCCAAACGTTTTTCGTTAGACGACAAGTTCACAATCCATTTTGTGTGTCTAAGTGTTATTATTATTATTTTATTTTTAATTTTTTTTTATAATATTTATGTTATGGAACAATTTTCAATTACAGTTTCAAGGCTATAAGCCGTCCTACTTGGGGTACACAACTTTCCAATGGCAGTTGGGATGGCGTAATGGCCTTAATCTTATCTGGTAGAACGGAATTCTCACTCTGTCCAATGCGTTTCGTTCTGAATCGTGTGCACTTAATTGATTACAGCATTGCTGTACACACAGAGTAGTAAGTTTACCATTTCAAAAATGATTATAAGCTTTTAATAAACTTCCTATATTTGTTTTATACACAGCGTATTCTTCATATTTCGCCATCCGCGTCGCAATAGTATACGCAATATTTTCTTTGAACCCTTTGTCGATGAGGTTTGGTACACTACTGTGGCTGTTATTGCATTGGCAATATTGTTGTTGTTTTTGTTATTGCGTCACGAACATCAATTTCTACTAAATAAAGATCCACATTTTCAATATCGTCTCGATTATGCCATTTTGTCTATTTTGGAGGCATTCGTCGAACAAGGACCGGAAACAAATGCATTCACCGCGACATCAACTCGCATGCTCATTTTTACCGTCTGCGTTTTCAGTTTGTTGTTGCAACAATTCTATGGCGCCTTCATTGTAGGCTCGCTACTGGCCGTAGCACCACGTTCGATTACCACTTTAGATGCTTTGTATAATAGTAGTCTGGAAATTGGCATGGAGAATATACCATATAATATTGAGTCTTTTGAAAACACAATGGTACCACTGGGAATTGCAATCTATAAAGAGCGAATTTGTAAAAATCGTGAAAAGCATATACTGTCAATTGAAGAGGGCGCTGAGCGTATTAAAAAGGGTGGATTTGCCTTTCATGTATCGGCCAATCGTATGTATATTTTACTGAAAAGTAAGTTTGATATTGAAAATGTTAAAAAATAGGTATATAAAAATAAACAAACTTTTGAATACTTTTTCAGAATTGTTAAGCGAAAAGGAATTTTGTGAATTGCAAGATATACCATTGCTTGCACCTTACCGTATTGGTATGGGCATTACAAAGGGTTCACCATTTCGAGAATATGTTACGTCGTCAGTTATCAAATTCCGTACAACGTCAATATTACAACATAATGATAATCAATGGCAATTGCCACGTATGGATTGTAGTTTGAGTCAAAATCGTGAGGTAGAAGTGGATTTGCAACATTTTTTGCCAGCGTTATTACTACTCTGCTCGGCTATGATATTTAGCTTGTTTATACTATTTTTGGAGCTGGTGTATTACTATTTTAAATCCAACACTAAACTGGCACGACTTTGTCCTAGAATTTTTCCGGAGCAAAGATTGGAGTTCATAAATTGAGAATATATGATGAGAATATACGATTAATTGCTAGTATGTAGCTTTTTCTTTAGAAACATGTGTTTAGAGACTGCACAAAATTAAAAAAAAAAATATATATATATATAACACTAGCTGTACCCTGCAACACTTCGCTGTCGCACATACTCATTGAATATATGGAAAATTAATGATGGGACATCTTTTTATCATATATTTATTTACTCAATACTTATGGGAAGTCAACATTTTTAACTTTACCATTGTCATTGGTTCACTTCCCGGACTGAGGAATAGTCCGACTTTTTGAATAGGCCAGTCCCCAGTCCACTTCCCGGAGAGAAGAGTAGTTTCCCTGCTCATCTAAGCAGAAAGCCACCTATGTACCGAATTTCAAGTAAATCCACCCTTAAATTAACCTTTTTACGAATAGGTCAGCCCTGGTTCACTTTGCGGAGAAAAGAGTCTTCCTGTTAGTCTAAGCAAAAAGCCCCTATATACAGAATTTCAAGTAAATCGAGCAATAAATACAACTTTTTCTAGTAGTCCGATTTTTTTGAATAGGTCAGGACCGGGTCCACTTCCCGAAAGTCTTTTCAGAAAAGTCTTCCCAGCAATCACTGAAACAATCTGTGGACATAACAATAACGAACATAAGATTTTTATATAAGATAAGTTTAGATGTATAAACAAACTCATGAAATTTGATCACAAGGCTTAATTACACACTCAGAGTTGTTTTTTTTTTGCATTAAAAAATTTTTTACCAATCCTTTGTCAGTAGCCTAAACTCCTAATTTTATTCATCACAATCTTCTTCAAAGGACCTTAAGAAATATGCAGAAAACTCACAATTTTTGTACATTTATATTTGTCTGTTGCAGCGATTTTATTCAAAGGACGATGCTTTGTCTAAGGTTAAAGACACCCACAGCAGTGGCTATAACTGAAATAAAGTTAAGATCGCTAAAGTTAGAGCTAAATTTTTGTATGCACAAATCTTAAGAAATGGTAAGGAAAGCTAACAACAACTCATCATATCACATCATCATATCACATCATCATATCACATCATCATATTACATCATCATATGACATCACAGCATACAAAGATATCAACACATTAGCGCATCAATGCGATATCACGATAACATATCACATCAACTTGCCCTGACAATAATATACATACATACATATATCACACAATAGCTCAGCAAATATATAAATATATGTACAAGCCGATTGAAATGTTAATCATGAAACACAAATAAGTTAACGCATAGGTGAAAATGGACAATATTAGCTACAACGACTAGGAAAGTTATGCAAAAAGCCAGCCGCCAAACGAAGAATATGAGGGTCAGATGTCGACTGCTGTAGACCTTGTAGTAGCAAGGATATACATACTCCTAAACTTTTAAGAATCGTACCAATGCAATCAATACAAGACGAATCCAAATCTTTTTATTTTCTGTGATAGCCATGACTTCACTTGATCAATAAATTATATATTAAAATTTCTAGTTTTTCAAATATTTTGTTAAATTTTGTGCACAATTGACGCATTCAGCCATTTACAAGCTGAAGCTTCTAGCCTATACCAAAAAGAAATCCGAGTAGGTAGAAGGACGAGTAATTGACACTGGGAATAATCCAAACGCTCGGTGCTGTAGTGGACTTATCCTCCAGTGAGCTATAGCGCCTAAAGTGAGCGATGCCTTGGTAAAGCTATGACAAGGGCGCGTTCAAAAGTTAGCGCTAGAGTAAGCCGGTCAAAATATGGCTGGAAGGTTCCATGAGAATCACAGAAACTGATAAGATCATTAGACGTGACGAAGAAAGACCATCAACGTCAGAAACAGAAAATTTGCCAGGTGCTGGGTGTTCAACAGAAAGCAGAAAGGCTAACATAGTAATCAGACA
Source organism: Ceratitis rosa (assembly GCA_037013455.1). NCBI lineage: Eukaryota > Metazoa > Arthropoda > Insecta > Diptera > Tephritidae > Ceratitis > Ceratitis rosa. Next base: position 7,737,743 of record JAWMAG010000039.1, read on the forward strand.
TCATTTGACCTTTACTTGAAACAACCACCGAATGAGAGAAACCTGGGTAGAAGGAATTACTAAATCCTATCATAAAATGCATGTGGAAAGTACTAGACGAACCCATTACGTCTTTTGATGGCGAGGAACATTCAGCGGAGTTAATTCAATTAAATGTAATGGAAAGGCTAAAGGGAGCGGTTCCAATCTTCCGAAGACAAGAAGGCATGGAATGCTTTACAACTACAGTTGGTATAAAACTAAGCTAAGAGAGGTGGGTCAAGGTTATATGCTAAAAAAAGCCAGATTTCTGCTTTACCCAAAGCTTGGCAGTAGAATAAGAGCTTATTCCTTATGTCTCATTTTTTTGATTAAAGAAAAGGATATATTATAATTTTATAATTTTAACATTTACACATTTTTGTTTTACGGATTCACCTCGAAGAATCAACTTCTAAACTTTTAGGTAATTTTCCAACATGAAAATATTATTTCACTTTCCAGCGAAGTTCCATTACTGAAAATTTTATAAAAACTTCAAAATTTTACTAAATTAATTAACCAACAATATCAACAACAACAAAGTTAGTGTCTGGGAGTAACACATTATACCTATAAGTACACCACGAGTTTGTACCAAACAAAAAGATTATTTAATCTACCAACTGTCAATACCAACAGTTCACAACATTTATCCTTTACTCCATTTACCACTATATGTACATATATACATATACAGTATATATTTTCTGCGTGCCCATCAGTCAGGCTTTAAGTGTCCGTTGCGGTTGAAACATGTTGCCAGCCCTACGCCACGACAACGTAATAATTACCAGCACCAGAGTAATTGCAGCAGAAACAGTGGCAACAACGAATGGAGTTTTAATTAAAAACCTACTGATGGACTTGATGAGCCCCAGAAAGATAATCGCGCAGCTCAAACGTCACTCAACTGCTCTTAAGTTTCGTCGGCTAACAATGAATGAACGAAAAAAAATGTTGTGGTGGAAGAAAGCAGTGGAAAGTGCAAAAAAAAATATTGTGAAAACAGAGTGTAAGAGTAAATTAAATACGGCGGTATAATATATGTTTGTTCATACCTGGAAAGAAGAATAAGTGAATTAATATTTCTGTACAAGATAAGCTGCTGCTGCTGTAGGAATAAACATCGCATTCTTTTTTTTAGAACTATATTCTTATTACACTAGCAAAGTCCAGAGAAGGTGTAAGATTATTTACTTTTTGTACAAAAACATTCGAGGTGCAAACACTTTGCACAAATATAATTTGCACCCTCTTCTTCCTCGTCTTCTCAATTGGCGTAGAAACCGTTTACGAAATAGTAGCCCAGTTACTAACAGTACGCCATTCCTTCCTTCTTTTCGCTATTTATCCTTTGCTTGCTTTGCCTTTAATTTGCTTTCAAAGCTGAAGCGTTTTCATCCATCCGGACAAAATGGCCTAGCCAGCGTAGCCGCCACCCCTTAGTTGATCGAATTATGTCGGCATATAACTCGTACAGCTCATCGTTCCATAAACCTGCTGTTGCCACTGTGCAATTAATATGCACTTTATTCGTCTACTTACTTTTACTTTTCAATTGCCTACTTAGTCCAAATTAGCACCTGTTGACAAGAGTGATTCTGCGTTGGATTTCTAGGCTGACATTTCTGGTGTGCCTAGGCCAGTTTAAAGACAGACAAAGTGATCTACGACTTCAAAGTTATAACCGTCAAAAGTGACGGGGGAGATGACTTGTGAATTCTGTAACCGAATAAACTCCTACGCTTCAATCCCATACTCAGACAATCAGTCCCTCTCCTACCACGAATCAGACACTAAACTTGGGCTGCTTTATTTGGCCATACCTCTGGCGAACAGGAGCTGCAATCAGAATTCAGTGAAGCCCTAAAGCGAATATTTCGGAGTGACTCCACTGAAGCCTCCTCTCTTTTAGCCTTTACACAAGGCTCCACATGGATTACTAACAACAACTTGCAACAAGGTTGCCCACGTTTCCAGGATGCACAAGGGTAGGAATTGAGCGTAGCCCTGCGACTGTACTTGCAAAATATTTTACCACAAATTTTTAAACAAATCGCAACAGTTCTAAAAATAATAATAAAAATATTTAATTTTTTTCCTACATTTCATAAATTCGAATAATTAAAAAACTTTAAATTTTTATTATTATGACAGTAAAATAGGCTAAAAACTAAAATAAAATAAAATTAATCAAATTAAATCAGAATTAAAAAGCAAAATAGAAGAAAGCGAAAATAAATAAAATAAATTAAGAAAATTTAAATCGAAATTATAAAAAATTAGGCATAACACATATTTTAATTATTAAATATAATGTTGAATGATAAATGGAAAATTAAAGGAAGAAAAATTTAAAAAATTATTTAAAAAAATTATGCAAAATTAAACCAGATGTAATAAGAAAGTGACGTGGCATATTAATTAAAACAAAATAAAACTTAAAGAAAATTGGCGGCCGCGTTAGCCGAGGGGTTAGTATTGCGGACTGTCATTCAGAAGGCAAGGGTTCGAGTCCCTGCCCGACCAACATCTAAAAATTTTTAAAAATTGATGTAAATAAAAAATTAGGTTAAAATTTTCACATTGCAATCGTCCATTGACTTAAAATGAAATAAAGCTCCTCACATGCAGCTTAGTACAAACTGTAAATACCTCCATATCTTGGAAAAAAATCAAAGCGCATAACAATTATTGTAGGAGGATCTCGGCTAAAAATCACTTTAGCGGTTGCAAAGCGTCAATTATACCATACATAAAATGTAAAATGTAATAAGATAAGATAAAACAAAACTAATAAAAATGAAAATAAAAAAATTAATTTTTGTCTATAAAAATAACAAGTCTTCTACTTCTCCAATATAAACCTCAATTATATACACATTTTTTTTCTTTTCAATTCTTTAGTTATATAATACATTTCTTATATAGAACACATACGTGTACACAGGTGTAGTTGTAAATCTAAATCTACTTATGGATAAGAACATATTAATAATCACAAGAAAGCATCTTAAACAAGCCTCAGAAACATGAGTAATACTGAAAACTTTTCTCCTTAGCCACCATATTCAACCATACGTACATTCAAATGTATGTGTATATGTATTACATGTGCTTATCTACATTGTGGTTCCTGTGGTATACCACTGAATTATGACTACAAGATAATTAGACAATAATAGCAAAACATTTTCATGCAAGCTCTTGCTGGCTGCCTGCAATATTCATAAAACTTTTCAACTGATTTTACTTGTAGCCGCACAGTTTTTCTTTTTGTTGGACTGCAAGTTATTGTCTTCATATTAATATTTGTATTTTGTATACAACTACACACGTAGACTTCCATATAACTAAGTATGTGTGTGTGTGTGTAACAAATGAAACACGCTCAGGTAACCGACTCCTTCATTTGTATATACATATATGTGTATGCATGTATTGCAGTTCTGACTTAGCTGCGCTTGAAAAGCTGCTCGCATTCAATTTCTGCTAAGTTGAGCACAAAATATAAATATGCATGTAGGTATGTATGTACGTGTATGCAAATGTATGGTATACATGTAATCATAGATTAGTGCAGTTAACCCACATATTCACCAAAATGTATAAAACACAACAGATACACTTACATAAATAACTTATGTAGATACGCATGCAAATACATACAAACCTAGTAGCTCGTTTCTTCTGAATTTGTTGCATGTCGCTGTATTCGTTCGTATAGTAGCAGGCAGCATCGTGCATTGTTTGCTGGTTTGTGGACGTCATTAACCACTTTTCTCCATTACACGATATACTTCTATAATTGCATGTCTGCCGCACCTCTACTTTTACTCACCTGCACATTGGGTTCTCTCTTTCTCTATCTACATATATACACCTTCATTTAGCTACTAACGCGAATTGCTGCTATTTCGCGCTCCTTGCACCATTATAAAATAATTAAGTCCTTTAGGAAATTATATTTCTCATTACAATGCTTTCACGTCGTTGCATCGCTGGTTGTCTATTTATACACACATACATTCCTACATACCTACATACATACATCTAAGCACTTTCAAATACAAGAGTATAGTATCGTAGTTTGTTCATCGGTATTTGGCGGGAATGCGTAGCAGTGTATAGAGCAAAGTGTACGAAATTGTTTCCATTTTGCTTGCGAAACATTAGCATGTACCTATTTTGTTGCTTTACTTTTCGCCAACTAAGCAACTTCATTTCGCTGAATTACATTTTTCAGTCCAGTGGGTTTTTCAATTTTACCAAAAAATTTTTTATAAAATATATATATTTTTTTTAGTTATCTCCCTTTCTATACACCCTTTCAATAATTTACATAAATACATGAAATCAAATAGTATATTGCATCTACAGTTACACAAATAAGTAGCTATATGCTAGATAAAGTTCAAACAAAAATTTGGTGCTCACACAAAATGTAGCTTCATGCACTCAGAAGACACTTAAACGTCATCTTTAGTACAGAAAAGTATTAGTAAATGAAATACCGGTTGCACTAGAAGCACTTGACAGTTAGATATTGGCTAACAAATTTTTTTTAAATTTATTTGCTAAATTAAACAGTCCCTTCTATTCGACTGTTAACTGTTATAACTGTTAAGCCGCTGAGAGGAGGAGGAAAAATTGTCACTTCCACCATTTTTTCTGTTGCACAAAATATTTTTTAAAATGCATTGAATTCTTTATCTCAAACCCACTGGGTGCCGCATAAGCCCTGTGGTTAGTATTACCTAGTATACGTTTTAATATATCTATAACTAAAAAAAAAAATAGAATAAAATACAAAAATAATTTTCTTATTGAGATCGCTCCTCGGCAGGAAATGTCACTGCTTCAGAGTGTATTTCTGATATGAAATAAAAGCTCCTGGTAAGAACGAGACAACCGTGCGGAAGCGTCCGGGCATAAACTATAACATCAGGACGCACCGTAAAAATGCGGCGAGAATCTCGGCTAGAAATCGTTTCAGCAATTATAAGGTGCCAACTACGAGGGGATTAACAAAAGTTCAGTTAGTTGGTGACTCTCAATTTTTTTTTTTGTTAAATCTAAAAAGACCAAATCCTTTGCAATTACCCTATTAGTCTTTCTTCCGAATTTTAGGACGATCGGCTAAAATGGAGACAAGAAAACGCAAAATAGCCGAGGATGGGTCAAACGAAAATCCACTACCAACTCTAACAGAAGGCGTAATTTACAGCCAATAAAAAATATTCAGTCAATGCCAAATTGCATATGAAACAATTGCGCCGTCTATAAAGACTATTTATAAGTGGTTCCGAAGATTCCACACCGGTAATTTTTCCGTAGAGTACGAGCCGCGAAAAGGTCGCTCAAAATTTTCCACTGATAACGTCACTGTAGCTCTGGTCAAGTCCAAAATTGACAAAGATCCGTGATTGGCACAAGGAAGAATTGCTAATGAATTGGGCTTGAATGCCATGGCTGTATCGCGAATATTAAGTAATCATATGGGATACACGAAGAAATTTGCTTGATGAGTACCACGAGTTTTAAATGAGGCCCAAAAGGAGGCTCGAATGCATTTTGCTCAAATTTTTCTAAACAACTTCGAAAATGGTCAGTCTAGCAACTTTTATAAAAACGTTATGAATATTGCTTCTAAAAGTACGATCCGGAAACCAAACATCAGTCCATGGTATGAACAGGAGCAAACAAAAATCAGCAGCAAAAGTAATGATGTCAGTTTACTTTACCCGAACAAAAATAGTGGCTGCTATTCCACTGGAAAAGGGTCAGACGGTAACTGCAAAATGCTACGCCGAAGAGTGTTTAGCAAAAGTTTTCAAAAACTTGTTAGAAAATAGGAAGAAAGAGGATTTGCATGCGCTACTTTTCACATCATGACAACGCGCCATCCCACACTGCTGAAATAACAAGTAATTTTATGGCGATCATTGGGGTTGAAGAAATATGTCCATCACCACTTTTCCCAGATATAGCTCCTTCTGATTTCGAGTTATTTCCAAAAATTAAAAAAAAAATTAACTGCAAACATCTTTAATAGCAACGAAGAGGTAGTTAATGCGGTTAATGCTGATTTGATTTTGAAGGCTGTTTTCAGAAGTGGATCTGTGAGTATAGGCTTAAGAAATGCATTAAAATCAATGGTGATTATGTAGAGAAGATAAAAAAGGACAAATATTATGGATGAAAAAGTTTTTCGGTAAGTTTTACGAAAGATAAAAAAATATTCGTTGTTATAAAACCGCTCTCTCGTAGCTGAAAAAGGTGGACAAATTTGGTATCTAATTAGAATAAACTTTAATATCAAAAGTATATACTCTGAAAAATAGATACTACTTGTTGTTTGGAGAGGGTAAGCGAAAAAAACAAATGTGATTTATAATGTTGGAATTTATGAAAGGTTGAAGTTAGGATTGTAAATCGTCAGGCGAATCTCAAAAATTGAAATGTATACTCATCTGTTGGTATTGTAAGAACCAAGTATAACTTTTTTTAGATAACGCATTCTGCTGGTGTCACAGCCGATACTTCTTTGGGCCAATCAGATTCTGGAAGCTGTAGAAATTGTGGTCCTTTTGACCAGCTTCGTTGGCTTCCCTCTTGTAGCATCATCTGATATATTCAGTATTGTTGACTGACAGTCACCTCCATTAAGACTACTTTTTAGCAGAAATTACTTCAGAAATTCTACCTGCGACGACGTTCTTGTACTCTCTGACAGTGGTTGATATCTAGAGCGGCTTCAAGCCCTGTCTTAACAGACATCAAAATTTTATTTGAAATTTCAATCGCTCCTCGGTAGGGAATGCCAAACTCTCTGATTGTATTTTTAACATGAAACAAAAGCTCTTATCCAGCAGCTTAGAGTAAATAGATTTTATATAGATATTTTGTAATCATTATTTTGCAATGGAATTAAAAAACAGGAAAAAACAGGAAAAACCTTTTTACCACAACACATAAGCAATATTTGCACATATTTTCAATTGAGTAAGCAATTTCAAAGGATAGCGAGACAGATTTTTCCAAAGTATCCCGCAAATTGAAATGTCAGTGCAACGTAAATTGGCAAATAAAATATAAAATTCCACATCGACGGTGGAATTGTAATTTGAGTGGAAAATTTTTAAATTAATATAAATAAAATATATTAAAAATATGCATGTATTGCATTAGTTTTTGATAGTCATTATAAATTTTCAAAGCTTTATTTGCCAATAAAAATATTCAATTTTCGTAAATTGACAGACATTTGCGTAGGATTTTTAATTAAAATTATAACAGTTATGCACTAATTAAATTTATTAATACTACTTCAATATATATAAACATATATATATATAAATATTTTATTAACTTTACGCAACCAAACAACTAAAAATAATTCAATCCATATAGGTACATACATACAGCACAACACATCACATACGGCTGCCTTTAAATCTGTCAACGAAATTTATCTTGAACAGTGAAAAGAGGAGACCCACGAATACAAATGTACATTTGAGGAGCACGCTGGCTTGGAATCGCATACTTTTGATTTGTTTAACAAGCGCGTGTTGCCATAAATAAAAGCTAGCCATAAAAATGTGCGATAATAAATTTTACACATATTTTTTTTAGCTACTAACTCACACGCACACAAGCCAACATACGTACCAAACGTACCAATGAGCATGAAAAAGTTATAAAACATGCAAATATATATTTATGTACGTACTATAATATATATGTGTATCTGTGTGTTTGCTTGGATGCTGAGCAAATATGCGGTATGTATATACAAACATACGAGTATGCAGAACTATCCATTCTGCAGTTTCAAATATAATTGTTAATAAAAAGCATTTAAATTAATTTCTTTTTACATGAAATTCCTTTTTTATAATAAAGTTTGTACCTTCGTATTATATGTAAAAATTACCGTCACGTAAATTTTTGCAAAGGTCGAGAGTTAAATGTTTTTCCGCATAAACACGAGCTTTTGGGCAGCCCCAAAGAAACAGACAAACAAGTTTGACAGTTACCAAAATACAGCACCGCACTTTAAAAAACACGAATTGGACAACCCTATATTGTATACATACACATATTTAGAAGCGAATAATAAATAAAGGAAAATTATGAACTTATTTTTATTTCTTTTGTTTTCGTGTGAGCTTTAATGCCGGTTTGTTTGTTGTTGTAGTTTTTGCGGTGCACGCATCAAAATTAATTGCAACATTTTGTCATTTAGTCGGTTTTTTTATATTTCTTGTATTTTTCAAAAAGCTTGTTGCTCTGCTCTTCATTGCTTTTAGGTATTGTTTAACGGTTTTTTCTTGCTATTTCTCTGTTATTTTATTTATTTCTTTTACCTTTTTTTGCCCACAGTCGTTTTGCGGTTTTGCCGGCAATTACCAATTACTCTTGCTGTTATATTTTTTTAGCTCTCCATTCGGGTCGTTTGTTTAACGCATACTGTGTGGGTTTGTTTGTTGCTACGTGTATGTCATGAACATACACATTTACAAATAAGTACATATGGAAAATGGCAAAGCCACAATAAAATGAGCGAAAAATACTTTTACAGCCACATCGACAAACAAAGCGGAAAGCTCCAAACAAAAGCAATCTCCTCTTTACACATATACGTATATTTAAATATAAAAATATTTCTATAAAAATATTTACGCGTACATACACGTACATATATAATGCGCATACTTTGATTTCCGTCAAACTAGTACATCAACAATGCGAAAGGTTAAATATGCGTTAAAAAATTGTTTTTAAACCTTTGAAATTATTTAACATAAATTAAAATGAATGCGAAAAAGGTAGAAATGAAAAATCGACAACCACACCTGTAGGCAGTAGATGTCTGCGGGTGTGTATGCCATGTCGCAGACGAAAGCCACGGCGTATACGCAACATAATTAATATAATACAATATATGTAAACAGTTAAAACAATCAGATGGCAGTCAGACCGCAAAGAAAACAATATAAAGCAAAACGTGCAGATGGATGAGCAGAAAAATATTTAATTATAACATATACATATACTTTTGCAACATATTAGAAAGCTAATTAGAAGAGTCATTTTTGTACTGAAAATTAAAATTAAAAACAATAAGCCAACATTTTCAGTTTTCACATAAACATTGCAATTGGATTTTAGTGAAAAAAAAAAAAAATTATTAATACTAAATTAAAAAAGCTAATTGAATTATTAACTTTTTAAAAAGTTGGGTTTGGGACTTAATTTTGCAATAAAAATACCCTTGTAAGTAATACTTGACTTGACTGGCGTAGATACTGCGCCATTTATTGCTTCTTTTCGCTGTTTGGCACCAATTGGATATACCAAGAACAGCATTTTTCTTGCAAAAAAAATTAACAAAACGAATAATAATTTGTTTTGAAATATAATATTCGTATATTAAAAATTGTATATCTTAAGTTATTAAATACATTAGATGATATATTACTAACAATTTAACAATTGAGCTTTAAACACTCTGTATTTCTGTATATAAATATTGTAAGGTCAATGACGAGTGAAATAATGAATGACAATGATATTAAAATGCAATTTGTCAATTGCATGCATATGCTTGTAAAGTGGAAATGATGAGACTTCAAGCAGACAAATGATGATAAATTGTTATTGTTCAGTGTCGGTTATTGTTGAAGCACCATGTGACGTGTATACACATGTATGTATGTATGTATGTCTATAGATAGATATTTGCAATTGTGACTTCAATATCATTAATTTTGACACTTGCCTTTATCTGTGGGTATCATGGGTATGAGCAAAATTTTTTTTTTCTTTTTTTTTTTTAATTATAATCGCAAATGAGAAAAAATAAAAAATTGAGAAAGTACCATAAAAGAGAAGGAAGTTTTTAGAAATGAAGAAGGTGAAAGCTTTTCGGAATCAAAGTGATTAAAAACTGCTACTACTAAGTAAAACTATTACACAAAGACTTGCGCTGATGCGAGAATTGTTAAATTTAAAAGTAAATTACATCGCCGGTGTTCCAACATTCCCTTGCTAAAATACACATATGAATTTGTGGTGAGTTCTAAATTTATGAAACTCCCATTAGTTATAAATTTTTAACTCATCTTATTATTTTTATTTTATTTTATTTCGTTATATTTGGTTTAATTTTTTTTTTACTTAACTTATTTAATTTTTTTACTTTAAATCATGTTACTTAATTTTATTCTGTTTTAATTATTTAAATTTATTTTATTTGATTTTATGTTGTTTTATTTCTTATTTTATATTTATATTTATTATACTTTCTTTACTTTTTATAGTTAATTTTATATACTTATGATTAATTTACATTTAGTTCAGTTTATTACGTTTTAATTTAATTTAATTTCATATTATTTTTTTATTTAACTTTACTTATTTAATTATGTTACATTTAATCATGTTATTTAATTTTATTCTATTTAAATTATTAAAATATAATTTATATGATTTTATGTTAATTTATCTCTTACTTTATTTTATTATTCTCTTTTTTTTTTGTTTTATTTTATTTTACTTTATTGATTTATGGTACTTATAATTTAATTATATTTAATTTAAATTAATTTAATTATGATTTATTTTAATCTATTTTATTTGATTCCAAATTATTTGAGTAATTTTAATTTAATATATTTGTTTTATTTTAATTTAACGTATTTTTTTTAAATTATGTTAATTTAAGTATTTGTTTATTTTTATATATATAATTTTATTTTATTTTGTTTTAATTACTTTAGCTTATTTTATTTTATTTCATTAACGTTAATTAATTTTTTTTTTATTTTAATTATGTTTAATTTAATTTAATACAATTTAAATTAATATTATATAATTTTATATGATTTTATGATATTTTAATGATTTTCATTTTTTTTATTTGTTTACACATAATTCATCAATTATATATAAAAACATTGTTTTATATTTTTTTTTTTGTTGTATTTTATTATATTTCCTTTTGTTTTTTTTTTTTTTTATTAAAATTGGCTTTTATTTGGTTTTTCGAATATATGTACATTCTGAAATACATATAAAGTGGAATGCAATTTAGAAACTTTTAAATATGGTTCTAATGATCAATCAACTGTGAAATTTGTATATTACTTCCAACTTTTAAGATACTATCATAAAATAGTCATAACGATTTGTTAAGAGCTCCAAGGAATCGCTGCGGCGCTTCCATGAACAAAAGGCAAAAGCCAAGATCAAACTGCTAAGTTCGCTGCAGAATCAGTGTTTTTGGAGTTTTCGACTGCAATAAATTATTCATTTGCAAAATACAGAAATATCTACATATCAGCAAACACATACTCGCGCACACAGCCACACAGCCGCTTAACCCCTTGAGAAAGTATTGTGTTAAAGTAGTCACACAACCGACGAACATCAATTTTACCCTTCCAAAATTGGCAAATATTTTGCAACTGCAGAGAATTCAACTAGCTTGAACTTAAATAAGTGTGTATGTGTGTACATATGTAATGTTTGCAAACTGCAACTACGACTGCTACTGACATTTGCTGCGCTTTGCAATTTCCTTCGCAACTTCCTTCTTCACAAAAAAGAAAGAGAGAGAAAAAAAAAACAAGAAAAACTCAAAAGTGCGAGAAAAGAAAATCAGCTCTGAGTAAAAGTCTATTCCCTCACTTGGTTTGTAATACCTCTGCTATGACTGCTGCTTCTGCTTCAGCCTCTGTTTCTTCTGCACAAATTCCTACTTCACGCTTATTGCTGGCCACTTACCCAATACTCGAGTGAGTGAAAAGTACTATAGTGCTCTGGCATAAGATTACGAAGATTGCTAGAGCAGCTAGAGCTCTTCACTGCCACCAAACTCTTCATCTTAGTAGACTTCGCAACACTTTGGTCTCCACTTTTGCACTTTCATTGAGTCGAGCAGCTGAAGTTTGCTGCGAAAGTGCAATCGTGTCATGGCAAAAGTTAAAAAAGTTCAACAAGAATATAACCTAAAATATATTTAAATACATACATATATGTATGTGTACATAGGTATATACATGTCTATATGCATAAAATAAATATAAAAAAAATCAAGTTTATACATATACTACTGTGGCCAAAAATACCGGGAATTTGTTTGTAAAACCGAAAAGGTTCACTACAAGGTAATCCCCTCTCGTTATAAGCATTCATGCCAACGTTTTATCCAATCCTGATGCATGTTAAAAAGTCACTTTCAGATATGTGCTTGAGAATGCGTGCCGACTCATGTTGAATCTCTTCAATCTCGGAGTAGTCTTTTGAATTTAGGAAATAGCCAAGAGCCGCACGGAGCTAACACTGGTGAAAAAATGGTTACGGAATATTATGGGTCGAGTTTTTGATGAAATGGTCATGCGAAACGATTGTTCGGTTGTTTTTATATCGTAAGCGAAGGTCCAAATCTCATCGCCTGTAATAGTTACTTTCAACTTGTGATTCACCCACCTTAACGGGGCGCTGTTTCCTCATGAAACTGAGCGTTTTTAATAGTATAAAAATATAATATATAAAAAATAGAATTATAATAAAAAATGCCTATAAAATTCCAAAAAAAAAAAAATTCAAATTTGTCGTTATTTTTTGCCCACAGTAATATATAGTACACATGAGTACGTACATGAGTACATAAAATAATCACTAGGAAGACATAAAAAAATACTAAAAAACTACTGTCAAAAAAAAAAATCTATTTGAGCTTTTGACCGAAATGAAATGGAATTCATAGAACAACACGCATCTAGGGATGGCAGCCGTCGCAACAGCAGGATATGATGATGTTATAGTTGTTGCTACAGAACATGATAGAAATTAAAAAATAATTTCCCCTTTGGCCGTGGCATGACACAAAAAAAGCAATGGAGAGCACGAAAGGATACCAGTTGATTTGTATGGTTCACGCAGCGTAATAAGCGCAAAAGTTGTGCAACGTGCCACCGGCAGCCAGCAAAGAAGATGATGGTTATGATGCCACTACTGTCGCACCACAATTTCTTAACCAATTGCCATTTCAAGAAGCCACACCAATTCTCTGTCAGCTATAAAAAGCCCTCATGACTACTACTCGGTAGAAAAATATGCGAAATCGTAAAAAACGGAATGGTCTAAATACGAAATAATTGAAAATTTCTCTGGCTTATACGTGTATTTATATATATTTGTAGCTATGCTTATTTTTTGCGGTTTTTTATTTAATTTTTTTTTTTCAATTTCCATTGCGTTTTGTTGCACTCCAAAGTTATCCATTTAAATTTGTGCACTCATTCAAGTTGATCAACAGCAATTGCACAACAATTCAAGCTTGAAAATGTTAATTAAATAGTTAATCAAGTGCAAGCAGAGCATACATACATATACTCGTATTTAAATATATAAATATATTTAAATATAATTTGAGCCTTTTTATGCGCTGAAGCGACTTTCGGCCGAGCGTTTTGATGTTTTTACAACCTACAGACGATGGATTTTGAGGTTTGAGGTTTTATTTCATGTCAAAAATGCACTTGAAGGGCTTAACATTCCCTGCTGAGGTGCGACCACAATTAGAAAAATTCAATTCCTATAATAATGGGGGTCGGTCGAATCATTACTCGGCAGTAAGCAATGCTAACCACTCGGATATTTCGGCTGCCATATACACGTAAATGTTCATATGTACAAACACATCTATCAAAATCGATAGTTAAATAATGACTATTTTTTGGAGTATGAATGTTGCAACAAAAATGTGCTTAACGGTGTAGAAAATTAGTTTTGAAATTAAAATAAAAAGAAGACCCCTCAGCATAAGTTGGCTGCTTAGGCATTTGTTATACACTTTTTCCTCTTGCCTGATGCCGAAATAATTTATGAATGCTAGTGTATTGAACAGTAAACACGGGGGGATTAACAAAAGTTCGGTCAGTTGGTGACTTTCAATTTGTTTTTGTTAAATCTAAGAACGCCAAGTCATTTGTAATTACTTTATTAGTCTCCCTTTCAGAACGATCGGCTAAAATGGAGGCGAGAAAACAGAAGATAGCTGAGGATAGGTCAGACGAAATTCCATCACCAATTCAAACAGAAATTCGCCAGCCAACAAATATTCAGTGAATGGTCAGTCTAGCAACTTTAGTAAAGTCGTTACTGGTGACGAATCTTGGTTCTATAAAAAGGAACCACAAACCAAACAGCAGTCCATGGTATGAAGCCCAACAGGAGCAAACCCACACGTAAAATCCAAGTAACAAAAAGCAACGGCAAAGGTAGTGATGTCAGTTTACTTCACGCGATCTAAAATCATAGCTGCTATTCCACTGGAAAAGGGTCAGACGGTAACTGCAAAATGGTACACCAAAGAGTGCTTACCAAAAGTTTTAAAAAATTTGTTTGAAAACAGGAATATCTGTGATCGAAGAAATACGTCCAGCACCATATTCCCCGTATATAGCACCTTGTAATTTTTATTTTAATTTCCAGAAATCCAAAAAAAAATCACGCTATCAAACCATAGACCGAAAATGTTGGAGTGGATCCATTCATTTTTTTCTCTTCTGGCCGCCACCCAAGGCTTCGCAAAAGAGTTGCTCTTATTATCACGGTGTGAGTGGAAACAAAATATAGCCTTGCAACTGTAACCACATACCGAGAATCAGGTATCTCACGGCGGAAGTGGCAGAAAATTTTTTTATATCATAGAGATAAAAATATTAGCCTAGATCTTTTTCGAAACGAAACTTTAAAATGTGTATGTTTCTAGTGAAATATTTAAATAAAAAAATAAAGGAATGCAATTCTAGTGACTGAAACTTACGCAAGAGATGCCCACATCGCACGCATATTTGTTTACATACGTGTAGTTTTCAAAACGAAAACAAAAACAAAATGCTCATATACATTTTTTTTCAGTAAGCTCGTCCACCAACTGGACATTGTAGAAAAACTCGAGTAGGGCATAAAATGTCAACACCACTTGTTGTTGTTTTGTTTTTGCTTTTGAGTGCACTTTTCCAAAAAAAAAAAAAAAAAAAAAAAACAAAGTAAACTATCCAACAAGCTCCTATGAAACACTCTAACCTACAGGAAGCCAGTCTAGTCGTACATTGCAATGATTGTCAAGAAAATTAAAACAACAAAAAAGAAAACAAAAAATGGCAATAAAAAGACGAGGATGCTCAAAACTAAAAAGGACATTCTAAAACTTGAGTAGTCATACAAATGGTGAACAGTTTTTGCCGCTGCAGTTGTAGCCAAAGCAGACGCGTTAAAAAATATAAATAAATTTGAAAACATATCAACATACATACATACATACATACATATGTACTTTTATATAAGTACATGTACATATATCTATTTGAATTTAGTTTTTCCTGGTGGGTTTTTTTCTTGCTTCCCTCGCCGAATATGAATATGAATAGGCGAGGGAGAGTGTGCATGTTTTCTCACAAGTGTAAAATTTTTTTCGAGTGCTCTACTTCAACTGCACTTCAATTCTATTGCATTTTCTTGTTTTGTATGACCATCAAAAATATATATAACACATATTGAAATGCTTAGTTAATATATAAGTAATTTTGAGTACTAATTTCTACGACTGGACGGTATTTATATGAAATTTCTTTGTGATCTTGTTCAATGGGAAACCTTACCTACAAACCTGCATATATACAAATATATTGAAATTGTTGTAAATGATGTGTAGTTTTCCTTGAATCGTGAACCGCTAGACTGATTTGGCTAAATATTTTTCCTATTATTCCTACTGAAGAGGTTTTTACGAAGGAAAATTTAACTTAACTAAGAACTGAATAATACGAGAAAATCTTAGTTATGATTCGATTCACCTGAATATTAAAGGATTAGCAGCTCATCATTCAGATTTACATACGGAAACTAATTTTTAAAACCTTATTTATACTTCGACTTGCTTGAATTTCTTTTCTTTTCCAGTGGTGGACCTGACATCGATCTATTCGTAAAAGTTGTATTTATAGTACGGTTGGCTCCAACTTAATTAAAATTAAGAGAAGAAGTTTACTTGACTAACTATTAGAGGACAAAACGCGCATAGGAAAAATAAAGAATTTGTCCATGATTATGGGCATGGTCATTCCAAAGGGTTTCCCATAAGAGGTGATATTTTGAATAGCCTGCTAATCCGGTGGGTGTCACTTTTGAATCTATAATTTTTTGACATTTGACAAGTAAAAACTACGCCAGTAATAAAAAATGAAACGATACAAGCTTCAACAAAGCACTGAAATTATTAAAATTCACTATAAAAATGGTGAGAACCTGGCAGAGATGGAAGCTATTGGGATGGAGCTGTTGGGACAAATTAGTGATGTGAAAAATAAAACACTTGCACGTCATTCAAGAACAACTGAGAATATTGCTGCTGCAGCAATAGCTGAGTGTTAAAGAGAACCCAGATCTGTCTGTTCGTCTTCGTTCTTTGGAATTGGGCATTTCACAAATGTCACTACACCGAATTTTGCTTAAAGTCTTGGTTCTTAAGGCTTAAAAAGTTCGATTGAACAAGAATTCAAGCCGAGCGATCATCAAGGACGTCAAAGTCTAAGCTGATCCTTGAAATTCATGCGATTAATGCGGAATTCCATCGAATAATTCAACTTGACTAGTGAGTCCGAGCCTCTCGGAATCGGATAATATTGATATGAGCAACTTTTAGTTTCCACACAAGCAACGAAATCATCGCGCTTTTAAGGAAAAAGTAGAAAAGAGGTGATGGCGATTGGCCACCGAGATATTGCGATTTCACACATTATCAGCTCTTCCTTTGGGGCCGCGTCGATTTAGGACCTCAAAGATGGAATTCATGAAGTTATTGAGAGCATGAAGCAGTAGCTTTGCGATTTGGTGATGGGAAATTTCTTAAAAAGAATGCGGTTCTCTAAGCGTAGTAGTGGTGGCCATTTAGCAAAATTTTTTTCCATTAATAATGGCATATCTTCATCTTAACAATAACAAACATCTGATTATTTATTTTAAAAAGATGCCATTCTTGTACATTGCCTTTTCCCTGTTGGCAAACTTTTTTTTGCGTTTGCTCTGAAGATGAAAATCTAATCGGTCTCTATCATATCGTGTCCAATTTAAATTAAGATTTGAGCCGTCTATATTTTATTATCACTCTGGAGTTAATATATATGACTTGAGGCGAGCCTAAGTTAGGAAACGTTTCATCAAACATGAACTTCGAGGTAAATACCACAATCACTCAGATAATGTATAGTGTGAGCCGAAACCAATCCTGTAAGTGAAATACCAAAAACTTTGGGCATTTCGAAAGTCTTCGGCATGATTAGTCACCACTTTTCACCAACCAAAAAAAATCCTTATAAGCGTCGTGCTTTATTTAATCAGTTATCGGTATATTCTAGGAAGCTCATAGAGTTGTTCTTCTCTCCCCCCTAATAAGTTCTACATCTTGAACCTTCTCCAATCGCCACCAGAAGTGTCCTCTATCTGATATATCGACTGCTCTCTTTTGACTTTTGGCAATGACATTTCAGGTGTATGTTACTCTTCTTTACCACCAGAAATATCACCACCCTTTCCAAGAAATCCCTACAACAACTATAATCTGGATACAGCATCAAGTTTAAGTCTTTCTTTAGCAAACTAGTTCCCTACTTACCTAATGTATGTCTAGTGTGCAATCAGTCTCCACAACAACTATATTTGCTCATATGGATGCTAACATAAATGAGCTCATCTAATAGCCCTTTCCCTTTGGTAATATTTGACCTGTTCAATGGCAGAGGAAGTCATTCATGAATTCTTAATTTCGATAATTCACAATCTCATGACGCTCAATGACAAATCAGATAGAAAATGTAACAAGATGAGTTTGACTTATCCTGCACCCAATTCTATTTGAATGTATTTCAACCAAAACTGCATGCACAGAAGGAATTGATGGTAACACTACCTGACGATACACAAACGTCTGCAACAACAGCATCCAATCCATTGTCCATTAGCTTTTATGATCCCTTTGAATAGCTACAGTTGCAGATAATACCTTAAGCAACCTCCTTCTGCGGCACCAGAACTGCGGCAGCCATACCGAATCAACGTCGAATGCAGCAAAGCTGACATTGTACTCCCGAATTCATACACCTGCTTTCTAGGGAATCTACAATAGTTCATATTTTAACAACTGGTATTTTTAATATGGCGATATCCGACTATGCGTTGCTTTATATTGGTTATATACCAGTTTGTTGTTGTTGTTGAAACCGCAAAACTATTTCCCAGACTGATTTTCGGGGAACACTGTGGGAGTTACAGTCCTTGGCATACAAGGGTTACTTTCATCTGGTACTCAGAATTTCGTATTTTTTCTAGCGGCATATCAAAATCTGAAATAAACGTTACATTATTCGAATATAAAGAGTTTCGAATGACAATTGACTGCCTAAAGAATAACAAAGCGGCATAATCCGATGGATTGCCGACAGAAATACCGAACGAAGAACTGACAAAGAACGTGCTTAAACTTCATATACGATAATTGGGACATGATAAATTACTGTGGGATAAGCCTCCCAATCGTATATAAGGTCTCATCTTGCATACTGTGTGAAAGATATAATCTCACCATCAACGAACTGATTAGAACTCAAAGTACGGCTGTATACCTCGTTAATCCACAACTGGGCAAATATACACCTTGCGCATATTCTTAGAAAACACTCGTGAAAAAAGGATCGACACACCCCACCACTTTGTTGATTTTAAAGCAAACTTCCATAGCAACGATACGAAGCAGTCTCCGTGCAGCAAAAAAAAAAAGATTTACGGTCGTTTGCGCATCGGCAACGGCGAATACTGCAGACAATACCACTAGGCGCTCTATGAGATATAAGACGACATTGGTATAGTTCAGCGAATCTACACGTACTCTGCTGGCTACTCTAGCTTTGAAAGTCTTCGGTGAATTACTCGCCGGTGGAAGAAAATAAAGAGAAAAACCTTCAATTTATTCAAGAACCTGGCTGCATATGTACGCTTGTAAGAAAGTATGCGCGTTATAAAGTCTCTTTCGGCTGCACAACCGTAGTTAAGGATACTAAAGTATTGTACAATAATGTATTGTAGTTTACAATCATATCCTTGCTATGAAAAATATTAGTTATCAGCTTTGAACTAGTTAAATACTAGTTTATTCAGGCATGTTGAATTTCTACGTCACAATGAAATGAATAAATAAAATTTGCCAGCAGCGAGAATCGAACCATGAATCTAAAGCTCGATAGTCATAAGCGCTGAGTAGACTGCTAACGTGCCGATGTAGCAAGTTGCGATATTCAGCGCACTTAAATAGAGCATAACAGAAAATGTAACATATCCGTGTTCTGCCGGAAATTGCCATAGCATAGCAATGCTAACAATTTGCTAACAAATAACGTACTGGTATGATTTCACTTATAATATAACAGAAAAATACCAGTTTTCTACCAGGCTGAAAACTCACTACACCAAAAATTAGCTAACAGCAACCATCGGTAAAACTATAAATCTGGTAGTTTTGTGTAACTTTTTTCAGGTCTGCTGGCCGCGCATATTTCTAGAAAGTCTTTAACTTGTACTTTTAGCTGCAGATGCGTACATAAGGTACATACGTGTATGTACGAGTATATGTATTTGTATGTACTTTTATAAATATTTTGCAGGTGTTTCAATGGGTTTGAAAAGCGAGTGAGTGACCCTTTGGCAAAATGTATGCATGTGTGACCAGGTGATTGAATGACTGACCACATCGGTTGAGTAATTGACGTAGTGAACGACCAGCGGACACATTGAAACATACTTACTTACTTGTATGTTGGTGTATGTGTAGACATTTTACTAGGAGTATAAAAGCTTCAGCGCTTTGCAGTTTCAGTGCACGAATGAGAGAACGCATTAGCGTTGTAAATAATAAATAAAGTTAGAAACAAAGGCAAAATGTTTTTTTTTTGTTTTGTGTTTTGAAAAGTTAAAGGAGGCCAGTGAGTAAAAAAGGTGTACACACGTATACACATACATATGGTACATACATGCACATGCAATCTCTATTAACAATTTCATTGAGAATGAACACTCAAACGAAAGGTTATTTACAAGTTGAGTATAACAAAAACGCATAGTAGCATAGTCAGGGCAAAAACAATTGTATGTTCGTTGTTGTTGAATTGATTGACAAAGGGAATTGGCTACTCGCACAATAAATTGTCAGACAAACGTAGACAAATGGGCAAATAAAGTGACGGCGATGCGCGATCAAGCGATTGAACGTTTGAGTGTTGGATAAAAAGAGAACTAAATGAATGCGTTTGTGTAGTGTGGCGATATATACATACATATATTGGGTTGCCCCAAAAGAAACTGTCAATTTTTTAAAAGAAAGTAAATATATATTTTTTTAATTTTGTAATGAACTTTAAACAATTATGTAATTCCCATTTTGTTGGATGACCTTTTGTCACTTTTCCGGCACTGGCTTTTTATATATCAAAAATTCCTTAATAATATCGTTACTGAAGCTCTCTAACCACTTAAACGCTTTGATGATATTTCGCCGCCGACATATGTGATATAGGCGGATCTGGTTTTAAGGTTGTAGAAGCTTAAAGACACACCATTATGATTCATACTAAACCATGACATCTACTTCAGTCACCACCTGATCTTGCAGGAGTGAAAATAATCCTTCTTATCTGTTTCAAACTATCGAGTAATAAATGGAAAACTTTGCGGTTTGGCGCTAGTTGGAAATACCTAGTAAAACCAACTCACTCTCCACCCGATCCTTCCAACGGAGTGCAGCTCTGCGTTGTTTGCCTTATCTAATGCATAATAGCCCATAAATTGTTCACAAAACTTTCCTTTGGAAGACCCTCAGGGCCGCCCCATCGAATGACGATATCGATGAAGCCTCTGTACAACAAAGTAGGAGGGAATGATGAGTGAATTGTAGAGTTGGATTTTGGTTCTTCAAGAGAGAACGTAAAGACTTTTCAAATACCTATTCTGTCTCTTTTAGCACCTGTCACAAGGTGTGATTCTGCATGATATTTCGTGGCTTTCCCACAAACTCAGAGGCCTACAAACCCTTGGCAAAATTATTTTCTCATCAGATGTCATCACTGTCCACATTTTTGGTGCTTATGGGAGGACGGGAATGATGAGAATTCAAGAACTTAAGTTCTGTTCCTTGAGTTGATGTATGCTACATTTGAAATGTCTGGCTCGGAAAGTGCCGCTGCCCAACTAGTTAACGTCCTCGTAACACTTTAGCCTGATTTTACTGCGAGTATGCCCTTGTGATATATATTATATAAAGGTTTTGGAACGTGGACGAACGCCTTGTTAAAATCCACATCAAGCTAAAGTTCTTCTAAATTTTATTGATTTACCACCAAGTAAAAAATGCTTCGAAACGATGTCAAAACTGTGCTTGATTTTAACGCCAGGGTGAGCATAGAAAATTTCTTCGGCGAAATAATCCATGACGAAATACCACCAAATAATTTTATCGACATTTTCGCCAATTGGGCATCCACTCCGTGAACCATCTTTGGCATCAGAATTACCGGAACGAAACCGAAATTGTGCATTATTGACTGTAACAATATCGGTACCATAAACACTATTCACATTTTCAGCCGCCTGCTGAAAGCTACTCATGTTAGAGAGAGGAGGAGGAGGAGGAAGAGAGTGGACTAGCGACGCATTCCCAAAATACACTGAATCTATGCAGGGAGCACCTTTTCAAGCTGCAGCAGAGATGAAACAGAAGAAGTTCCAAAAGAAAATTTCCGACTGAGCAATAACAAAATGGAGGGTCCCGAAGGAAATGTCATTAACTATTGCCGTTAAGTTTGCTATCTTTGGGTCCATCAGGGTTGAAATGTTCCACCCATAAGCTCAGTATGCTCTGAATATCGGCTTCCACATCGGCAGATCGGCATTTTCAGTCGCGTGGTTATAATAAATAATCACTTAATAGAAGGCGCCTAAATAACGATAGTCTGCATTCTAATCTTTTCGTGCGCCTGCTTACCAGAGACGCTGCTGCAAGTAAATCTCGGTCTTCAAACAAGCGACTAATGTAATGATACTATGTACTGAGCTTGCGGCTAACATTTGAAGTTGTAACTCCAAACCCCACAAAACAAAAAGAAGAATGGAATTATGAAAAGCAAGAGGAAAACGCATAGAGACTTATTCCAACCTTAAATATATTTCCAGTATTTTCCGCCCTCAACATTTTTGCTTTTCTCCACATGCGTTTTTTTTTCTTCTAATTTTATAGGCCCAAAAATAGTAGGCATTCATAGCAGAATTCCATGACCTTACAACAAATACCAAAAACATAAAATATTTCAGTCGAGCCCTAAATGTGCATGACATCTCCGCACAGAAATTATTGTTGTTGGCTCAAACGCCTACGCCATACAGAATTTTTCCATACAAATTTGTCGCTTGTAAAATATGTTGCATGCAAAGCGCATTCGGAATGACTTGCATTCGGAGTGGCAGCCGTTGCTATCGAATCTAATTTTCCGCAGATTTTCCTTGAAATGCGAAATGCGGCTATGCGCATGTATATTTGTATGTACTTATACATATATATATATATGTATAAAATCACTTCTTTTAGTAGGATGGAGAATTAAAAAGAGGAAAAAGAAAAATTTGTGGGTGTGTGACCAACGGCATATTTATATTACTTCTTTATGTACGCAGTTACACAAAACATGGCCATCTAAAGCAAGACCTCGAAAACCAACTATAAATATGTACCATATACAGACATGTATGTTTGTATGTATGTATGCATTTTCTATTGCCTGGCGGGTCAGAGTTTTGTAACCTCTTTCAACCCAAAATGTGTAAATCGGCAAACGCGTAACGGTTGTATTTTTGGTGACACTTAACCCTTGCCACTTCGACTTCAGTTGATATGCATAGATGTGTGTATACATGTATTGCAGTATTCAACTTTGGCCAAATATTTTGCCATAGCTTTGTTGGTGACTTCGCTGGTTCGTAGATGGTCACTAGCGTTCCAAACGAAATGCAATTTAAATGGCTTTTCGTTTGCTCTCCTTTCCCCTTACAGACCGACGTAAGATATTTTTCAATAGTCACTGTGTACCTACCGCTATGCTCCTACTTTGCGGTTGTGCTACTTCCATACCAGAGGTATGTATTTATGTTTTGATGCCAGCATACGCTGTGGCCCTCACAACTAATAATTGAAGAAGCACATGGATTGGGAGTATCTGGCGTTCTTGAGTGTGGCATGCGAATGCAGATGCGGCAAAATATTAAAAACATCAATGTATTTAGACGAAAAATGGTTACTTGTAGACCAATGACGAAAAGCTGAGTTAAACTTTGTGCCTTCCTAAATATTTCAATATTTTTTTCTTTTTTAGTACATCCTCCTTTATGCGGTCCGGTAGTAGTTGTCGCCCTATTGAGCCGCCGTCCAACTATGTTTAAAAAATATCCTCGAAGATTGCTGGATGGATGTATGATACGTTTTAAGTACATTAAGGTCCAATCTGGATAAGTAAAGTTCCACTATTTAAACCTTATTTGTGTCAATTTTACGTAAGTCTCGCAGCTCGAGCTCTTACTCCTCTATTTGTGGTTGTTGGATCATGTTGCGTTGTCAAGTAGTTCAAACCCAACCGGTTTTCATTCCAGAATAGCGCACGTATGCCATCGCGGTATCCCGCTGTGCAACAAGTAACAGGAGGAATATTTTAAGCAAACTATACTCTGGCACTGTAGGGTTGTAGTCGATATCACTATCGACTAAACTATACAGTGTTGGCAGGAGTTCGTAATAAGGGGGGAGTGGCAGTGATCTATGGGAGTTGGGTATGGTGTCGGCTTTCGGAATCTGTATGGGGCAATAAGCACATCACTATACCAAAGAGTAGGGCGTAGGTGATACACAGAACAGTTAGTGTAGGGTACAAAGGACTACTGAGCTGCCCCCAAACGGGAGGTGAAGCTTGATGTGGGTAGAAGTAGAGGTTCCCGAGAAGGTTGGTAGGCATGCTGCGTTACACACAACAGAGGTAAAATATTTATACCTACAGTTAATATTTTCTTCGGTCAGCAAAGCTATACATTTATTTTAATAGCTTTCCTTTTCGACTTAACATGAGGTGTAAGTAGAATTGAAATACTTGCACTAAAAAAATAAGAAAAATGCAAATATTTTATTTGGTTTGTTTCATTGCGCTACACCTTAGCCTGAAAATTTTACGCATTCTCATTCTCCTTTTAAAGTTTCATCAACAATACTAGCACGACATTTACATAAATATTTATATACATATACATATCTCTTCTTTCTTGACCTAAATACCACAAATTTCCGGTAAAACAAAAGGGAATTCATATTTATGCTGTCCTTACTTCTCATTGTGGAATATTTGAACAAAAAAATTAATAGTATAAAATAAAGTTGTATGAATATGAAATATGAATATTTGAAAATTTCTACGGAAGCACCTGTTAATGGGTGAATTACTAAAGAGAAATAAAATATGCTGACGATATTTGTTAGATTTCATTTTTCAACTTCCTTTACAAAATTTATTAAAGCTATACAACTGCTTATTATATTGTACATATACATATATTCCTCTTGTAGAGCGGCTTGACGTCCGCTGAGCAAAAATCAATGGAAAAAAATCAGGCGCGATGAGAATTTCCAACTTCGATGACGCCTACTGGTAACATATAAAGTACTAGACTCACAATGAGAGAGACTCACTCACCGTATACTCTCGTTCACTACGGCGGACGAACGTCTTGAAAAATTATGCAAAAGCCGCCTATGCACTGGCGGAAGAAAAAAACCATGATTTTTATAGATATGCTAATTTCAGATAAAATTTGTTTGATTGACCCAAACTATCCACGTTCAGTGATATCACAGCTATCTCATTTAATTAAGTTTAAAACTAAAAAAGTTGATGAATTTCCTTGCTTTAATATGTGATAATAGGTGAAAAAGGTTGACGTTAACTAAGAGAAGCTTTTTGACACGCAGCATACGTGTAAGCCCTGCAACTTAAGCCCCATGATACCAAACATCCCAACGTGCGTGGTATGGGAGAGATACTGAGAGCTTACAAAACAACCATTTGTGGGCAGAAAGGTATAGAAAGGCTGAATTGCTGAATGCGAAGAGTTAGAAAAGCTTGCCAGCACCTAAGTTTTCTAATAGAAATAATGCTCAAAAGAAAGGTTCCGACATACTCATACAGAACCTAAAGTGTTGGTCGGGTGACCAATGCCGAGACTATACCGAGTTTATTGCTGAAGAACAGGCTGAGTTATAAAATTCATGCTTGCTAAGAATGGACAAAAAGCATGGATCAGTTTTTTTTTACAAAATTATTGTAGTTCGGATGAGAGCGTCTCCCCTTTGTAAAACGTGAAAGCTCATCGAACTGATTGAGCGTTATCAGTGTGTCTTCAGGCAGGTTAAGTCAACCGCTAACCAGATTTTGGAAAATAAAAATGAAAAAGAATAGAAACACACTGAGTTTGCTTTGATTTTATTTAGAAATGTCTTCGATATCACTTCGATAAAAGTAGAAGAAGGCAGAGAAAGAACCCAATCCATTGTAAAGACCAGGCGGAGAAAGAACTGCCGTCCTCATATTCAATTTCATACGCGGTGCTCACAAATAAGAAGAAGAAAAAGTGTCTTTCCTGTGCGATTCGAAGAGAGATTCCACTAGTCCATATTCTACTAATTAATATAAAAGTCAAGAGTTTGGAACATATAAATCCGTATATAAGTTAATTCTGAACTGCTATTTATACTGCATAAACTTAGATGTATCCGTGTATTTCCGTTATGTTTAATGCTGTTATGGAGGTAAATAAAATCACTCAACTCTTTCACTGCTGTGCTCGAATTAGCAATAACCGTTATTCAAGTGGTTAGTTCGTTAGCTCAACACAATTTTTTTCTCTACAACTTTCTATCTATTTCTTCGTTAGCTTATGTAGTTAATGAAAATGATATGCAACCAAGTTGTTCATTAGTAGAAGGTTAAGTGCATATAAAAGTGGCATCTAGCGTGAGCGTAGCTAAGAAATGAGCGCTGTCAGCAACTGTGTGGAAGACTGTATACCTTTTATACATTACATTCACTCACGAATTAATAGTTCTTTTCAATTTTTTCTTTTTAATTTTCAAGACATTCGCTCTTAGAATTCCTAAATTAAAAATAAAAGAAGTTCGACATGTCGTATGAGCAACATTTAGTCCACAGGGAAAAAATTCAAAAAAACTACATTTAAGAAAAAACGGCTTATGGCCTAAGTACGCTTTAGATTACTATACAAAGGATTGGAATACGCGAGAATAAAGCTTGCTTTCGATCTCTTAATTTATTTAGTACCAACGCCATTTTTTATTCCTACTGACTAAAAATTCTGATTCAGCGGGTTGAAAATCATATTTGGTGTACAAACCACTTTTATTTTTTGTTTGCTGGTGTAATTATGACTTTATGGAGATTCAATCATATTTCAACTCTTCATTCTCCTAATATCATTATTTCATTTGCTGGGTTTGTCTCACTTCCTTTTCCTTCTAAGAAACTTTGAATCATTTTGTGTTCAGGAAAGGTATAGTGTGTTGTACGTACAATACACCGCAAATGCATAATGAAACTTATAAAAATGTATGTAAGAAGCATCAATGTATACTACAAGAAGCAGACGCATCAGCTTTTACTCATGAAACTAACATTTATGTAGCTAAGTTGAAGGTAAGACAACACTTAAGTGCTCACTATTAAATCGGAGTAATGACTGCGTGTGTAATCGTAAAAGTGAAAGTGTCAGTAATGAGATAGTTTTTGGTGCACCAATGTGCTGTGAATATATAGTCAGATCAGGAGCAAAAGCACTACATTCTCTTACACAGTACACCTGCCAACCATCTGTTTAAGTGGATAAGCGTGCGGAAGCATTTGCCGTAGAAAATGTGCAAGTTGTATGAAAATATCACTCAACCGTGATAAAGAAATCAAGGCATGGATAAGTAGTCAAGTTGATAGTAGTCATAATTGTATAAAATGGCTCAATAAAAATTTATCAGCTTAAGGCTCTAATTAAATAAGTGGATGGCAGAAGCTAGGAAAAAATAGTAAATATTATTTCTTGTCAACAAGACTCTAACAAATTGTTATTCTTAGACATCTTTTTAAGAAATATAGATATAGGTATATTAAAGCGTATACGAACAGTTATCCAAATTTTTGTGGTTGCAATCGTAGATGAAAAATATATAATATAAACAAAATAATATAAAATGAAATAAATCCAGATAAAATTTAATTAAATTAAATTAAACTAAATTAAATAGAATTCAGTCAAATTAAATTAAATTATATTAAATTTTATTAAATAAAATAAAATAAATAAAATATAATACAATGAAATAAAATAAAATGTAACAACCTAAATTTATGTTATTCTATATTAAATTAACTTAAATTAAAGTGAAGTAAATTAAAATAATATTACTTTAATTAAATAAGATAATATATTGAAAATAAATAATAAAATCAATTGAAATAAAATAAAAAAAAAATAAAATAAAATAAAATAAAATAAAATAAAATAAAATAAAATAAAATAAAAAAATAAAATAAAATAAAATGAAGTAAAATAAAATAAATTAAAATGAAATAAAATAAAATAAAATAAAATAACACAAAATAAAATAAAATAAAATAAAATAAAATAAAATAAAATAAAATAAAATAAAATGAAATAAAATAAAAAAAATAAAAAAAAAAATAAAATAAAATAAAATAAAATAAAATAAAATTAAATAAAATGAAATAAATTAAAATGAAATAAAATAAAATAAAATAAATTAAAACAAATAAAATAAAATAAGAAAATTAAAATATAATAAAATAAATTAAAATGAAATGAAATAAAATAAAATAAAATAAAATAAAATAAAATAAAATAAAATAAAATAAAATAAAATAAAATAAAATAAAATAAAATAAAACAAAATAAAATAAAATAAAATAAAATAAAATAAAATAAAATAAAATAAATAAAATAAAATAAAATAAAATAAAATAAAATAAAATAAAATGAAATAAAACAAAATTAAATAAAATAAATTAAATAAAATAAAATAAAATAAAATAAAATAAAATAAAACAAAATAAAATAAAATAAATGATTGCTTACGTCTTTATATTAATTTAAATTCGTATTTAATTAATCTTAATTAACAGAGAGGGTAGACTCTTTCAAATTGGAACTGGAATTAACTTATTATGACCATCTCAAATATTTTCATACATTTATATATACTGTTATAAATTTTCTGTTGACCAAACGAGAACACAATCTATGCTAATACACATGTACATATACATAAAAAGCTTATTTTTGAACTTTGTCATTCGCTTTTTGATGCATCTGTGGAATAGCTAAATTGTATTTTACCAGATACACAAGCCGCTTCGGTGGCCAAAATACATTAGCACGTGTCTACTGCACTACAGAACAGCTGCTCACATACTTATCTATATGAATATATTTATTTATCTGGAAATATACAGACATATTAGTTTGCGAAAATTTCAAAAATAGGCCACTATAATATAGCCTCCAACCATGGTCAATACCCAGACGTACATAAATGACATATGCTTGCAAAATAAGCCGCATAAAAATACACCGATAAACTGATATACATATACAATGTACATGCACATATATTTGTAAATAGATGTATACATTTTAGAATCGGATAATATGTTTTTAGTGTGGAATCCTTTTACTGCCTAAAAGCTTTCCGTTTATACGATTGTAGACTCCTGCACAAACAGCTTACCAACATTGGCATATCTGTACTTAGCATATACATGGATACATGCATATTATACTAATATACATGTATATACAAACTTCGTTTTTATGTTGCCGTTCACATTCTTTTATATACATATAAGCGAGAAATTCCTATTTGGCTTTTATCCAATTAAAGCATAACTCAATATGTACATTTCTATTTTCTGATCCATTATTTCTGTGCCAACTCCTGCACCGCCGTACACTGCAATACCTCTTAGGCCTACATTGCAAGTCTACCGTGTTTCTGACTGCATCCTTCGTTAGTAGCCAATTTTGGGGCTTTTCTTTGGCTTTGACTGCATTTCGCGGCAATTTTCCAACTTATTCGCTATTCAACTGGAGGCGTAACAGTGGTGTACATTTTTATAGACACATGTTGGCTAAAAAATATGTATAATAGCACTTAGTTTATAAAAGAAAAAATCTTATTAAAAAAATTAAATTTAAATCTTAAATTGTTTGTGCTAAAAAAGGAAAATATACAATTAATTTCAATTTGTTGATATTTTATACACAAACTTTTGTTTATTATTTATCAACCGGGTTAAGCATTTGACGCACAGTCTTAACATGCACAACAACAATATCTTAATATATTTATCTTTTCATTTTTGGCCTTCAGCTTTTATCTTACAAGCATCTTCAAGTACAAATTTTCACACCAAAAAGTAATTTCAAAGAAATCTTTACTTCACACTTAAGAAAAATTGGCGCGCGTAGTTTTCAACAGAAGGAAAAATAAAATGCAAACCTATTTAGCGGCGGAAATAAATTAAATTTCTACAGCAATCATAAGCAGTTATTTACACGGCGGTGGAATGTTTTAAGTGGCGATGCTCTTAAGCGCTGTGTTTTTCTCTCTTTTAATGCACGATGGGAATGGGTACCTTTAGTTGTGAACCTAACACGTATTGAATACGTTTACACCAAATAGAAAAATGTTACTCTAAGTAAACGAGTATATTAAATTATTGAAATTTATAAAAATAATACATTGTCCTTAGACCGATAGGAGCGTTCATATCCTACATATGATTTCATCACATCAACCATTCCAGACATGAATAACGAACATCCTGAAACAATTCCAGTTTTTTATTCCTCTTCCTGCGTCCATGCCGCCCACTCCGGAAACACGGATAACTATTGCGCAAAATGCTCCAACAAACAATTAAGTCATGGCTAAAAGACAGAAAACTTTAATGGACCCACTCTGACATATACATATTTAAGGGTTCCAGCGTAGTAAGGTTTCAATGAGTAGATCCTTGTGACCGGCCATATAAAGGAGTGATGATTTGATATGGGATTACATTCAGTTCGGTGTATGATTATCTTGCCACAGTTCTCATTTTAACGAAGCTCTTCAACATATCACTGGCATACGCCTACGCCGCGACGGAAGAATAGGA
The DNA here is from genome assembly GCA_037013455.1 of Ceratitis rosa. Classification (NCBI taxonomy): domain Eukaryota; kingdom Metazoa; phylum Arthropoda; class Insecta; order Diptera; family Tephritidae; genus Ceratitis; species Ceratitis rosa. Next base: position 7,768,156 of record JAWMAG010000039.1, read on the forward strand.
CGATGTGTAAAATCATACCTTTGAGCCTTTGGAGCGCACTAATAAACGGTGCTTCCTCTACGATATCGAAACCATGCTTAGGTGTTCATAGAATGTATCTTCGGTACCGTAGGCGGAAAATTCAAACTTCATAATGAAACATTCCCAATGGAGGATTGAGGCTGATCGACTTCGCCACGTCCCTAAATATGGTTGCCTGTACTATAAGATTCAAGCGAGGAAAATTTATCAAGTTACTTGTATGATTCCAGATTAAAAAACTGGCAACCGCATTAATATTTATATTCGCAGATTCGACGTCGGGTAGCTGCAATCAAAAGACACACTATAGATAAACAAATGGTTTTCTGCTCGACCTACTCTTAGCACTTACCAGCAACTCGGTATAAGAGAACTGTATGACTATATTTCAAGTTCTATACATATATGTTTCATTACTGCAGAAGAGGGACCGAAATGCATAAGTATATAAAACTTGAGAAACTGGCCTACAAATGTGATGCTGAAGAGTTGGTGAATACTCACGTAAGACCCAAAGAGGGTCCGAAAAGTAATTGCCACCCTACGATGACTGAAACTTAAGTATACTCTGCCTATTCTATTTATCCTCTGCACCAGTTATCGTAGGATAAGTGTATTGAATTTAGCAAATAAAGTCCCAGGGAGCGTACTGTATTAAAGCTAAAGATCATCGTAAACGAACTGATTGGACCGAATCGGTATGCCTCAGACCTGGCAACTCTTGTCGAAACTGTGAAAATAATACCGACTACTCTTGTGATATTCCTTAATTCTGCAAACTATTCGCAAGACATATGATGATTTAAAAAAAAAGGAATGTACAGTATTTGAAGTGTATATATGAACATATGTATGTACATATATGTAATAATGATGCTGTTAAAGTTCAAAGAAGAAGATAATTATATATTATAGGTATACTTATATAATATATATACGTACCCAACTTATGACACATTGTATAATTGACAATAAATATCGCTCTGAGCGTATGTATGAATGTATTATAAATTCTACAAATTAATAATATACCCGACAAAAAAATGTGCAATTATTAACCAAAAGATATAATTGGTAACCGGGTTAGTCGAAAAATATGGTAAACGATTCTTATTCATCACCAACTCATCTGCAAGAATAATAAGGAGATGAAAACTTACAAAGAATTTTACGCAAAGAAATCCATATCAGTGGGAAGGGAATGTGTTTGCCCCTCTTATCCAAAAGTAGCCCAGCATATTTTGAGCAAAGAATGAAAACACAATAAAATAATAAGGAAAGTATGAATGAAATTCGAAATATTGACGAAGTTATAGCACCTATACGAGTACGTGAGCATGAGCAAGATACTGTAAACGGCTAGACCTTTTATTCGAAACAACGTTCTTGCAGTTGCACAGTGGCCAAAATGAGTGATTTAGCGTCGTTTATTCATATCTTTTAAACATGTTTTACCCTTATTTTAGTGGATTACATATGTAGCAATAATTTTAGCAAAACTATTTTTTTTTTAATGTCGAAGTTTTTTTTTATTATCAAAAATTATTTTTAATTTCACTTTGTTTGAGTATTTTTCTATTGGCTAGTTATTGAATCCAACTCTAAAAAAAATTAAATTTTATCAAATACAATAAAAAAACAGATTCTGAGCTGAAAATGGAATATGTTGTTTTGCTCGTCAATAGCGCTGGCAGGAACTAGGGTCTTCTTCTTATCGCTAGCATTCAATTTTACAGCCCGGTTTCAACTCAGAAACTATTTTTTTATTTTCCAACGAAATGGTTTAATCCTAGTTCCAACCAGAATGAAATGCTCACAAAGCAATACTCTTTTTAAATTTTATATTTCAGATGTCCTCAAGCGACAAAATTAGCTGGGACTACTTTTTTCTACGAATAAAAAAATTTGAAATTAAAATTTTTTATTTTTTTTTTGTACACTAATAGTAAAATATTACAAACCGAAACTGATTGGTATTTATTGTTTTCAAATAAAATATTCTTAAAAAAGCATTCAAAAGAATGCAAGTTACCAGATTACTGCCTTAAAACTATTTTCGGTTTCTTTCAAGACTAACCGAATGTTACGATACATACCCTCGTCAGTCTTTCTTTAAAAACATAGCGATATCATTATTATCAGCATTTTCTTGCCACTAGCTACATGGGAAAAGTGCACAGCAACACGCTATTGTGACAGACTTGTTGGACAACTAAGCAATAAGCAGCATGACACATTTTTTACAGCCTTGCTGCTCAGCGTGCCGCTCATTTTTCGCTGTAAAACATAAATAATTTCACAGTGTCCACAAAATACAATAAAACAAGAATGGCATTGTGCATTTGTTACATGAAAAGTGAGATATGTACATATGATATGTACAAGTAAAATTTTGGTAGGATAGAAAAAAGATTCTTATTGCGAAGATAACAGTAACAATAGCAAGTTGTAGTGAGATATATAGTGATGAAATAAAACGAGGTTATTCAAAGATATTAAAGCTTTACACAACAACGAATGATCATAATTTATGGTAACCAAAATTTACGAGAAATGATGGAAAGGGAGACTAAAACTCAAAAAAAGGGATCGTATAAAAATCATTTGAAAACACTTTGAAAAAGTTTACCGGCTTCGGAAAGAATAACGAAAATTAAAAATATATCAAGGAGTGGAATAAAGATTATTTTTAAATGGCAAAAAAAATACTAAAAATTTATATTTAGGTGAGACTGTACTGAGTAAGGCAAGAGCTTATGAGTGGAGTAAGAGTTTCAAAGAAGATCGTGAAGATGTTCAAAAAGAATAAAAAATGTGGATAAAGTGAACAAAAAAATGGTTGCGAACGATCAAAAGTCAGCTGTTGTAAAATAAGTTTGCGTATGGAAGTATGCTGGCTCCCCAACACCGTAAAAGGCTCGGTAATGGCGATCGAACGTGTAGGTTATGTCCACTACATTATATGATTTTGATGACCTAGTACATTATGAATTCTTGCCATCTTGTTGATTAAATTTTGATCAGCTGATACCCTTTCCTTATACCAAAAGTAAAGGAAAACTTAGAGGCCAGTCGTTTTACCCCGATATAGATGACATTAAATGCGCAACTACGAAAGAAAAGTTTGAAAAGTGTTTTGAGGATTGGCAGAGGCACTACCACAAGTGCCTCATCTCTAATGGAAACTATTTTCGAAGGCGACAAACATCAGTTTAGGAGAATCAATAAACACTTTGCCCAGTCGTATATCGAAGTTACAGGTTGTAGATCTTCATCACATACGTTTTCCGAATAAATTTAAAAAATAAACTATAAACGAAGAAAGTCGTTTTTAACTACTTCTAAAGCGATTGATCTACATGCGAGATAAGTTTTAGATTTTAATAGCTTTTTTTTTTAAAGCTAAAACGGTTAATAAATTTAACGAAAAACTAGGTTATGTTCAAAAACTTTTTAGATTTTAACTCTAAAGCATGTGTTAACTCTGTCATAATTTAAAAAAATTTTTTTTTGGAATTCCTCATTTCATTTTTTATAAACTCATAATTTCGTTAGCCACATTGAAAAAATTTAAATACCGATTTTGTTGTAAAAAAAATGTAGCTTATTTTATGATTTTCTCTAAGTAAAAAGCAGAAAACAAAAAATAAATATTCCACGAACTTATAAAAAAGGTTTAAACAATTTTTTTTTTTCAAAAAAAAAAAGATAAAGTTTTAAAAAAATGTTGAAACTCATAATTTTTTATTGTGCCGCCCCCAAATTAAACCGACATTTGTAAAATATAAAATATAAAAATTATAAATTTCTTAAAAATTTAATTTAATTTCGAAGAAACAATTATTTTTTTTTATATTTTTTCAACACACTAATAACTACTAAAGAAGAAATACTCAATAAAAATGTTGTTGCCATTTTTTTCATTAATATTACCGTTTACTAGCCACCGTGTTTTTTGTTGTCAGCATGACGACAATTGTCTATTCGCATTGTTGTGTCAACTTTCAATCTTTCTACATACATACATATTTATGTACACATTTATGTATGTATATCCACATACAATAAGCACAAAAAATGTTAACAAAAATATATTACAATGATTACAAAGCAGGCAGCAGCGTATCAAAGTGACATGGTATTGTTGAAATTATGACATATGCAATTGTCTGATGCCACCATAAACGCACAACTGTGAGTAATTGTTGCAACGATAAATTGTTTTTTTTTTTTTTGTTTTCTACACAAAAATTTTAGATTGTTGTAGATAGCCCTTATGATATATTTCTAATTACAAATGTATGTACAATAAGTATGTGTATACATATGTATATGCAAGCAACTGTATACACAAAAAATATCATGTGGCATGCAACAACGTGCTAGTACGTGTGTAGTTATAAAACTAAAGATTTATTTATTTTCATTTCTTTTGTCGTTTTTCCATAGAAATTGTTTTGTACTTTGGTTCGTTGTACGGTATGTATGTATGTACAAGTGTAAACTAAATTTCTATTGTTACAATTTACAATATACATATGTAATATTTATTGTTTTTATTGTTTTTCTGAAGTTACAATGCATCTTTTGTTTGGTCAATCGTGTGTAAATGGGTTGATGTGTAGGTAAGTGTAGTTAAATCGTGAGTGATTTTCGTTAAAAATAATGAACCATGAAATTATCATTTACAAAAACTGTCGAAATTGTGAAATTTAGCACAATCTGAAATTTTAAAGAGTTAGTAATAGCATATGCTGCAATTCTAGTAGAGTTGTCTCAAAGTACAATGCATGAAAACCAACTGCAGTGATATACGAGAAACCCATACAACTTCTTCTTCTTCTTCTTAATTACACAAGGCACCATAGACTAGCCAAAAAAAAGCGCAAGTGTGCTATTTTCATTGCCGATTGGTGTAAATTGGAGATACCAAGTGAAAAGTCAGGTCCCACTTCATCTGATCTATTCAACAGTGAGAAAACATTACGCCTCCTCTACTTTCATAGCTAGTTACAGTATTGAGAACTTTCAAAACTCGAGTTTTCTCATCCATCTGAAAGAGAAGGCTTTGCCAGCGTAGCCGGTCTCTACTCTTCCATTTCCCTTATCTCAACCTGCCTCAATTGTTCTAGTACGGTTAGAGGTACACAAATAGTTAGCTCTTCGGTAGAACTTTGCTTCTAGTAGGGAGAGTTTGTGGAGAGCAAATTTTATCTGTCCAAAGCAGCAATTGTTAGCAAGAGTGATTCTGAGTTGGATTTGAAGTCTGACATTGTTGTTGGTGTTAATAGTGGTGCCAAGAATGACGAAATTACTGACTGTCAGCAGTGACGTGGAAGCAGAGTCTCGTCCCGTCGTCATATCCTCGTTCACTACCAGACTCATATCCTTCGTTTCCTTTATAAGTCTGGAGAAAGCAAAACTCACGCCCCGGTTGTTAAGGCCAATAATGTCAATATCATCGACGTTCGCCAGCAACTATGGGTTCTTATAGAAGATTCTACCTTCCCTAATCAGCTTTGCAGCTCTCATTATCTTAGCTTTTAAAATTTTCGAGCATATTAAGGATATTTGGGATATACCTCTGATTCTTAAGCATTTTATTATACAAAATTTCGTGATAAAAATTAAAATTCCATAAATTGTTAACTGTGGTTCATTATTGATGAAGATGAGCACATATAACGGTCTTACCGTCCATTTCTATAAAGACGAGATATTAATTTAAATATTTCTCATCATAAGAAAATTTATCTGTCACCTTAATACTATTGTTTTTTTTTTATGTATTACAGTACGAGTGTACATATACACTATTATTATACACTTTATTTACCTGTTAAGTGCACACCTCACGAAGCGCAAAAGTATTTTATGTACACTTGAGTTTTTTCATACAACAACAAGATAAACAATTGCTAAAAACAATGAAAATATTAAAACAGTTTAGACAAGTGCCTTTCTTAGCTTTTATGTAAGCAACAATATCACTGCCTACACAATTTGAAGCCACTTTATTTTTATCCTCTTAGTAAGTGGATATTTACGCGTACTAGTATGTTGTTGTGGGTGTATGTTTGTATGTATGCCATAAGTGAAATTCAATGAAAAGTGTTTTCAAACACCAATAACATTGAAAGTCCATTAAAAATATGTATGTATGTATGTGTGTATATATATAGTGTTAGAGTATAAAAAATTCAAGTAAAAATTGAGTGTTATTATTTTAAGAACCTCATGCACCCATACATACACGTACATGTATACTTATACCATCAAAAATGTTTGGATCATACACGTATGGTCCATTGAAGTAATCCAAAAACTACTCCCTGTCATCAACTATTGGATCACCTGGCGTCTCCTTACCACCCTTTTATTAGCCAATGTTTGGTCGTGATTAAAGGAAGATGCATTTATGCAATATTATATTTTTACTCGTGTATAGAAAATGTGTAAAAAAAAAATTGAGTCAGTTTGGTTTCCTGGTATGTATTATACATACCATATATTCTAATGCAAATATAACAAATGCCAAAAATTTAAATATATTGTACATATATTTATTGGCAACAAAATACTATTTTAAATTTATATTATAAATATTAACTCGTTGCATCGATGCTTTGCTATGCAGGTGAAGCTCAACCGACATCAGAACATTTCCTGTCGCGGTCCTACACGTAAGTGCGGTGTTTTGGCAGGACTGTGCCTAGATTGGTGTAGCGCATTCGTCTAGCTGGTGAAAAGGGTAGACGAGGATTTGGTCGACTGCAATTGTAGTTGTCTTGCAGTGAATATGTGGGATAGATCGTCAAGATAGCTGTTCACTTTTGAACAAAGATTACAAATATCTTGATGCAGTCAAGAGATCTTCGCAATGTTGAAGCGCCTTATAACAAAGCTGTGAATATGTACCGGTGTGTCCCAAAAATAAGCGAACTTTTTGGATATATGGTAAAATAGTAAAATACACATTATATTATCTTTGAAAGTTATTATTTATTCAAAATAGGTTTCATTTGACTCAACACAACGTTTGGAACGATCAACCAGCGCATGCATAGATTTGTTTTTGTCATTTATAGAAATGTTCTTCAGTACCTCGGTTACGGCTGCTTCATTTTTTTCAATTTTTTTTTTAATTTTTTAAACTTCAATTTCAATTTTTTTTTCACGTTTGACACAAAATTTTATATTTGCTCTTTGTTCCATTTTTTTTTTTTTTTGAACCATTAGCACACTTTTGGTTTTATTGAAATGGCTGTCACTTTTACATCTGTCATCCGACTTACATGAAGTTAGGTGCGTTTGAAAGAGGATGAATGTATCTTTTTAATGTTGCAAATTTTCAATAGATGGCGCTGCATGTTGTATGATTTAAACATAAAGTTTGGTTGTTTTTGGGACACACCGTGTATTCACATAGTTTGATCTCTTCCTTTCTTAAATCCAAATACCTTTTAGTACTTTCCTCAACCTTAAAATTGAAGCAAGTTCTTTCCCATTCCTTTTCGCACCAACTTTTCTTTCCAGCAGGCGAAAAACAATTACATCCCAGATGATGACACTTTGGAGTGTTCCACTTAAAAAAACATTGTCTGAATCGACACTAGAGAAAGTCTTTCGTGCAGTGCTACACTATCGATTTAGTGGTAATAATAATAATCCTACAGTTAATCGTATTATTATCGCATTAAAACTTTAATTAAAACAAAACATTTTACTCGACAGAAAATCAACACAAGTGTATGTCATTTTGCTCTCTGCGACACAAGACCACACATACAAATAGTTTCTTATGCTTACTCGTATTTCATGACATGTGAAAGGCAAGGAATTGAAGAATTTAAAATTTCTCATCCTTTAAGAAGTGTGATTAAAATAATATATAGAAGCCACTGTTGTTTTAAGGCAACCAATATGAAATTCCAAAAAAAGAAAAAAAATTAAACGGAGATTAAATTGTTGAAATTTAATTTTGAACGGAAATAAATTGCATGACATATGAGCATTTATGTGCAGCCTTATGTATATACTTACATAGACATATATACTAAAAATAACACACATAAGTAGAGGCTTAAAAACTTGAAAAGTCCTTACAATTTGCTCAAACGATTACACATTCCAAATAAATATACATACATACGTGTACATATATTTTGTTAAGCTTCAAATCGCTATCTCATGAAAACGCTCACAATCTAAGCTCTACGTCATTATAAGTATGTATGTATGTATGTGTGTTTGTTGGTGGGTAAAATAACAAAAATTTATAAACGTTTTTTTTTCTAATGACATATTTAAGAGTCATCACACGTTTTTCACTGCTCGTTTAGCAATTTTATTTCAACTTTATAGTAAAACAAAAAATTGCCTTTCGCCAATCCTGAGCGCTTTTCGTTGTCTGCCATGCGTTGTTAGTGTTGCTATCGCTGTCGTTGTTTCCTCCTCTGCTTGTTATTTTTCAATCTTCCACTGTACTAGTTCCACGCGCCAGTGTTATCATTCAATTGCTATCTTTGTCTGGTTTTTCTCTTATTTTTATATTGCTTCACTCATCGAATAGCCAGGACACGAACCCACTCAAAGACACATTTGTTGTATCGTAGAGAATTATTTTTCCATATAATTATTTGATTTTGTGTTTTTTTTTTCGGCGCTTGGTAACAAAGGAGCTGATATCGAGAGGGTTGATAATAAAAATTCGATTTTTATTTGGCATGCACTAGAGCTCTAGATACCGAGGAATCGAGCAGTGTGAGCAGCTGAACTGCTCAAATGTTTGTTAGAAATGTTTAAAATTTCAATTTGGTTTGTGAAAATTTCTTCTACACTTCAACGGGTATTTCACTTTGCATAAATAAATTAAGAATTTTGAATGAAATTCTGAGGAAAAATTCGGAAAATACTAAAGACTCACTTTTTTTGCATATTGAATTCAATCAATTATTAATTGCCCACGGGGATTAATTGTACCAACATTGTAGAAATTCATTCTATCTGTAATGATAATTGATGTACCTTATTCCAATGTATTTTAATGAGAAGTCTTTATTTCTTTTCAGAAATGCAGGCGGAGGGCTCGCCATTTCCGAATTTAATTAGAAAAATTAATTTTGGACGTTCGTCGAACCAGGACTCGAACCATTTACCTATTGGGTTACATCAATCCGTTGGTAAAAAAAAATAATAATAATTGGTCAAACGAATATTGGTTATACAATACGTATATATTTATGTGCATACATAACATTTATTTCAATTTCTTAAATTTTCTCCTTATCCTTTATTTGCCTGGCTTTTCAATGGCTGCGTTAATATTAATTCGTTCATTTTCCAACAAGTTTTTTATAAACTGATCACGTCGCCGTCACGCCTTCGGCATAGTTGTGAAACTTCTTTCCACGTACAAAAAAACAATCTCAGACACACACACACACATATACATACTCGTACATATCATATATACAAGCCCTGTCACATGGTCACAATTCAATAAAGTATTTCGATTAAATCGTCAATGGCTGTAGGTAAACATTTTTCAAATTAATCATCAAAAGGCGATGAATTGAAAGCCACCTGGCGATTAAGTCGTAAAATTTGCACCTCTTCAAAGAATTTTAATTTCATGTGGAAAAGACTCACGTTTGGTAGATACGTACATACATACATATGTATACCCAAGTACACGCCTACTTAAGTATATTAAAAATTATCTTGCAAAAACTAACAACGAAAAGGAAATGAAATTAGTATTTAATGGCAATGAATATGTAAGGATATGCTCCACTATGCATTATGTATGTATGTATGTATATATACCATATATGTGTGTGAATGTACGTGGCGTCACCCATTCTGATGGCAGCTATGACGTTGATGATGTCGGCAACGCCTTTTTCAATTAAATTGTTACATTTGTCGTCGTCGCCGTCGCTCGTTGCGATAAACAAATTTCAACTTTTATAAACTATTCTTCAATTTACTGCCACCACTAGTCCATAACGGACGTGTACGTATGTGCATATTCAAATATTTCCCAGCAGATAAAGGTGAGAGTTTTTAGTTAGTTATAATGCTACCAGTTCGCATCTTTACATGGTGATGCCCTACGAAATTATCATTATTAATCAGGTTCATCATATAAGTGGTTATCAAAGCAAGAGGGTCAAAGTAAGCCAATCATGATATCATGATATTTAGCCGTTAATGAACTTCTATCTATCCTTCGATTCCTTTATTCATTGCATTAGGTTTTTACCTCGACGCCTGCCATCTTAGACAAATTATCATGAAAGGTAACTCTCTGTAATAATGGAGCTTAGCTCTGTTCAAGACAGGTTAGGCATACAGCAGTTGAGAGATCGGTTCTTTCTCCTTATCGTACAACGAACTCTCAGCCAGAAATTTATTTGAATAATAGCCTTGAATTTGGATCTCTTTTCGACCTTTACCACATTCAATAACAATATCGATATGTCAAATACTTAGTACAAGTCTGTGGCTTATAAAATGGTTAAATAGGTGCTTGAAAAAAATTGGGAAATATTCGAAACTAACTTCAAGAAAAGTACGCATGAAAATCGTGCGAAATGAGTCGTTTCCAAGGCAGTTTCTGAATCAATAAGTACAGCGAGTTCGCCAAAACTGTTTGCCATCGAACAAAAAAACTCGCTCCAGGATGTTCAGAGGAAAATATTGCTGCTGTAGCGCGAAGTGCTTTTAAACAGCCATCAATATTAACTCGACAACATTAGAAGAAATTCAGCATTTCACGCATTGCTTTGTGAGTGATTTTGCTTAAAGACCTTGGAATGAAAACTTATAAAGTCTAATTGTTTTAAGAACTGAAGACTCATGACCATCCAGCTCGTGGGCTGAAAATTGCTGGGCAAAGGACTCGAAAGCTCGCCTCCTTCAATAAAGATCATTTCAGATTCGGTGGCTACGCTAACAAGAAAAACGGGCGCATTTGTGACTGACAAAACTCACACGTGACCATTGAAGACCCAACGCATCTTCAGCTAAGAACTGTTTGTTGCGGCCTGTGGATCGACGAGAAAGAAGCTTTCTTTACCGTCTACGCCGAATCTTACTATGCCATGCCTAGAGATTATTGTTTCAATCGATCTTTTATTTTCTGCGCTTGAAATTTGTATAATTACTTTGATAAATAATCCTTGAAGTTGTTGTAATAAAATAATATAAAATCTCCCCCGAATTTGGCTCCAAAATAAACTGCCGCCTTTCTGAGGCGGATTCCATGAGAAAAGATCACCATTTTCCTTCCTTCCTTCAAGTTTCAATCCAACTTTATGTAACCGTCAATATGAATTTTCATACCAATTAAATACCAGTTCAAACACGTGTATTAAATTTCAAATACGCAAAAACAAAAATCATTAACTCATAACGAGATTTGAAGGGTGAATATCTGGCATGATGCTGGCATGATTTCCTTCTTAAAATACTAGTGTACAACTACTTCACAACTGGAGTTTTCAAATATTAGTTTGGCCTTTCAGTGCAGCGATAGTACATGCATATCTTTATACCATACACCCACTCTTAGAAGATTTCAAGCAGTCATATACATATGTACCAGTATGTGTCCATCAACTGTTAATGCAAAAGCATAGTTTCAGTAGAAGATGATGGAGCCACAGTGGCAGTAGCAAAGAAGTTGCCACGCTGCTGCATAAAGTCAATTCATTACGAAATTACTGGGAGTGACGAGCGCAACCTTCTCACTCACACACACACACACACCTACATATGCACACAGTAGTTTGAGTTGTTATGGTATTTGCCGCTAGTCAAGAAAATTAAAAGGGTCGAACCTCTTCAGGACGCGCTGCTGCAGACATTGTAGGTGTTGCCAAAGTCCGAAAGCACGAAAGTACGAAAGTCGAAACGGAAGTGGAAGAAATGAAAACAAATTAAATTAAATCGATTTGCGAAAAATAAAGCCACCAAGCAAACCGTATGGACCAAGCCAAGCCAAGCCAAACCAAGCCAAGCCAAGCCAGGGCAGGGCAAGCAGATTGTGGCATGATAAAAAATATAGTTGTTGTTGTTGTTAGCTTGATAACTATGAAGTGTAGAGCGAAAATAACGCGCGCACAACTGTACGATGGAAAAATAATAAATTAAATTTAAAAACTATTATAAAAGAGTAGTATATGAACACAAAAAAGGCGAGCGAAAAGAAATGTGAAAGCACAACATGCAAACCAACTGCAGCGCAAAAAAACATTTGGCGTGAAAAAGAGACAAGCTGAAAAAATGCAAAAAATAAGTTTTATTTTTTATTTTTTTGCAAATAAAATTACTTAGAATATACTTCAAGTGGACAATTTAATGGGCAAATATCATGACTGCTTCATTAGTGCAGAGCGACAGTGTTTCGTTGATGGAAAATGGCACAAAAAGTAGTAGCACATTTTGTATTGTAGATAATTGAAAGCCAAATGCAGCATTCTCAATAATAGGTATACAAATTATTTTACGCTCTAAAGGATTAGGTTAAAAAATCTTAATAGAGGCTGGATTTGAAATTATAGACAGCATTAGATGTAACCAACAGAAAGAACTGGAGTGAATTGTATTCGAAAATGTTATCAAAAATAAACTTCTATTTCGTCTTGAAAACATTTTACATCCTCACCAAAATGACTTTTTAGTAAGCGTTCTACAATTATTGTACTAACAAAACACAAAGCACTCTATTTCTATGCCTGACTGGCAAGTGCATAATATTTCCACTGACTTTACTACATTTATGGTCCTTTGCGCATAGTCAAAGGCGAATACCGCAGACGATGAGCTGTACGAGCTATATAATGATATTCACATAATTCAGCGAATGAAGAGACAGCAGCTACGCTGGCTAGGTCACGTCGTCCGAATAGATGAAAGCACTCCAGCTTTGAAAGTATTCGATGCAGTAACCGCTGGTGGAAACAGAGGATCCGTTGAAAGGATCAGATGGAGAGCAACCTGGTTTCACTTGGTGTTTCCTTGGAATTTCCCTTCCTTTTCGAAATGTAGTAATACACACAACGATATTTCCGGCAGTGGCGATGTCGATAAGCTTCAGCTGATTTTTCCGACTGTTTTGCTTCAAAGCCACAAATAATAATTTTGATATCGTGACGGGGACAGTGCTCATATGTAGATACGTTCCAAATGCTCACAGAATTCATCATTGGTCACATTGTTCTGTTTTTCTGCCGTAGCGTGGGCGCGATTCAAAGATAAGTTGAGGAGCTTTACTTTGATGGGTATTGTGGCAAGTTATTCATCTGCGGTGGTGAGTGCAAGAACTTATTGATAGATACGGTCTCTGCAGATTGGGGTTCATTTACATTCATCGTATCTCATTGCCGACAAGATTTCATCCATAATTCTTAGTAGAGAATCAATGTAATGACAACACTTCCTTTTCGTGGTTACATAGTCCTAATGTTGATGAATAAAATATTTTCCACCTTTTCCCACTGAAGGAAGTACATACTTCACTTATTTGCTTATAGTATTAGCTTTGCAGGCCTTCGTCGCCTCCCGTTGTCCTCGACAATTTATTTGATATCTGCAGGTACACTAAATTGTTTGATATTTCCCAAAATTTGTATTAGAAAACCATAATTTCTTTTTTTTTTCAAATAAGTTAAAATAGGTATATTTCCTATGTCAATCTTCTTCTGAACTTTATCTACATACATATTTTCATAATACCGCTTTTTCGGCTGCAATGCCAAAAATCAGTTGACAAATTTTCAGCTTTTACTACCGACGGTTTTCATTGTTGCAACGGCGCAGAAAATTTCACTCTAAACAAATTAAAATTCAATTAAAAAGATGAAATGGCATTTCGTGGCTTAAGTCATGCCACAAACAACTCAACGGCACTAGGCCCGCGGGAAATTAGACACTGAAAGACACAACGCGCCCGGGCAACTAAGTTGGGAAATTAAAAAGAGAGAGAACGAGGGAGATAGAAAGTTAGAGGCAAAGTTGCTGCATAATGCAAAGCAGAGGCTTGACTTTCCGGCATAAACCGCAATGGACAATCTGATGCGCCTGCCATTCACCACGCACAAGTCGCGTCGCAATCGTGCATACTCAAGACAACCAACACGAACGCATATCTTGGTCATAACTTTCTATATACACGTACCTATGTAAGCACATATACATACAAACATAACCATCCACAACACAAAGGATACACGCGCGGCACTGTCAATGGCATTGGACCAAATGACTAACCACAAAACAGCCAAAGCATAGTGACAGAACTTTTCCAGGCGCCTGCAGCAGCAGCAGCAACAGCAATGGCAAATTCAAAATCTACAATGCTCGCTATTATGATGTTTGTTGCTGCTTTTGTTGTTTTCCTTTTTTACGGGCTTCCCAATCTAGCATAACTTTCGACTGCTCGTGATTGCTGCACGTTTAAACGCGCGCACAAGTTGCATGTGGAAAATTAAGTTGACAATTTGCGCAATCTTGCAACCTGCTCCTCCCGCCGGTGCTCTCTTCGTTCTGCGTCCAGGCGCTTCAGGTTGACGTGGCCTTTTCACTTTTGCCAGGCCCAACCGAATGCCATACACTGATTTTGAATGTTCGCTCTTATAACAAAGATTATTATACGTGTATATATAAAATGTGTACGTGTATATGTATTTATGTATGTAAGTATTTATGGTAAGTATGTGCGCACGTAATAGTTTTGCAAAAAAAACAAAAAAACGAAATAATATAAAATAATTTTAAAGTGTCCGAAAAGAATTAACACAAGTCTGGCTACGATAGGTTGCCGCTTGGGCTTTTTACGTATCACTTAGCGGTGGGTAAATCAAAACTGGCAGCCCCATGTCACGGCCGGTCCAGGGCGACATGTGTCACAAGCGTGACAGCAGTAACGAGATAAAGAGCACAGCTCAGGGACCTTTACAATGGCAGTGTTTATCTTGGCTTACTTATGTACATGTGCATGGATGTATGTGTATATAACAGCGCTTCTGAATGACACTGACAGCACCGAAATGAACGAAATTTATGTGGCACGAAAGATTTTCAAACAGGAAGAAATTATGAAGAAATATTTTCTAGAGTTCATACCGGTATGACAATTACATGAATTATGGCAAGCCATTTAAGATATAAATCTAGGTAAAAAATTAGTAAAGAAGAACAACAAAGGATGAGGTGTAATAGGACTAAACTACTAAACTAAACAAGATATACTGTTATAGTAGCAAGACTTTATACAAATTCCCTACTAGCGCGTCCTCGTCACACCCACTGGAGATGTGAGCAAACTTCGTGCCAGCCCGACATATTCGGTTTAAGGGTTCGCTGAGTCGCTTTGCAGCGTCTCTTCCCGAGAGGAGATGCGGCTGCGGGTTGTGCGCTGGCTTTAGAAACCAGCTCCAATGGAAAATATCAATACTTAAGAGCACTAAATATCCCCTGCCACCGAAAACAGCCGCCCACGCTCCCACATCTAGGCTCCAACGCCACTTTTGATAATAAAAATAAGTAGCCAATTAAAACGTAGAACCGAGATTAAGCTCTGCAAATCGCTCACCTTGACCTTGACATCGCCATCATCCACTGACTCGGGATTAGAAGGTTCCGAAAGAAATATTTGGCGTATGATTTTTTTACCATTGCTTACTAGATCTCAGACAGTGGAGCAATGCGGTGTATGAGTTATACGATGTTACTAACATGGTTCAGTGAAATAAGGGTACACGGATTCGCTGGTCATCCGGTTAGATGAAAACGCTCCGGCTTTTGAAAGTATTCAGTGCAGTACTCGAAAACTTTAAATTCGCAAGAAATATGAGCTGAACAGGTACCTGGCTTCGCTTATTGTATAAAGCTCGCACGCTGTTCTGGAAAAGCCTCGGATGAAATTCGTTTGGGTAGCTTTGCCTTTTTCATTCTTATCATCCTACATCTAGAACATTTGAAAAATAGCCACAGTCATGATTTGAGCTGAGATATCCCAGGTAATTACGTGGTGGGCAGGCTTGCAAAAGTATGGACACCCTAATCTATAGTTCTGTCCACAGCAAAAGACATGCTGAAACTGGTGTTAGCTAAAAAAAATCCAATATTAACAGTACAACAGCAAGTATAAATCAGGGAACTGCTCAGTAGGACTTCACGGTAAGAGAATGGTAGACTGTTCTAATGATTTTTGTCGCAGCTACAGGAAAAAAGAAAAGGGAGAGACTATTGAACGACACCCAGCCCTAAGAAAACACTTCTTTTTCGCCTCTCTGAGATAGTTTCATTTTTAATATAAGATGCACACTTTTTATAAGGTGATCGATATCATAACTCTACTTAACTAATTTGAGAAAACCTAAGATTTGTGAGCAAGCTGCTTGTACAGCTACATACTAAAGTAAGTTATGTGTGAAGTACAATAGTTAAATTTAGAGGGCGTTTATAGAGGTAGTTGGGCATAGGAATTATTTTGACTACATCGAGCACTAAACCGGCTTAGTAAGGATTTACCTGTTGCTGGTACCACAGCTCTTGAGGGTAACTTCTATATTTAAAGCAGAAAGCTTTAAAACCTGCTTTCATCTTCGTACTTCTAGAAGTTTGGCAAGGGAAACTTCCATAAAATTGTTAAGGGAGAAATTCCCATGTGTCAAATATTCAAATCACTTGAGTATCTACAAAATATTTTTTCGCTATTGAAAATGTTAAATTACTAATTTCTTACCAACCTCCACAACTCTCTTTACAACAACCCCCAAGCTTGCAGTCAAGCGGCATAGTAAAATCTAGCAGGAGAACAGGCCGTAATTTTTGCTTAGTTGACACAGCAGCAAACGCTTGCCAAACAAATAATCAATGAAACTGGCTCACACCCCAGGGCCAACACCAGAGAACAATAGAGTAAGTAGCAGCTCCTGAAAAAATAGCAACAAAATAGTAGAGAATAAAAAATGTGATAAAATAGTGCAAGACATTTCAAACAATAGGCAATATATAAGCGGAGTCCAATTGGACAGTTGCAAAACAAACACAAAAAAAAAATACTACAGAAACATCCAACAAACGATGAAGGAGCATTGAATAGAAAACAGAAGACAATAAAAATTTCAACTCAATAAAGAATTCAATTGATTTCATACCACAGAGCATTCTGGACTAGGAAAAAAAAAGAATTGTAAAAATAATAAAAAGGACAAAGCGTTCTTCTGATCTGGAGCAAATAAGGTGCGCGACCGGGCGAGACCCGGTTTTGCAAACAGGAAATAACACAACTATAACAGCCGCCATGCTGCGCGACAATGGCTGCAGCACAATGGCCTCGTTGGCTAACAATGGCGTGCATCCTTCTGGCATTCGTGCACCTTCATGAAGCCATCCTTCATTGATTCTGCAAAGATACTTTTACCCTAAATGAATTTCTTAATTTATACTTTTGCCCGCCATTAGTAAATTGTGAGATGAATAACAGTAAAGTGTAAGGAGTTAAGATGAGGATTTAAGCACACTCACTGATAATGAGTGTATGAGTAATAGCTACACAGAAATGTGAGGGTCATTTATACCTATACAGTATGGCGTTGTCTTGAAAATATGGAAATATGTATATAAAAGTAATATAAAATAAAATTAAAGTATATTAAATAAAACAAAACAACTAATATAAATACAATAAAATAAAATAAAATAAAATAAAATAAAATAATATTAAATACTATAAAATAAAATATAATAAAATAAAATAATACAAATAAAATAAAATTAAACAAAATAAAAATAAGTTAAAATAAAATAAAACAAGTGAAATATATATATATATATAAATATATATAAATAATATTAAGTAAAATAACATAAAATAAAATAAAATAAAATAAAATAAAAAAAAAAAAAATAGAATAAAGTAAAATAAAATTAAACAAAATAAAATGAAATAAGATAAAATAAAATAAAATAAAATAAAATAAAATAAAATGAAATGAAATAAAAAAATGAAATAAAACGATATAAAATAAAATAAAAAAGTGAAATAAAATAAAATAAATCAAAATAAAATTAAATTAAAAAGAAAAAATGAAATAAAGTAAAATATTGTAAAATAAAATAAAATAAAAAAAATAGAATAGAATAAGACAAAATAAAATTAAATAAAATTAAATAAAATTAAATAAAACGAAGTAACATAAAATAGAAAAAAATGTTGTAAAATAGAATAAAATGAAATAAAATAAACTAAACTAGAATAAAAAAAATTGAATAAGAGAAAATGAATTTATAAAATTACAACTAAAAAAATCGATTAAATAAAACCAAATTAAAACAACTAAAACAAAATAAATCTAAATGAATACTATATTCAAGGAAAATAAAATAAAACAAAATAAATAAAAAAATAAGATAAAAAATCAAAACAATATTAAATTAAATAATATAAATATTTATTTAAATTAAAAAAAGAAAAGAAAATAAAACGGAAAACAATATAATAAATAAAAATAAAAATTATAATATAATATAAAATAAAGTAACATAAAAAATTAAAGTTAAATTAAGTTAAATAAAATAAATTGAAAATCAAAAAGGAAATAAAATAATATAAAAAACTTGAATAAATTAAAGTAAAATATAATAAAATCCATTTAAATTGCAAATTAATATATTAAAATATAATTAAAAAATGTGTTATAATGAAAAAATCCGAAAATAATTATAATTAGCTTTAGTTATATAATATAAGCTGAAGTAAAATAAACAAAAACGAAATACAGTAAATATAAATAAATAAAATTAAAGTCAAAAACTAAAATTGAATAAATAAAGTAATATACATAATAAAGAAAATAATGTAAAATGAAATTTGTATAAATAAAAATAAATTAAATTAATAAAAATTAAATTACTACAATAAAACAGGTGAAACTAGCATAATATAAAATAAATTAAAAATAATATATTCAATATTATTGCTTTTCTCAGCATTAAGTTTGATAAGTTTTGATGCGTGTTGAGTATGTGGTCTGTCCAAGTACAAGTATACACTTTTACAGTCAGCTCGTTTAGCTAACTTTTGAAGCCTTTCCAGTGCTTGTTGGTCAATTACAATAAGAGATTTATTTCATAAAATATCTATATACTTGCATGCGTATATTTACGAGTACTTATGTGCTTACTTTGTATTTTTCGCTATATGTAGAATTTAATTCCACTGTGCAATAAAATAAAGAGTAAGACACCCCAAAGGTTTCAAGGTTAGTTAAAATCCTAATCGTACTCACATTTAAACGTAGCTTTCTATGCGCCTGTATTTATTTCCTGACCTGATCTGACGATGGTTTAAAGCGGTTTAGCTCGCTACTGAATGCTTGACTGCCTGCTTGCGTGGAACATCCGTTTCCGTTTTTTTTTTTTTATCTACGAGCAAAGCAAAAGAGCACAACTTCAATAGGTTTCAGTGGCTGTAGTGTGCGTCTGCTGTCCAGGGTTACCGTTGAATGAAAAGCATAGTAAATAATTATATAGGCCGCCGTCTGGCGGTGGTTTTAAAACATATGTAAGGAACATCTAAAACAGAAAGAGAAGCTTAGCGAAAAATCCGCTGAAGTAATTTTCAACTGATTATATTCATGTTTTAATTTTAACCGCTCGGTATTTAAATTTATTTAATTAAAAAATTTAATTATTTTATTTCAATGGACCTTTAGTTTGGTAATTGATTTTTATAATAAAAGCGGCTGAAATAACTAAACATTGCATCTTCTTCATCTTATGTCCACTTTTCACGTATGCACAGGAGCATAAATCTTACTCAAAACATCTCACGAGAAGACTCCCAAAGCCATCTTTATACGATGTAGTCATTATACATGTTTATATGTGTGGTCAGGAGCTTGTGGATTTCGGTGTTTTTTCTTCTTTCTCCAGCAATATGTTACAAATTTCCCATGGAAGAGAGTTACTTTGTTCGAAACCTTGTTTGGTATCAAACGGCTTGGAGAGGTTAGAAACAAATTTGCTAAGCTACAAAAATTTCTTCATAAATTGAAGAAAAAAATGGTCGCAATGGCAACCCTGCTACCACTAGGCTGCTATTGTATTCATTTAGCTGAGCTGGCGCAACGATTCACTACGCTGCACGCCATTTTACTGCTTCACCGTTCATTTGTTTCTCGTTTTTTATTTCCGCTGCTTACTCGTTTCCTCTTTGCCATTTTCCTACTAATTTTTGACTCTGATTTATACATGTTTATATTTCTATACGTTTTTTTTTTTTTGTCTTTGTTTTGGCCGGCACCATATTTCCGGCCGCCAAAGGCTAAAAGCCAAAAAGCCAAAGAGGAATCGAAGTTCGGACGCTTTCAATGATACCTACAGTTTCAGCTTGAAAGAGCTCAGTGAATTTTTTTTGTTTAATTTTGTTTTCTTTTTTCTGCTTATTATTTTTATTTTTTCATTTTCGATTTTATGCTTTAGCTTTTTTTGTGCTCTTTGTGGATTCCTCTATACGGTCTGTTTTATTTTCAATTTAAAGTCGTTTTTCTTGCTCAGCTAAATTCTTATATTGGATTTGTTTTATTATTGAATGAGTGAGTATTGGGATTTATTTGAGTACGCATCAAACGCCGTTTCCAATTCAATGCATTCAACTGTTACGTTACATCTTTTACACTCGCCCACCCACGGCTTTTAAGTTTCGTTCACTCTATAATTGTTTCAATTCATTTATTTTTTTTTTTTTTTTGCTTTGAAATTGTCTTTCAGTTTTGTAATAAGTTTCCTTGTTGGTTATTGCTTTGTTTTCTGCCTTTTATTCGGGGTTCTCATCTCACACCCACATCAGTTCTTGAGGACGAACGACCGCCCAACCGCCCAACCGCCCGACCGCATTTGGTCTGATTGTTAGCTTGTTAAATTGTGCCATTAGTTGCATTGTCTCCGTTTTTCTTTCCTATTGTCCTTCCTACTATAAATATATTTATTGCTATTGTTGTTGTTACAGTTGGATTTTTTCTCTCTCCTAGTCATTTCTATATTTTGCTATTTCAATTGGCGCTCTGTTGGCCCACAATCCAAATGTTTTGTGCGTTTGTGTGTGTATACGTGTATGTAGTCGTATGTATGCAAAGTATAACTATTGTTGTTGGCAAATAGCGGAAGTACATACTCGTAAAAAAGGATAAAAGCGTTGAAAGTATCCTAAAAAAAGAAAATACTCTATATACATATGTATAAATAAATGTATGTTTATAAGTGTGTGTGTGTTTGTGTGTGTGAAGTGTAGAGTTTATGGTGGCTGTCACGCCATAAAATGTTCAATTTGCATAGTTTGGAGCACAATTTGGCCTTTTTGAGTACAATGTGCATAAATACACAAACATACATATGTACATATTTATACATACATATAGTACATATGTATATAAACTCCATTGGCTGGTGTGTGTGAAGGGATATATGCTTATTCGCCAATTTAGCTAACAGGCTTCACATTTTCTATGCTTGCCTAACGTATTGATAGCAAATTGTTCCCGGGAAACAACAAATAAATCTCTGAATGCCTCTATTGTAAAATTTTTAACTACTTTTGCCTTTTATTTCACATTTAGTGTTTAAGCACTTGTGCTAGTTGTCAGTCGTTTGAAAACGAAAATCTGTATATAAATGTAAGTGAAAGTGTTGAGCGAAAGTGACTGTAAACAACTTTCAGAAAACATCTGTCTATTGTCACAATGCGAATATGAATACGAGGTGTGTTCAAAAAATTAAGAAAATTTTCATTCCTTTATTTAGTCGCCTAAATGAATGTAGTAGAGATCATACAATTGTGCCAGTGCTTCATCGAAGCCCCAAAACACTTTCCAAACTCGATCTTTGTGTTGAAATTCAGTTATATCAGCGTTGTGCATTTAATGCCTTCAACGGCTGAAAAATTACTTCTCTTTATTTTTAGAATTAAAAAAGAGTCATACGTAACAAAAAGAAAAAACAAAAAAAAAATCAAATTTGATGAGGAATGTTTATTATCATTCGAAAGTACATTCTTTGGCATTTATTTTTTGAATATTATCACTTTCAAGTGATGGCCGCTGTTACGTCTCAGATGGTCCATCCGTTGAGTCCAATTTTCGAAGCGGGATTATCCGCATAGACTTAATTTACATATCCCCACAGGAAAAAGTCTAACAATGTGATATCACACGATCTTGGTGGCCAATCGACCGGCGCAAAACTTGAAATTATCTACTCACCGAAGTGTCTCTCAATAAATCCATTGATTGATGCGATGTGTGGGAAATGGCACCGTCTTGTTGAAACCAAATACAGCCGAAGTCACAAACTTCAAATTTCAGTCATCAAATAGTCGGTTATCATGGTGCGATAACGATCGCCATTGATTGCCACGTTCTCACCGTCATGATTTTTGGAGAAATGTGACCCGATGCTTCGTCCGGCTCGCAAAACGCATCAAACCAATGTTTTTTTCGGATGAAATGTCAGCTCTTTAATCTCTTCAGGTTGCTCTTCGTCCCGAATGTGGCAATTTTGGTTGTCTACATATCCATTGAGCCAGAAATGGGCCTAATGGGCGCGACAGAATGCCTCCGAAAACCCATACTTCGTCACATTTTACAATACATTTCAGTAATACTGCATCGTCGTTGACTTCAATTAGTGATTCCTGAGCATCCTCCATTTGCCGCTGTTATTGTTGAAACTTCAACAATTTTGGTACAAGTTTTGCTGTCACTCTTTTCGTGATCCAATAGATATCCCAAAAACGATCGTAAGTACGCGGCTATTTTTGCCTATTTCACCAGACAGCTACAGATTTTCTCGTCAGCTGCTATAAATTACACTGGTCAACACACTGTTCTATGGCCTGGACTATGAAAAAAATACTGGAAGACTGCTTATTTAAATTAGGTTTTAATACAGAAAAACGAGTTAGGAGAACCAGTGCTGACGGAATGAGTATTGCACAAACATCTAAAAGGGTTGAACATTTCAAAGTTTGTTCTGCATGAACACAATGAAAGGAGCCTAACGCGTCTAGATGATCTTAAAGCGATGTTAAGTTAAGCATAAATAGCAAAGGCATTTGTTAACACTTCACAAACATTGCTACTCTTTTGTTTATTTTTTACTCAAAATTCGTAAATAATTCCAAAGTCTAACCTTAATAGCTGTCACAGCCACAAAGTCAAAAATGAAAGCAACAGAAAATTGTATCGTACTTCAGGGGAAAGTATACCAACATATAATATATATAATTGGCGCTCTGTAACCGCTGAAGCGATTTTCGGCCGCGCTCCTCCTCCAATTTGTGGTTTTGCGTCTTGATATTTTTCCAACAAATTGAAGGACCTACAGTTTATACTAAGCCGCCTCCGAACGGCTGATGGTTTTTTACGAGGAGCCTTTATTTCATGTTCATTCATTTCCTGCCGTGTGGCGACCGAGCCTTCCGAATGTCAGTACGCAATGCTAACCACTCGGCTACCGCCGCCACCTTATACTCGTACCAACATAGGATGAAAAAATTTAACAGTCGAAATATCCAAGCTCACGTAATAAAAAAATCCTCCTTATGTTTTGAATACACCTCGTATATAGTCAAAATTTGCTGATTTTAAGAAACTCCTACTTAATCGACTTTTATGAACATTTTGTAATGAACAAATGTGCTAATTTAAGCGTAAGGAATTTGGTTTAATAAGTAACGCTTCTTTCGTTGCTCTGATACTTTACTCTATTTAAGCGTCCCTTTGTTCCATAATGCATGCTAAATTTACCAATTCTAATAGCAATTTGATCTCAAACTCCAAGAGTAGCGTATAAGAAATTGTGATTTGAAATTTCAAACGTAATTAGCCTGGAAACAATAAAAGCCCTTTCTATTTTGCTGAACCCTTTGAAAAGTTATACCAATTAATTTTTTTCGGAGGTAAAATACTTAACGAAACCACGTACCACGTAATACTACAAGTGATGAAAGAGGTATGCAGCAAAATTGCATTCACTTTCATTCTGTTACCTCTTTGAAGCACTGTTTAAGCTTGGATTCTTGCTAAAAATGCTTAAAATTATCTCAATATCCGAGTCCGCCAAAGTCGCAATGCTACCGTCATCATATCTCGGTCAATAAGCTTGTTGTCTATTCTTGCCAAACTATTTGAATATCTGCCCCTCTTCACGAATACAAAAGTGTACCACCTCATCAGCTCGGTGTTCCTGAAAAACATCGTAACTTTGAAATCGTAGATAACTTCGTCTAGCTTGGAGACAGTATTAACACCAACAACAATTTCAGCCTGGAAATCCAGCTTTGGACTGAAAAGGCAAGTGAAAAGTAAAGTCCTCCCTCGACGAACAAAAACCAAACTCAACAAGGTGCTTATCATTCCCGTCCTGCTATATGGTGTATGGATGATGACAGCTTATGAGTCAGCGCAAGGAATTCCCAAGAGAAATGATTTTTGGAAATTTTACGTTTTTTTGCGCAACAGCGAGTATCACAGCCGATGAAATGATGCGTTGTGCAACATATGCGGCTACATTGACATAGTTCAGCGAATCGAGAGACAGCGACTATAAAGCTAGATCTCGTTGTTGGGATGGATAAGAATACACCAGTTTTGAAAGTTTTCAATGAAGTAACACCATTCGGTGAAAGTAGAGAAAGAGGAAGACCTCCACTTCATTGAAAAGACGAGGTGGATAAGGAACTGACTGTTTTGGATACGTCCAATTTGCACCAAATAAAGGAGAACAAAGAGATTCATGGCTGTATTTTATAGAGTTCTTTAAAAAATATTTTCCAATACACACGATTTTCCATTTATAAGGTATTTTCAATTAATCACTTTCTTCTCCTTCTTTGCTCGCACGCTGCATTAAGGCTTCAAAAGCTTGATCACATTTGGTATACATAAAAAGTTTTTGAACGCTTAGTATGTACTCCCAATATTTCAGCCACTCTACACGTTTGGTTGGTCATCAATGTTTCCAACTCCACTTAAAGTATATGGAAACTTTACTGGAATATTGATGAAGTGCAAAATTTTGGTGCACTAAAGCACTTTGCGCAGGACTACACAGCAACAAGCTGGATGTATGAAGAAGCGCATATGGCAATTTAATAGCCACATATAAATAAATGTATGGTATATATACCATGTAGTACATACATACATACGTCTCTTAAAACAACAGTATGTGAGTAAGAACCCAGCAGTGAAAAGCTGAAAATTCTGGTATAATACCGGTATTTTTAGGATGAGGACAAACCAGTTCGCTTAGTAATGGGATTAATCAAAGTTTTTACCACAATTTCAGTTGTACAGTATTAATTTATATAAAGTAAAAGTTTTATATTTGAGTGTAATGTACACAAGTTTTTCGCTACTTTTCTTACTGTTAAGAGAGCCGAGTAGTAGGGAGTTGTCTCAATTTGTATGATAATCACAGTTTGAATGTCACTGGAAGTACTTTTTTTTACTATTTTTTATGCATTAGAAATTTAACTTACAAAAATAAACTAGTATTTAACTGGTTCGAAGCTGATGCATAGTCAGACAACTAACATTTCTTAGAGTATGTTAAAATACCAGTCGCTAACATGGGAAACTGATGGAAGATGAACTAGTTAGTTTAAAAATCCAAACTGACAGCATTACAAACAGCAACTAGTATCTACAACCGTAAGTAATTTGTATTTGCATGTATGTGTGGTGTAAATTATGACAGCGCTGTGAAAGCATAAGGACCCTAACGATGGACATTACAGCATTTCGGTGGAGAAATGGCTGAAGTGTTAGCTTACATACGATTGCACACACATACGAGTGGTTCCCTTGTGGCAGAAACTTTTCATGCTCTCATCATTATTGACAACAAGTAGCATCTAACATACCAATATAATGCTGCAGCGTGATGTGTTTGTGTATGGGAAAATATTAATAATAACGGTAAAGCAGCGTGGATGTAAAAACGACTATACAACAAATGTGTTTGTAATAACCAGCCGTTGTTGATATCGACCAACTCACGCGCTGGCATCAGTATTCGTACAACAACACAGCAACAAAATCCAACCAACTTTCAGGTGCTTTGTTGCATGCCACTTGAGACACATTTGCAACTTTCCTAATGACCTTCGCTACGCCACGCAATTGATTATTGATTTTCATACAAATAAAAATGTAAAAAAGACGGGGAAAAACAGAAAAAAACTACGAGACGAGTGGCTGAGGCGCTTGGAGTTTTCGCTGTGAGTGCCCCTCGTCAGTAAAGCAACAACGTCCTTCAGTACCATTGCAGTGTAATTTTCCCTTTGATTATCAATTACTTTATGATTACACATTTTATTTTTATGTACGATATTCTTTGATCGTTAAGCGTTTTTTTCGTCTCCCTTGCTTGTGTGGTTTGTTTTTGTTGTTATTTTCTGTTTTTTTTTTTATCATTTTCTTTACGCCATAACCAACATCATTAGCCGCACCATTGAAAAAATTATGGCGATTGTAATAAAATGGTGAGGAGAAAATGGCTAGTCAAGGCATTCAGTTGCTTTGGGCGAAAATAATAACTGAAGTAACGCTTACAACAACAATAACAAAAACAGAAACAGCTACGTAAGTGCAACAAAAGCAATGTAGCGTTACAAAACTGCTGTTTACATCATCAAATCGTCATCGTTTCCATCACTTCTTCACAAATTCGGTTTTCCCGTTATTTCTTTCTTCTTCAATTTTTTTTTTAAATTTATTTCCTTTTTTGTGTTCAGTTCATTGGCATTAATGCAATTTTTTGTGTTGCTAGTGATTTTTTTTTTTTTTTTGTTGCTTTCATCGCTGTTCAATTTTCTATGCAGCTTGTGTATAAAATCCATAGGGATTGCACTACAAATTGCACACCGAAGTGGCACGCCGCCGTCGTGTTAGACAACAAAAATATCCATTGGCCTGCAGCGAAATTCGTCGAATGGGTTCAATGCACAGCAAACGGGATTTGCCACATTTTGTTAACAATTTTTGAACTTGTTTTTTTTTTTTTGCGTACAAAGCGCGTTTTGTCGTGTTTCAAGGAAATAGTGGATCAATTTCAGTAGCCATGTTGCTGTTCCTCTCTATTATAACTTTGAGTTGTTTGGGTGATTGAATTTGAAACAAGTGTTTTCCATAAATGTAATTTGAATATTGGCGCTCGAATGGTATCAAAATATATAAAAAAAAGATGCTTTTTCAGGTCATTGTTATGTTGAATTGTTTTTGGGGTTTCGTTTTATGGTAATGGAACTGTTTGAGACCATATATATTTTGGAAATAGTGAAAAAATTATAACAATAGTTTTGGACGGTAGAAGTTAAAGCTGCTATTTCAGAAACCACCACGTTTTCCTCATCAGACTTCTTTTTCCAGACACCTTTGTTCGAATGGGATTCGAACTTGGAATGCCCACAGCACGAGCCAATGGTTATCCCATTAAGCTACATGTTGGCCGCTTTCACTTATTGTTGTTTTTCACTTTTTACCTTTACCTACATATCCACGATCAAGTGCACAGATATTCTGTAGCTGTAAACTTGTAGTTGTTTTTCCGAAAAATTTACCCACAAATATTTTAAGGCAACGCAAATAAAAAAGTTTTTGCCAACAATTTAGCCTTAGAAATTTAAATCAAATATTGAAAAACCTGTGATATAAGTTTAAATTAAGAGTTACATTTCTTTTTCTTATTTTTTTTGTCCCTTATGTGCTTCTACCTTAGCAAAAAACAGAAAACACGCAGTCGTTTCTTATCATCGCCGCTCGGCGCTAATGGAGTCATCAAGTGATGTCAGATCGCTTTCCAGCTCTTCTTTGCTAAGGAGTGGAGACCTTTCTCTTCCTCTGTCTCCACGTGCATGAACTTCACTAATCAGTGTCTACTGCTTTGGCGTGAAATTTGGCATTCTACTTATTATTTCTTTTTTAGCTTATTTTATTTTACTTTTATTTTATCTTATTTTATTTCATATTATTATTATTATTATTATTATTTTATTTTTTTTTATTTTTTTTATTCTATTTATTTTTATTTTATGTTATTTTATTCTATTTATTTTTATTTTATGTTATTTTATTTTATTTTATTTTATTTTATGTTATTTTATTTTATTTTATTTGATTTTATTTTATTTTATTTTATTTTATTTTATTTTATTTTATTTTATTTTATTTTATTTTATTTTATTTTATTTTATTTTATTTTATTTTATTTTATTTTATTTTATTTTATTTTATTTTATTTTATTTTATTTTATTTTAATTTATTTTAATTTATTTCATTTTATTTTATTTTATTTTATTTTATTTTATTTTATTTTATTTTATTTTATTTTATTTTATTTTATTTTATTTTATTTTATTTTATTTTATTTTATTTTATTTTATTTTATTTTATTTTATTTTATTTTATTTTATTTTATTTTATTTTATTTTATTTTATTTTATTTTATTTTATTTTATTTTATTTTATTTTAATTTATTTTAATTTATTTCATTTTATTTTATTTTATTTTATTTTATTTTATTTTATTTTATTTTATTTTATTTTATTTTATTTTATTTTATTTTATTTTATTTTATTTTATTTTATTTTATTTTATTTTATTTTATTTTATTTTATTTTATTTTATTTTATTTTGTTTTATTTTATTTTATTTTATTTTATTTTATTTTATATTATTTTATTTTATTTTATTTCATATTATTATACTTTTTAATATCTTTTATGGCTCTTTATAGTACTTTATTTATATCATTATATTTCATTTTACAGGCTTTTTCATTTTGAGGATTCGGCCGGGAAATTTCTATCGCAATAAAGCCTAAATCGCTAGTGTTATCGATATGTTGCACCTTCAATTTTCAAAAGAGTTGGTTGTCATACAACCGTAATGCCTCTAATTGATAGTGACAGTCTCAAAGAGTAAGGTCCGAGCAGATCTCCGGATCAAAGAATGCACCAGACAGTATATTTTATGATTTTAATGCCTTTCTTCAATTCTTTGAGGATTGTCTGAGTCCAAAATGCGACAATTTTTTCTATTTACGTATCCTCAGTGAGTGAGAAATGTGCCTCGTTTCCTCTTAAATCACCATTTTTTGTAGTAGGTTTGAGCACTTTTGGTGCGTTATTAAAACAAAACATTTGATTCAAATGTTTAAAGGAACGACATATCCTGTTTCACAAACTCGTTGCAAGTGCTCACCAACGTAAAGGGCTTACATTCTTGCTGGGGAAACAAAAATACGGATGTCTTGCGGGTGTAGTATGCATACGTTTATGTAAATAAAAGGTAACCAAGATATTCTTTCATCACCTTCATTTGCCGCCATTTACAATTCAATCAAACTCCTTGTTTAGCTACGTTGGGCAAACAGCAACAGCCAAATAAAGATATCATTAAAATATGGCACATTTCTTGACCCTTTTTCACACATACAACGACTTATGAAAGTCAATTGAAACAAAGGAAACATGGCATTAGCACAAAGGTACGAAAAACTTTCGCAGCAATAAAAAAATCAAAATAAAAATAAAAAACGCTTATTTAAATAACAACAACAACAACAACAAGAAATTATTGTTCTGCCGCGGCAATAGCCTTCACCAGCAAAGGAACCAAAAGCCATTCAAAGTCGAGAACAATGTCGAGACCCCTTATTAAATACGCCAAAAGAAAAACTGAATAAATAAAACGAAAAGAGAAAGAAAAATAGAAGCACAAAAAAACAACAAAAACATTACAAAACCGAAGTTTAAAAGCGTCCACCGACCGCCCGGCAACTGGTCGAAAAATCAAAAACCTTGATTTTAATGCTTTTATTATACCACCAAAAATTAACCGGAAAGTTTAAATAACTGCTTTGCCTTTGTTATATTGGCCAAGTGCTTACTCACCCCGCCTCCACGCGGCGCCCAAAACCCAAACAATTCGCCTCAACATTTTTCTATGCCAGTAAACTTTTACACGAATTAAAAAAAGGCAGGCAATTGTTGTTGTTTAGTTGTAAAATAACTGCTTTAAAGGAAAATTCAAAGCAAAGTAAGAATAAAAGGTAACTGGCTGCACAAAAAGAGAAAAAAAAAAGACGGCATAGCGACACACGTCTCTAGAAACTTAGTCAAACGAAAGAAGAGTTGGAAAAACGTCAAACCAAGGACAAGATGAACTAGCTTTGGAAAAAATTTAAAAAAATATATACATATACCGCAGGAAACGGGCAGCTAGTAAACGCTTGAAAGACTAAGATATTACAATGTAGATGCTTTTAGTTTCATTTTGCCTCTTTGTCGCTTCTTCTTCACCGCGTGCTAAAAGAAATTAAAAGAGACTGGCTGCCGGGCGAAAATTGTGTTAGAAAACGGAAAGAATTATAAATTCAGGTGCATCTACATGGAGTTTCATTTAGTTTATGCAACAAACGGAAGTAAATATTTTATTTTCTATAAAACACACAAAATACAACAATACTAATAAATAATATTTACAAAACTTTACTACGGGAATGGAAAAACTCTAGTGGGTGGGTAGAGATCAATTTTTGGCATTTATAGGTATACCATACCAACTCAAAGGAGCGCATTATGTGTTGAAAATCGAAAAAATATTTCAAAATTGTAAGCTCAAAGTCACATGAAAATTTGATAACTAAAAAGCTCAGAATTCAATTAAAATTGCTTAAGTCAAAATAATTTTGATATATTAATTAAATCGCTTAAGTGGTTTTTTCCTCTCAATACGCCTAGATCTTGACTTATTGCAGCAACGTTTCTAACTTCTGTAAAATTCCCTCTAAATGATGAGGCTGGGAAAAATCATTTTTGTTTTTTAGATAAAATTTTTTTTAATTTTTCAATGAAACCTTAATTTAACATATACGAACATGTTCCCACTCTCACGTTAAACAACACCAAAAGCTCCGTCAAGATCTGGAAAGACGCGCGCCGCGCCGTTCGATACCAAACGAGGTTTCAGACAGTGTGATTCCTTATCGTGTGACTTTTTAACTTATTGCTGGAGACAATAATAATACAAACAGCAGAGCTGAATAGAAATGGTAAAATCTTCTATAAGAGTGTACAGCTGCTGGCGTACGCCGATGACATTGCCATTATTGGCCTCCACAACCGCGCCGTAAGTTCTGCAAGACGAAATATCTCCTCTCATCACGCAAACTGTCATGGCATTCGCAGATAACTAAGTCCATCTTTTAACTGGTATTAACACAAACAGCAATATTCACCTTGAAATCCAACGCATAATCACCCTTGTCACTTTGGACTGAGTACCTCTCTCGACGAATAGGGATCAAACTCTACTGAACCACTGAGTCAACATCAGTCCTGTAATCTATTGTTGTATTACTCATACACATATATCATATATTTGGGTTTTTATGAGGAGCTTTCAGTTCATTCCAGAACTATGCTCGGAGGTGTTGATATTTCCTCTACAGGGCCACCCACAACTAGAAAATTTATTTAAAATTCCATAATTTTGGATGTTGGGCGGGACACTATTCAAACGTCTAAATCAAGTTTTATAAACATTTTGTTCGTTTTGATTTAGTTGCACACACACACACTTGCCGAAAAGAAGGACTATGTGATCAAATAAATCTTCAATGAGCGCCTTGAACTTCATAAACAATCAAATCTCTACCTACACATCATTCTTTCAATACCTGTATACATATACCTAAGCGTATATATGTATGTATGATGACTCAACCTCACATATTCCCTCATGTGCATAAAATCAATCACACTAAGCACACACCAGCACTCCTACTTATTAGAATTAATTTGAGTAATTTAAGCAGATAATAGACACAAAGTAACACCCTTGAGTAAACACATACACCTTCCTATACACAAATGATATTTGTATGTATATGTATATTAGCTTGCAGGTAGATATAAGGTATGCTATTTTTGGTAGTGTAGTTGACGTTATCCCATTTAATATATGACACAAACAACTCATTAGCTCTGAGGCACAAAGTAGGTGGTGAAAAATGAGATTGAGCTGAAATTAAATGGGTAAATATAAATATTGCATAATACGCCAAATGTTATACATTCATATGCAGTACCGTAGTCAGTAAATCACAATCCATCAGGTTTCCAAGCATACATACACGTATTTAAATTTAGTTGCAAAGGTCTACATATAAAAACCTTTAGTGAATTTTCTGCTAGCTACATTAACTTATACACAGTGCTTTTGAAAGATTCTTATGAAAATTGCCTACGGAAGGATATATGCTCTGTTAGGCTCATATAACTTTACAGCTATTGGCACGGAATGTCTAAAATTAGAGCATACCTCTGACTTCAAATGAAAATCTCAAAAAGTACCAGAAATAATGTCCCCTAAAAAACTTTTCACCAGTTTTAGTGTCCCAATTAGCAGGTGTGTTAGTTGAAATTTGCCGGTTTTTTCGATAAAAAAAACACTTAATTTTCTGAGGAATCTCAAAATTTTTGTATTCAAAGTATTGACCATTGGTTTCTACACATTTCGCTCATCTCTTAGGCAAATTATGGATACCATTCCAAAAAAACTTTTTCTCTTTCGAGGCAAACCATTCGACGAGCCATTTTTCGACTTCTTCAAAATTAGCGAAGCACTGCTCTGCAAGGGAGTGTCCCATCGATGCGAAAAGGTGATAGTCGGACGGGGCAAGGTCTGGAGAGTTCGGCGGGTGCGATAATATTTCCCAATTAAGTGTTTTTAATGTGTCTTTCACCAGTTTAGCGGTATGAGACGGCGCGTTGTCATGTTGCAAGATAACTTTGCCATGTCTTCGGGCCCATTCCGACCGTTTTTCGATCAACGCATGATTCAAATTGATCATTTGTTGTCGGTAGCGATCCGTGTTCACCGTTTCACCAGGTTTTAACAACTCGTAGTACACCACCACCACACTGGTCCCACCAAACACAGTGCATTGTCTTACGGCCAAAGCGATTTGGCCTTGCAGTCGATGGGCCAGCTTCACCAGGGGAAAGCCATGATTTTTTTCGCTTCGGGTTCTCAAAATAAATCCATTTTTCGTCCACCGTGACAATTCGATGCAGAAAAGATTTCCTTTCGAATCGTTGAAGCAGCATTTCACAAACGGTTTTTCGATTTTCCATTTGTCTATCGTTCAGCTGGTATGGCACCCATTTTCCATACTTCTGGATCTTTCCCATGGCTTTTAAACGTTGGCAAATTGCTCCTCGAGTCACATGTAGTGTTTCTGCGAATTTTTGTTGCGATTGGGTTGGAGCAACATGCAATTCTTCGTCTTCGAACTTTTTCGCTGCATCACAGGATGTTTATTGTCTGTCAAATCGAAATTTCCACTTTTAAATTGACGAAACCATGTCTTACATGTTCTAATTACTGGAGCATGTTCACCATAAGTTTCTACCAGCTTCAGCTGCTTTTTTCTTTTGATGAAATAAGAAAAGCAACGAATGCCGCAAATGCGATTTACTTGGAACGAAACTCGACATATTCACTGAGGTAAACAAATATGACGCTATTATTTTGGCGGAATGTGACTTGCGTATTTTTGTAGGTTAATGTTAATAGAAAAAAATTACATATATGCCAAATCATAGAAATTTATACATATTGCTAGCGACATCTACTAGTAAAACCGGCACACTTCAACAAACACACCTGGTATACCTATAGCATCATAAGATCACACATTACTTCTTTCTGATTTTAATGGTTTCCAAAAAAGCTCTGGACAACATTCACAAAACATTGCTAGGTAAGTTTTTCGTAGTCTTTCAGTTTTCCTTCGAAGTTCTTATCTTTTATCAGTTGCCATATTTGTAAGCAAACAAATTTTAGCTCTTTCATTTGACGGTTCATAACATATGTAGCGTGATGTTTTATGATGAATTCCTCACTATAATTCGAAATTTCTCAATGGTTTGGTAGCCTTGACACAAGCAGTTCAGCCCTACTTGGTTAGATCTTTTATAAGAAGACAGTTTGGATAGTGGATAGTTTGCGTTGGTAAGCGACCCCACAAAAAATAGTCCCCTTAATCCCACAAAGCGTGTGAAATCGTACGATCTTGCAGGCCGCGGCATAAGCCCACGATGCGAGATAATGCCCTCACCAAAAGTTTCTTTCAAAATCTTGATTGGTCGACCCCATTAAAAATCTCCAATTGAGGCACGAAAAAGTCATTAGTCATGGCTTTAAAGCATTCTCCACTCAATATATTTTTAGGGCCGGCTTTATTTTTGAAAAAAATATGGACCAATGATTACCTCTGCCCATATAGCATAGCAAACAGTAACTTTTTGATCATGGCTCGTGGATTATCATCACTCCAAGTGCGACAAATCTGTTTAATTAGCGCACGCCTTCACCCAAAAGTGGGCTTCATCGCTGGACAGAATTTTCTTGTGAAAATCAGGATCGGTGGCCATATCGTTTTGGGTCCATTCCATTCTTGCACGAGTTGGATTTTGAAAGCCTGCAAACCAAGATTCTTCCGTGAAATCTTTCATTGAGGTGATGAAGAAAACAGTTCCAATTATTGCGCACGGTAGCGGATAGACTCATCAGAGAATTTTTTTTTGTTGCCAACATGCCTGGAAATGATGAAGCCGTTACCTTTATGGTGCCGATTCACAATTCTTATCGTTTCATGGCCCTGTTAAAATTAGTATTCCAAAAAATAACTGATATGAAAATTTATAGTGATTTTTAAATGTCGAAGAAACACTCCAAGAGAGTACAGATTTCAAGTAATCAGCAATACAAAAAAAAAAAAAAAAACAACATTCACAACGAACTCAAAGCAGGCAACGAACACCTTCATTGCTCGCTGTCAAAGGAGCACACCCACGCCACTTTTAACACTAACAAGTAGAGAAAACTGGCGAGTGAAAACACTTGATTGATGAAAACGTTCTCAAAATGTCAATTCAACATAATAGTGCCATACAAATGCGTCAATTCAACCAAATTCAAGTTGACTCGGCGAAGGCAATGCAAGACGCAACGAAATGTCCGCCCCTTCAATAATACAGCGAGGAAACGCTTTAAGCCCATAGAGCCTCAGATGGAGTGGCAAAGTAAAATGAAGGAAACATGATGACACGGCGAGTTGTGCTCGTAATGTCTAAGTTATAGACAGAGAAAGTGGCACAAGACTCGTGGGAGTAGCGCACAAAAAAAAACACAGAAACAGGCAAATCAAGACCTTTCCATACAAGAGCATACAGCAAATACTCAAATATTTATGGTATAAGAGCCACAGTAAATGTTTGTAGTTATGTACATAGTATGCACTTGCGTGTATGTATGTATGCATTTGTGTCGGTATGTATGTCGGTTGCTGTCACTTTTTGTTTATAACCCAGTAATGGCAAGGTGTTGGCATTATCGTGTATTGAGGTCGAGAAGGTAACAAATAACAGACACAAATGGCATGTGCGCACCATGAGCATGAGCAACGCTGACAGCACCAGCATAGGTACGTATACATACATACAGTGTACGTGCATACAAACAGAAATCTCTAATACGCTGACTACATAGGGTTATTATACTACGCACCACAGCAAGTTGGTGGCGGCAGAAAATTAAATACGCCAAAACATTGCCTTTTCCGTCTGCTACGCAAATTCCACACCTGCGTTTCAACGCTATGGTGGCTTTGGTGTTTTCACTTCTATCGCGGCGCGGCTGTTTGTGAAACACACGTACAGCAGCCAATGTCTATACATACTCATACATATGCGCGGATGAGCTTATAACACATACATACATACAAATTTGAGTGTCCTTATCATCGCCGCATTGCTGTTACAGTGTTGCTGATGTCGACAATGTTGCTCTAACATTACTTGGCTTGTATCAGCAACTTACGTGCACACATACATACACACACACACACATCTAATAACGCTATAGTCGTAACGTGTGCTGACCTCATGTAAGCGAGTTCAAATGTATGAGCAGCGCCATAATTTACTGTTCGGGCATTTTATTGGTATCTATCTAACCATGCACTGTGTGTGTACACGTATGTATGTGCATGTATGCTGCCGGTTTTTGAGCAGTTATGTACAAACATACATATATACATATTTATAAGGATAAAAAGAACGTTTTCAAAAAATTATGTAGGTAATATTGACAGGTGATAAAGTGGGAAATTTTTTTGTAAAGATGGAATGTAGGGAAATTTAGAGGAGAAATGTAGATAGCATACTAGTTGAAATTACCACAAACCTGGGGAAATTGGAGAGTTTTAACACAGTGATTTATTGAGGATTTTAAATTATTTTCCGGCTAAGAAAACTGCAATTCTTTAAAGTCCTATGACTTTTTTCAGTAATATAAAATCTTAATAGTATTTTTTTGCCAGAAAATTACTGATATCGCTACTGTGGCTGACTGGTATCACTCAAACAAATGAAGCATCCAAAAACCAAATTCAAACGCTTAAGTTTTTAGAAAGGAATTGCTTCATCAAAATAGTAGTGATTGAGCTTACGCTAGAACTTTATCTATGTCTCCTTCTACGTTGGCTTTGGCACCACATAAGGAATTATCGGCAAATTAAAAAATTGCTCACCGGTCGTTTCTTCATTCCACTGTTAGGCTGCAAAAGAAACACCAAGAGAACCAATATTTCTCTCCCTCTGATTCGTCCAATAGAGCGAATGCCTTCTCTTTACTCTACATCCATTTCCTCTTTCTCTTTCCTCTACCGCTGCTTCTTCATTCGTACGATATTCACCACATAGCTTGACTGGAATGATAAGCGAGAATTTTGCAAGAGTTAGGTCAGGTAAAGTTAGGTTATACTCGCTGTCACGTCATCCATAGACCTTCTGGTGCTTTGTAATGCCAGACGGAGGTTCAGTACAGAATCCGAGATGTTTTACGTGAGTACCGGCCGATGTCGGCCTAACCTCACGGTGCTCAAAAGTACAGCGGATCAACAGTGTTGATCAGCCACCCCTAAGTGAGAGTATACAAAAGGTAATACTAACATTATGGTTCCAATTGGTTGTGTGATATGGACACACTGGCCACCTTGGTTAGGCTCGAGGTCCATCTAAAACCTCTGCCCTGCTCTGGGTCCGCCACCCGGTAGCAATGCTACTCCACATCGAGTTGGCGCACTCCACCACACCAACTCTTCCTGCATTTAGGTTTAAACCACAGCCACCACGAAACTCCCCGAAGGTCCTTGCCGCAATGAACAGGTTGGAGCAAGTTCCGAGGGCTCCTGTTCCCCGTGGTACCGGGTTTAAAGTCTCCGGTCAGACCTTGTAACCGGAGTTACTACCAATTGGGCTTCCATATGGCCCTGGATTGGTAGCCAGGATATTAGTCGCCTTTTACGACAAGCATGCCTTGCCGCGGGCGTATTCTCTTCCCGGACCCGCACGGAGAGGAGGTTCAGTACATTTCGAACTATAGTACACCTTTTGAGGGGTTCCTGTACGTACCAATCTAAGCAATCTGGCATCGTTCCATCCGGCCTGCTCCCAGACTATTAGCAATTATGTCTTTATAGACATTATTGAATGCTCAATTTATGTCAAAAAAAAAGAATCCTAGTGTGAATTCCTTGTGCTCTAAATATCTCTCCACATTTAGGGAGAGAAATTCAATCTCAGCGGCTCTATCTACTCTTCGTTTAATCGTTTTATTTCTTTGATATGTTAGCCGATGAAAGAATCTAAACACTTTTCGAATGTCTTTAGTCTGTGTTTTTTCGGTATGAAAACGACCGTCGTCGCTCTACAAAGGACATATTTATATAGAGTTAAATCTTGAATATCCTTCATATATTGTCTTCAAGTAAGGTGCCAGTGCTATTGATATACCATATATTGCATCACAACTGGAAATATACCGTCCGTACCAGGGGATTTAAACGGTTCGAGGCCGTTGATTGTCTTTTGTCCTTCGTTCTGACCAGAGTGATTCTGCATTAAATTTCAAGACTGCAATTATTATTAGGGTTGTTGCTAGTCCTTTGAGAGCTAAAGTTTCTATAACTCCCTAATTATGGCTGTCAAAAATAACTGGGGAGCCCGACACGGGAGCGCGCGTTGTCTGTTCGATAATAGGCGATAGATAGCCTTGCCTTTGCTTATTCGCCAGACATGTCACTTCATAGCCGTGGAGGGCATACTAATTAATAAACTAAATTCTATGTCAGAGATCAAGTTTGAAAAGTTTTTCAGGGATTGGGAGAAACGATGGCACATGATCATAATCCCTTATGGGAATTATTTTGAAGGCGACAGTTTCAGTGAAATAAGTGAATAAAAACTCTTGTTATTTCAAATTTTATTATATTTATTATTAAGCAGAAATTTAACCTGAAGAAAACTAAATTTTTAAAAAGTCGTCTCAATCTCGAAACTATCTTTATTTCACAATATTTAAATTATTTACATAATTTGCATGTTTCATTATCATACACCCATATTTATATATATTAAAAAATTTATATTTGATGATATTCGAAAATATGAAAAGAACAACACAAAATACTTTCG
This sequence comes from Ceratitis rosa, assembly GCA_037013455.1. NCBI lineage: Eukaryota > Metazoa > Arthropoda > Insecta > Diptera > Tephritidae > Ceratitis > Ceratitis rosa. The sequence continues at coordinate 7,806,802 of JAWMAG010000039.1, forward strand.
AAATAAAACTACTGGGAAATTACCCCTAACAATTATATTATTATATTTAAAACTATGTATAGAAAGTAAAAACACTCTTCTATTATACTCTTGATAACATAATTTTCTAACTCTATTCGGGCAAGGCGCATGCGCAAAACAAATACTCTCGTGTACGCTATTTCTATCAAGCTCTCTCTCTCTCCTCTCTCTCTCTCTTGATGTGGTGCGTTCGTTTCGAATGAGAAAACCAGTATTTTCTATGGTAAAAATGGCGCTGTTGTCACTGTGAACTAAACATAATTTATCCCTTTTGCTTGCCTGTATTTATAAAACGTTCGTAAGTTTTTCGCTCTACACATATCCTTTGCATTGCTCAGCAAACGAAGGTACCAGTAGCTGCTTATAGGAGTAGCAAATGACAACGACCGCGATAGCATATCACCGTTTTACCGTTCATTGAATGGAAACGATAAATTACGACTATGAAGACTGAATGTCGTCAGCATGCTTTTCTACTATCAGCAGCTATGTATGTATATACGTGTATATACGTATTGCATTCATTGCGAGCACATGTGTGTATATCAGTCATAAGGATATTTATAGTGTCATCTAACTCTCAGGATATTGGTTAGTACACGTATTAGCGCCATTCAGTTTTATATACATATAGTAATATTAATAGTAATACTACATAGTACATACATACACGTATATAGCAATTAGGTTTGACGAAGAGTCTGCATTCTGTAAATTTCTAGGTTAAAGATAATAGCAAAGAAGTATAGAAATTTATAGGAGTATTTGTATGTATGTGTATTTTAAATTCTTTAAAGTAGTTTCCCCTTAAAAATTTTTAACACTAAATGAGTTTGACTTTTTCGACTTTATGCTAAACGTCCGTGGGAGGGATATGCCAGGGAACTGCGGTGCCGACGGGCTAGCAAGGGGATAGTCATAACCATACAGATGACGTGGTTTTTTCCTCTTACCTCGGCAAAAGTATCCGTTAGGACTCTAGCCTCCAACTGAAGTGTCAACAGCTGACTATTGATCGAAGTGAACAGAACTGAGTCTTTACTCTTTCTTAGTAGGACCTAAGCATAACAGCAGCGTTGTAACTGGGCATGGTCCGATGGGGACTCATTGTAGAATGATAGCCTGCTTCTGAAACCACTTTTGCCACAGCCGCAAAGACTTTGATGAGAAGAAATCCGTGGAATATTACCTTTCTTACTCTCCAACTTTCAGTGCGGTCCGTCATTGTATGCTCGGAAATTTTTGGTTCGAGTGCTTTGTAGATCTTTCATTACAAAACACACCAAGTGGTTTGCTTGGTCATTCTCCTACTTTTCTGTAGGTACAGAAATCATAAAAGACGTCTCCTAGATGAAGTACACAAACAGAGGTCGTAAGATACAGTAATACAAAATATTCCACATATTACTTATTTAAAAGTAGTATATTCTTTTTCAACATAAGAGTACAAATCAGATTATGAAAAATCATTCCATATTTGATAGGTCATAAATTGAGGTTGCTCTAACAGAAAGGTGGTGGAGAAAATTGTATTCCGAGGGGTAGAAACTTATAGTGAACATGCTGCAGTGATTAGACCATATGAGACATAGTTTCGTCAATTTAAAGTGGAGATTTCGATTTGACAGACAATGAACATTCTGGTGCAGCGAAAAAGTTCGAAGACGAGGAATTGCATGTTGATCCAACCCAATCGCAACAAAAATGTAACTCGAGGAGTAATTTGCCAACGTTTAAAAGCCATGGGAAAGATCCAGAAGTATGGAAAATAGGTGCCACACCCAGCTGAACGATAGACAATTGGAAAATCGAAAAACCGTTTGTGAAATGCTGCTTCAACGATTGCAAAGGAAATCTTTTCTGCATCGAATTGTCACGGGGGACGAAAAATGGATTTATTTTGAGAACCCGAAGCGAAAAAACTCATGGCTTTCCCCTGGTGAGGCTGGCCCATCGACTGCAAGGCCAAATCGCTTTGGCCGTAAAACAATGCTCTGTGTTTGGTGGGACCAGTGTGGTGGGGTGTACTATGAGTTGTTAGAACCTGATGAAACGGTGAACACGGATTGCTACCGACAACAAATGATCAATTTGAATCATGCGTTGATCGAAAAACGGTCGGAATGGGCCCGAAGACATGGCAAAGTTATCTTGGAACATGACAACGCGCCGTCTCATACCGCTAAACTGGTGCAAGACACATTAAAAACACTTAATTGGGAAATTTTATCGCACCCGCCGTACTCTCCAGACCTCGCCCTGTTCGACTATCACCTTTTCACATCGATGGGACACTCCCTTGCAGAGCAGTGCTTCGCTAATTTTGAAGAAGTCGAAAAATGGCTCGTCGAATGGTTTGCCTCGAAAGATAAAAAGTTTTTTTGAAATGGTATCCATAATTTGCCTGAGAGATGGGCAAAATGTGTAGAAACCAATGGTCAATACTTTGAATAAAAAAATTTTGAGATTCCTCTGAAAATTAAGTGTTTTCTTTATCGGAAAAACCGGCAAATTTCAACTAACACACCTGGTATATCAGTTTTCACTTTCTTTATCTTGACCACTATTCTTTTACTTTTCTCTTCTCACTCAAACTGCAATTATGGCATACCATTTAAACTTAATTTCATTTCGTTTCGGAGTACCCTTTGAGATTTTATAGACTGTCTATTACGTATACCTGCAATTATTTCCTCATTTATTGGATTCTACGTAACATTTCAATTCCATTTGTAAAATGTTGATTTCCTTTGCGTACATATTATATATACGTTTGAATACCTATATTATTTTTATTCAGTGGAAAATATCAACTTTTTAAGCGTAATCAAATTGCACGAGTAGAACGCGATATACAGTTCACAGTTCAGCAAAGCCAATGACTTCAAATAATCCCAGAAGAAGTAGGCTAATGGTGTTAAATCACATCTTCTTGGAGGCCATTTAATGTCACAATTTTTCGAATAGCCTTTCTCGTAATAATGCGCTTGTTGCACGTGCTGTCTAATACGTAGCCCCGTCTTGTTGGAACCAGGTGTTACTAACTTCAACTTCTTCTCTCTCATCATCGTTCTATATCAGCTAAATGAAAGTGAACCTCATCGGAGAAGATAAATTAGTGGAAAAGTGCTCTAAAATTGGGTTCATCGCATTCGTTCCTGCAAAAGAGATCAGAGATGCCATTTGAATGATGTTATATTCAAAACTTAATTGTGTGGATTTTACTTCACATTAAATAAAACACATTTGAATTTCCTTAACAATTGATGTGTTTTTTTTACGAAATCAATCACTCTTATTGGAGAACCCTACATTTAAATAGCTTTTCTGTTCAGGAAGTGGACCTGAAACCGATCTTTCAGAAAAAATCGAAAGTTTTGTTCGATATGCTAACTCTTTGCCTCTCTTTGCCATTGGCTGGGATCGATCTAATAAAAAAAACGTTTATTGGTTGCCTTACCTTGATATTTAAAACATAGATAGCTCCTTTCCTGATGTGGGAACCATTCTTTGCGGGACCGAGTCAAAAGAATAAATTTCTGATTGCATTTCTTAGAAACCTTTAAAAAAATGTTGATTAACTACGAGCAAGCGTAAACAAATGACGGTATTGAGAAATTGTTTATATTACTTTGTATGTGCGATGTTTATTTGGTAAAAGTCGGATAAGACACGACAGGCCAAGAGGCTCAATTTTCGACAACTTTTTGCAACATTTAGGAACGTATGCCAGCAATAAGGGCCCGAATATTCTCTTCCAAGACGTCAATCGCATCGGGCCACATAACTCTACAAAAAATAGTCTAGCGGTGTTAAATCACACTATATTGGACCCATCTTTGGCATGCACTCAAACAATACTGAGTTAAGTGAGCACTTCTCCCAAGGAAGATTTTTGATAAATTATTGATTAATTTTCAGAAATTAAAATCCATTTTCCAAGAAATTGTTTAAGTCACTTGTGACTGCTCTTGCAATTAAATATTGAAATTGCTTATTGCTTTGATATACAATTTGAAATTAATTACTTGCTACGTCTGACGGCAAATAATGTTTTTTTTTAAAGCTGACTTGTCTCAGCTAATTGGCTTGCTTGAAGCTTACCAAAGGCCAATGTCTACCTTCACTACTTTGTTATATCTAATTTTAATTTTTTTCTTTATAATTTCTAAGGCTGATTTCCCTGTTGTTTACGCTTTTTATTTACTCTCGTGACTTTGTAGCGTTTTTCATAAACCGTAAGCAGCAAAACACACAGATTAGAAAATTTGTTTTTATGGTGAAACACACACACATACACGTAGGAGCATTTGTAAGCGCGTGCAATCAACAGAGATAAACAAGACACGCAATACATACACGTACACTAATACAGCGAATCAGAAGACCAAAATGGTCTTTCATCCACCCAAAGCTCTCCTCACGCAGCATTCGTTGACTAAGTTTTGACTTAATCAAACACTTTTTTTTGTATATACGTGTAGATATGTATGGTACATACATGTGTATGGTTACGTCTCCATTCTCTACAAGTTTTGTTCTCATTATTTTCTTTTTTGTGCTGTACATTTTTTACGGTCACTGCCAGCGTTTTCTAGTTTGTTTTGTCTTCTCATTACTACTTAAATAGTTTTTTTGTTGTTGTTTTTATTGTAGATGCTGCTTTAGGTGCACTGATTTTAGCTATGTGTCACCGCGGCGATTGTATGCAAGAACCCTTTCGCACACCTTTTTCTCTATACGTATATGCGTGCACTTTCTTACTAACGTTCGCCACATTTGTTGCTGTTTGCGTATTTAAGCTTACAAAGTAATGTTGTTTCTCTATGATTCTTTTGCGCACACATACGAGCGCATTTATACATATATATATATGTACATACGTACATATTTTACAGTCTATACACATACCATACATATATGTATGTATACAATGCATAGCCAAGTGGTAATCTCCGCTTTTCATTTAAATTTAAGCAAACTTTTCAATCTCCTGATGATTGATGATTTGTTTTTCTCCTTTCATCTGCATCAATTTTTGCGGCATTTCTTTATTTTGCTTGCTTCAGGAGTTTAAAAATGTTGCAAAATAAAATCCCATAGTACCACTGTAGTGGTGGTGTAGGCGAAAAAGTTTCCTTTGCTGCAAAGGCACGTCGACCCTTTGGTATATGATTGATTTTCTGTGTGCAAGGAAAATCTAATCCTTAAACAAATTGTAGTTAAATAAATGAAATGAAAAGTCAACGATTTCAACTTTTTTTTTTTTGCTATTTGAAATTTGTTGAAGGAAATTAAAGCCAGAACTTGTTTGTCTAAAATTTAAGCTTACACGTCAACAATGGCTTTAGCTTATGTACTTAAGCATATTTGCAGTAAAAGGGAAAGTTTAAAAATTTGTGGATTTAAGGAATTAAATTTATTTGAAATATTTTGTTTTTAAAGGTCGATAGGTGAGATGGCCCCAGGAAGGAATGATATAGCGACTATTTTTTTTATTTTTTTTTTCATGAAAATCAATTTTTATTACTGACGGCACCCTTGAAATAATCAAGTACCATTATTTAATTACTATATAGTTGAATACAAAAAAAACAAAAAACCATTGGTCAATCTTAAATAAAAACATATGAAGACATTGTCTTCTCCGATTATAAGCCTCTAGGTATAGATGGAATGTTCTCGGCCATGACAGTGATTACTGGGTATAGAACCACAAAGCTCCTCAGCAAAATCTTGGATGTATGTTAAAAGAAACACATACAATTTTAGAGCAATTATTTATCAGATATTTTTATCCGTTATATAAAAATAACTTAACACATTTGAGATAGACGGTCGAGATTTAGTTCTGCGTCTAAAATTAAAGTCAGTTTAGTGGACACTTTTGCAAGCTCAGCGACAAATATAATGTTGATAATCTCTTCAATTAAGCTTTTTAGTAAGAGAATATATGCAACTCCTCAACAGTAATGTTTTCTCTAAGAGAAAAATTGAACTGTAATATTTTTCAATGTTGTCGCCTGTACAATTTTCAAAAAATCAAATTTTTTTTTTGCATTTTCGTTAAGTATAATATCTTAAAAATAATCTCTGAAAATTTCAATAATTCGTTTTTAAGTTATTCGACAAATAACAAAGAGAGCTCAGGCCCTTCAAAGCGCTAGTGTGAAACTTTAAGCGCGTTTTTCTCAAAACTATGTTTTTTGAACTGGTGACAACTGTAACTCGAAAACCGCTCAGTTGATTTTAATGAAATTTATACAGCTTTTAGAATACAAAATAAACTCGGGCCTGATCGAAGGTTTTTCTTTTTTGAAAAATTTCGATTTTTTAAGACCAATTAACTGTTGATTTTTTCCCAAAAATCTAGACAAAAATTTCCTGGGGCCGCCATTTTGTTAATCCTTCGATCAGGCCCAGGATTATTTATTTATAAAACTAATTTTTTTATTCGATTGATTTCAAATGAATCTCCAAGGACTTATGATTGTCACCGCAAGGACCTTTTTTTGCAACTGGGTTAACACAGACAGCTGTAACTTCGGAAATAAATTTTTTTTTTTTTTGAAATTTTCGTGACTTTAAGTCAAAACATTGTTTAATAATACCATATCACTACTTTTGTAAAATAAAATTATTTAATAGCAAAAAAAAAATACTGAAAATTCTCAATTTTTCGTGCCTCTGACTACCCCTAACCCCTTAAGAATTTGCGAACAAATATATATTCTTAAATGCACCAAAAAAGTTTTCTACACTTTACGAAGATATAGCTATACTCCTCAGGTTATATTAGGTGTAATAAAAAGAAATCCATTATTTCTGCATGAAATTGAATGATTTTATTTTTTCTTTTTTTTTTGCAATGCTTAGCTCTTCGGGCAGTCGAAACATTGCTTGATGATTTCATTCATCATGGTTTTATCAACATTTTCGCCAATTGACCTCCCACTCCGTGAAGTATCTTTTGCATCACAATTACCGGAATTTAAGACTGGATATACGACTTATTAAGCTGCAGGACAATCCTTGTCTGGGGAAAGGGGGTTTTTAATATAAAATATACACAGAGGCTCTGCTTTGCACTGTGGTGGTTAACGGGTTGCTAATCAAGCCGGATGGGGCACCAAAAGCCTACGAAGACATCGGTTATCGCAAGCACTGCTAACCCTTTGCTGTGTGATGAAACAGGTATGACAATAAATAGATAAGCTATAGATTAGTGTTAACACTGATTAGGGGGGGGTCTAGTTCTATTCACAAAGATGTATAAAACTTTAGTCAATCTCTAACCAATCTTGCAGAAATCTCTCTATAGCTGACACTAAGTCCTCGGATATTCTCTGAGAGCAGCAGAACAGCGATTAATTATTTGCAAAACATGAGGCCTGAAGCTTACGAAGTGTGTGCACTTTAGAGTCGGATCTATGGCAGACATACATGTTCTTTTATGCGATCTAATGCAGGGGATACAACTTTTCGTCAATTAGTGCAGACCACTGAAGTCTCTATGCCTGCAAAAAAAATACCTTGGTGGGCCACTACTCTATTATGCTGGAGAAATGTGGTATATTATCCGTGAGTACTGAATTTTACACCTATGAAGTGGGAGATGTTGTATTCTAACGTAACCCTTCTGGAGCTCTCAATCAATCTGTCATGTCTTTTCAGTGTACTTCAGGAAAAAATCTTTGCTATCAGAAAGATATATACCTATTCATCTTCAGTGATGGTAAGAATCAATAAAAGCTTTGGGCTTGCAGAATAGACATAAATATATAATAAGGCCCAAACGATGGGTAGCCCTGATCACAGAAATTTAGAGGGGAACTGTAAAGGCAAACGAGCTTGTAAAACAAGGCACATGGATTATTCGAGATAAAAAACACACTGCAAACAAACCAAACTTGACCAACTGCAAGTCGAGGCGAACTTATCTGAAATAGTACCGGAAAAGGTCGAATGTTGATATAGTTTAGATTCTCTGAAAAACTAAGACACTTAAAAAGTAATTGAAATCCTATCGAGACATTACCCTATAGGATAGTTAGCAGAAGAGCTTGATGCTCCTTTCAAAAAATTTTGTAGGGGCTGCAAGAACTAAGAGCAAGTAGAGACGATTTTCCATTTGTTATATACAATAATTGCCCTGCTTTAAGCAGATATAGACTTCGACATTTTGGAGTCGTTTTTATGTACCAGAAACTTAAGTAGGCGACCGAATAATATTTCATATGGAAGTCCAAATTAATGAAAAATGACCCATAGGTTCGCACAAATTTTACGTGGTATCACAGTGGGTCTGCCAACGTATTCACAGCCAATCGTACCTGCTAGAAAAAAAGGTGCACGCACATAGCGAAAAAATCGTACACTCATGATAAGATTTTCAACACTTTTATGGATACTGATGACTTGACTACAGAATTGACGGATTTTTTGAGATAAAAAAAGTAGTTCAAATAAATAATGCGAATATTTCAGGGATGTCAGAGGTGAGGCGACATCTATACTCGCTAAACGAAAAAATAAAATTAATTTTTGCACTGACTATTGGTGAGAAATGTGTGCTAAAAATCATGACCAGCAAGATGATGAAGTCTGGTTTTCAGTTCAACAGTTGATTTCGACACTTCATCATTGATAGCCACTCTTGCCCTGAGAAAATTTTTGAACTCAGATCATTGCAAACATTTTGCTCAAATTATTAATTATTAATTATTAATTATTAATTATAAGAAACTAAAATTGTTTTGGCTCCTTTCGTTCATTTATGGTAGACTTTCGATATATTTTTGATTTCCAAAAAAATAAAAATCCGCTTGCTGCACATAACTTCCTATCAAAACATTCTGGTGCTTTTGTTTTTGCTAATCCACATAGTAGCATTTTAGGGAATATTAAATTTTTTTTTTTAATAAAAACCGTAGAACAAGACTTTATTGAAAATACAGTTGTACATATTATTGCATTTTTTTGCAGATTCCTCTTGTGCGATTTGGTTTTAGTAAAATTCTAATTTTATTTTTGCAATACAAAATTGCTATTGTGTTATTACGCTGATGTTTGTTCCTGAAACGCAAAGTTGCCGCTGCAATACACTTTTTTTTAACTGCTTGAAAAAATGTTTTTGTTACATTTTCTGCAGGATTTGTTTTTTTTGTTTTTTTTTTTTTAATTTTAAATTTTTTCTATTTTTATGTACGATTGCATTTTTGGGTTTTCTCTTTAAATTTTTTATAACGCATGAACCCGTGGCAACTTTTCAATTGGCATGCCTGTTGGCGTATATGGTATGTATGTACATATAGACCAACAAACAAATATAGGGATACTTGGTTATACACATATACGTGTGTGTGTGTGTATATGCGCAAGTTTAAATGTAATTCCACAAAAGCTTCCCCAGCTGCATTGTATGACCGGGACTTTTATTGCTTTACTTTGCCTTTGGTGCAGCAAGTTTACTTTGTTCGCTCTCGGTATTTTTATATACCTACATATGTACCATATATATCGGTATGCATGCATGCATACATATGTATATTTATTTATTAGTTTGTATCATCTGTATAGCGATTCTGTGTACGCGATAGCCCCTTCGCGGCTTTGACTCTCTGTGCGGCTCAATAAATGTGATTGTTATTTTTCAATTGCGCCATTCGGGTATTGGCAGACAAACTGGGCAAAATAAAATATTGTAAAAGCACTGAAATTCGTGGTATGGAAAAAAAATTAGAGAAAGCATGAGGAACAACAACAAATAAAAGAAATAGCAGCCATATGAATATATAGAAGTATATAAATATATCAATATACACGTATAGTACATATAAATATATCACATGCATATACACGTACATATATAATAGAATGCACATTCCTACAATGCAATAAACAAGTAAATATATGCAAGTATTTGTATGTATGTGTGTAAGGCACCTTTCGCTGCACCATTGAATGCATTTCCGACACCATGCTCTGGGGCGTAGTAGCACTGGTCATTGCTTGTGGTAGTGATTTATGACTCTTTGTATTGTTATACAATATATATATATATACATATATATACATATATATATGAACGTATTCATGCAAACATATGTATATGGGTATATACCTACTTGCATATTTACAGGTGAGCCATTGTCGTTGCCGCACCACAACGCTTGGCACCCATTCATGGCATCCAAAAGCAATTTATATATGCTCAAAAATATATTACAGAATAATAAATAAAAATAGAATATACATATATATATGTTTGTATAAATATGTATACCTATGTGCACGTGCATAAATAAGTATTTTCAACTACGTTAATATAAATTAAGTGAATATTTAAAGAACTCTCTTTTATTTATTAATGCAACATTACTCAAGTACGAGGGAAGTTACTTAAGTGGAGAAACGGTTAGCTCATAAATATGTCAAAAATGTATAATTTCAAGTTTCAATAATTGATATTGAAACGTCAGCACTTTTTTGCAGGGATTTTTGAGAACATTTTATAAATTTCTTTCATAGTTTGAGACTCACTATGTGGTTGCAAAGCTCTCAAAAAGGTGTAATCACTTCGATATAGACACTTTGTCTCATATTTCGTAGAGGACGAAAGCTTTAACTCCTAAAATCTGAGCCGGTGGTGGACTCAGTAGAGGAATCATACTTGTAAAATACTTCAGTCGTGCTACCTGCCGACAAAACTAAGCCACGATCCAATTATCAATCAAAATCGCCAACGACAAATGGAGTTTAGAAAACGTTATTCTGGACGTTTTGCTGGCAATCCTTACAGTATTATAATATATTTCACTTCTTTCTGGTCAACTAATTGATGTACAAACATATGTATAGCCGAGTGGTTAGCAACCCTAATGTAAACTGACGTTAAGTAACACCAAAGGCTTCGTCAGGTTCAGGAAGGACCTCTTCGAGTCGTACGATACCAACGAGGTTTCAGACAAGGTGATTCCTTATCGTATGACTTCTCTAATTTATTGTTGGAGAAAATATTAAGAACGGCACAGCTTAATAGAGAAGGTGCAATCTTCTATAAGAGATGGAGTATGCCGATGAATAGAGAAGCAAAACGTATGAGTTTGGTACTGAATGAGGTCAAGACGAAGTATCTCCTGTCCTGTCCTTCACGTCACTGATGACAGTCATAACTTTGAATTCGTAGATAATTTCGTCTATCTTGGAATCAATATTAACACCAACACAGAATAACTGCTGCCAACAGCTGCTACTTTGGACTGAAGAGAGAACCAAAACCAAACTCTACAAGTTGAAAAAAAAGCTTCGATGAGGCGTTAGTTTATAAGCTATTAAGAAATAATTTTTTGTCCGTTTGAAACTCACCACACTTTTTTTTTAAATTTTCTGAAACCAAATTCGGAACAGATGTAATGATGTCATATTAGATAAATTATAAAATTTAATAATGTCCTTTAGTGAAATTTCTTATTTTTCATGGCTGTGAGTGCTCCCAGCTCATAAAAATCACTCTTTCACATTTGTGTTTCACCTATATTTTTACGAGTATACACATATGAGCAATATTTAAACAAACATATAAGTATATATACATATATATATAAGTATGTATGTAATTATGTATGTATATACCACAATTGTTGTACACTCCTTCTTACCATGCATTTTAATGTCATTTTATGCGTTTCGCAGTGAAATTCCCTAAACAGCGAAATGCGAGCGTAACAAAATTGGCGCAGCTGCATTGAGTTGGCATAATTTTGAATTGCTGATCCTCGCCACTGCTGCTGCTGCTGCCACCGTTGTTGTTTCTTCCTTCACTATCATGCCACCACCAATCATTCAGAAAGATAAAGCAGCTACAGTATAAAATAAACAACAAAGTATATGTGTTGTATACATGTATATGTATATATGTATGTATGTATGTGTGTATGCACGAGTATGTTTGTATAATAGAATGGAACATTAAAGAAGGAAATTTGCGAAAATGTTCAATGCATAATTTATGTATGTAAATTTTCTGAAAGCGTCTGTATCTTGCTGACGTCCTTAAATGTATGTATATACGTGTATGTACGTAAGGATACATATAAATGTACTCGTATATGTATATTTCCGCATTTTTTCCGACACATTTACCCATTTCCATATTTAGGGAGAAAGCTTAAATGATTTTGCCACAATCGGAGTAAACAAAGTGTGGGTGAAAAGGAAAGCAAAATATTGCTTAAAGGAATTGCATTGAAGGCGGCAAATGTTCAAGGAAAATATTGAAATTTAAAAGAGCATATGTTGACACTAATGGATTTGCAATGAAATCTGTTATTTTTTTTTTCTACACGAGCGCGTTATTTGTATACTATACATACATACGTTTACGTGTATGTACATATGCAGATAATGTGTATGAACTGTTGCTTGTGGAAACTATGTACATATGTAGATTCTATTTTTTTTTTTTTTATAAATATATAGGATACAATTTTTAGTCATTTTTCGCCCTACAACATCGAGTAATGCTACGTTACTAATTAAATTGAAGAAACTAAAGTAAGCATTATTTCCACATACCTTTGCTACTAATCTAAAGCATTTATAGAATAAGAAATGTAAAAATTCTTCACTTAAAAATGAAAAGTTCCTCTTATCGTATGAGTTGTTCTGTTTTTAATGCTTCCGCACTGTGTACTAAATGTTGCTCATACGACATGACAAACTTTTTTTTTAGTTTGTGAATTTTTGCCATTTACTCTATATTGAAGAGTGTACAACGGGAATTGACTAAAGATTCTGATACAGGGAGTCCGTGAACATGTCACTGGCAACTGAGGTACAAACCTTGGTATTTTTGGCACGTTATAATGTATGAAAAATGAAAAATTGGATATATTTTCAGCATTATTTTATTTACTAGTAGTTGTGGTTGAGCCATCGGTCACTCAAATAAAATGGTTGTCTGGTCTGCCAACCTAATAACAAGCAACATACCATAACAGTTCATGTACCAAGTAATCTGTATCGAAATGTATACCTTAGATTGACCCTGAGCTTTGTTGATAGTGATAGCAAATGTCTGTGGAACAGAGAACTATAGACGCTTGAATTGAAATGGAGTTTCGGACGGAATGATAGGGATTCGAAGAATGAGGACGTTTACACCTTTTGCTTCTTTTACATTGTTCTGTAGTGTTTTGACTGCAAATTATGTGAATTATAATGACCTATGCTAAGTCTAAAAAATTCCAAAATTTCTGTTGGATAATTGACAGCTTCTATAATGTGACGCGCTCACTTTCATCGTTGAACTAAATACTGTGGAGATCGTAGATATCTTAGTTTGTTGCAGCATCGATAGATAGCTTACTTAGCCGCCCATAATACCTATTACTGATATAGAAAAGTGGGAACACCAGTGAATCAGTACTTCTTCTGGGGTGCAATCGGATCCAATCGGGCAAAAGTAACGTTGTCGTCCTATATAATGGACTTTCAACTCGGAATCACCTGCTTCACTTACGATTTAAGGCATCAAACAACCGAACTCAACTTACCTTCTCATGTATGCTGCTCTTAATAAGGACTAAATCCCTACCAAAATTAGTCTAGAAAAATACCTAACTCCTACTTTTGTGCGATCGGAGGACATAGACTCGAATATTTAAGGAATTCATTAAACTTGATCTTAACTCAAATAAAAAGCAATTAGTTGAAAACTTGTAAATGTTAGTTTATATTATTATTTTCCATTTTTGAAAATAAACTAACATTTTATAATAATAATAGTTTCACAGAATAATCTATTGAAAATAAACCACACATAAGCAAGCTTATTCATTTGCAATCATATAAAAACCCCATAAAATCGATAAGGATTTAAGCAAATGCCTTACAAAAACCATAAATATTGTAGTACATATATACAGTATGTACATTTACTCGAATGTATATACGTAAATTGCCTATAATATTTACAGGGGAATATCATCAGCTAATTCCCTTGCATTGAATGCCTTGCCTATGCATTCATATTGATGTGTGTGTTTGACACAAATCTGACAGCTGGCATGAAAAATTGTTTACACAAATTTGCTACGATTTGTTGTCGGTTATCTGTGAAGTTATTTTTACCGCATCAACAGTAAAAGCTATGGCTACACCAACAACAACACCGACACTAACAGCTGCAGCTACAACAGATGTTGTTAGCCTCGTTGAAAATACACTGTATAAGTGTATGTAGAGCGGACATAAATACATATATTGTTTATGACTATAAACATTTACATAGGTATGTACGTATGCATGCAAATATCTACGATAACCAATGACAATAACAACAACAAAAATCAATTGCCAACAACATTAGCATATATGCAAAACAGTGTCAAGCACACCCACATACAGCAAAGCAGAAGGTGAGTAAAATACAATAGTTGTTGTAGTGCGTGCAGAATCATTCAGTCAACATGAAGGCGAATGCATAGACAAACCGTCAAGCAGAGCAGACAATAAGTAAGCTGTTGTTTATCTGCATACGTATACATATTACACAGACGTATATGAGTATCAGCATACGTGTATATGAGCTTCGTCGCTAAGGACTGGTATTTCATTCTTAAATCAGACAATAATAATGTCGATTGGTTTTCCTATCATTGTCACTGCAATTGTAATCATTTGCTTTTCATTGACAAATCTTTACTAATACAAAATAAAGGTTTACTACATTTACAAATGAGAATTGTAGGCTACCCCGACAGCTCAAGCAAAAGACGAAAAGAAAATGTTCCTTTTTTTATGGTGACTGTACAAGTTTGCTTACGCTCAAGGTCGGTAAAAAACAACTCAAGGACTCGAATAATTAATATTTAAGACAGCATTTCCTATCCCTTTTTTTCAAAATCACCCAAAAAATTTGTAATTAAATATATTATACAGAGTCTAACACAATTTTATAAAAGATGCAGCTGTTAGTAGCCAGTGAGCGAACTCGAGATCACGAGTTTCAATTTCAGTTATGAAATAGTCGGTTATCATGGCGCGATAACGGTCGCTATTGAAGGTTACATTCGCATCGGCCCACCAATGATTCCACCGGTCCACAAACCACACCAAACCGTTGTTTTTTCCAGATGAAATGGCAGCTCTTGAATCTATTCAGATTGCTCTTCGTCCCCAATGTGGCAATTTCCCTTGTTAGCATACTCATTGAGTCGGATCTTCTTGGAACTCTTCAAGAGCTTCCCTGACTATAAGTTGAGCGCGAAGCAGATTCTTTAGGGAACCTGAAATTTCGTAATTTACGTTACAAACAAAATTTTTAATTTTTGTTATGTCGTTCTTGGTGTATCAATGCATAATGAATGCCGAGCCAGTGCTGCTTTGATCAAAAAATGTTCGGAAAAGGGCCAGACTCTAAAAAGACAAGTCTACACACAATTTCATACAAATAATTTGATTTTATTTTAATAAGAGCCAAGCCAAAAATCTAAAGAGACTTTTTAGTTTGATAACCCTTTCGAGAATACTGTTGAGTAGTGAAAGTCAAAGTGAAGCAATCATTTTCATATGCAAAATCGTGATTTTTCCTCTACACGTAACTCTACACGTACAACAAAGATGTATCCATAAATATTTAATGTTATTTTTTACCTTTAAATAATTGTTGTTAGCGTTGGAAAATTCATTTAAATTCACTAGCAATTGATTGCAACCAACAGGCAACATACAACGCTCGGCAACACTCCAATATGCTGACACTTGCCACAATTTGTGGCACCATTTGAATGCAGCAATCAAATTTTTGGCCTGGTTTGTCCTCAATACAGTCATTTTTATTACATTTGGCACGACAGCCAACGGCCAAATGGATGGGGTAAAGGTGGACAAAAAGTGACTGGGGTTTTTTCGTGTGCGGAAATGTAACATTCATACACACACACACACACACACAGAGATTCAGAGTGCTGATGGGTTGATGTGTGTAACTGTAAGTGACAGTTTGTATGTATTGCACAGCAAATTTTTATGCTTGATTGAAAAGAATTACTAATGTTTGAGTAGTAATGCATGAAAAATGTAAAAGAAAAAACAAAAATAAACAAGCGAAATGATTGTAAAGGTAAAACAAGTTGGAGTGGAAAATTCAAAACTAAAAAAAATGTAGGGAAAATAATAAAAAAAAAGTACAGAGTAGAAACATTTAACAAATCCGTGTTAGCTCTATTTATGCAGTAGCAACATAAAAAATGGCAAAAAAAGGAGACAACACAAAATGTTATACAAAACCATTTTCCACTTTTTTTTTCAAAAAAAAAACAACCAAATAGACAAATATGTTTACTTGTTTTCGTATATACGTGTATACATATATAGTATATGCACGTAGTTTTTTGTGATTTTTGTACATTTGACTGCGCAACAGTCAATGCAATAGACAACGGTAAAAACAAGTAACAAAAAGCTGTATTAAAAAGAGCAAAATATTTCAGTTGCAACACTGACAGCCCCTTCAGTCCTGCATGTTAGCCGAGTAGGCAACGCAAAAAATGCAGGTGTCGGGTATTGAAAAGCTTGCGGCGTTTGTCATACATATGTACATTCATATACATATACCATATATATAAAAACGAGGTATGTTCAATAAAAAAGTGTACATTTTTATTATTTTAAATTATTTTACTAATATTTATAAACTACCATGAAAGCCAGCTTTCTAGTACCGGTTTGACCAACATCCAAAATTATAGAACATGAATTTTTCTATTGCGGTCGCGCCTCTGCAGGTAATATCAATCCCTCCCATTCCATTGGCTGTTCGGAGGCGTCTTAGAATAAACTCTACTTGCCTAGCTTTGTTGGAAAAGCATCAGGATATATTCTAGGAGGAGCATCGAGAAGGAGCTCAGTCAAAAATAGTTTCAGCGGTTACAAAACCCCAATCAATCATATAAGTATATGTATTAATATAATATAATATATATAACTGTTATGTAAAAGCGTTTGAAAAGAAAGAAAAAATTTCCACATTTTAGCCTAGGCAAGAAGCTCTATGTTCCAATTATCAAGCAAACCGTACCATAGATGCTATTTTTCCGAAAAGATCGGTCCAAGGAAAATTGCACCACATATTAACCTTAACAAAGCCAAGATGTTCCACAAATTAAGGAAAATTGAACCAACGAATCCATCCAAAGTTCATTTTTCGGAACAAAAAGTGTTTTTTTATTATATGCCACGACGTCTCAGGCCTCTCCGATCGGTGGTATAAGCTATGGGTTGATCCGGTAGTATTAAATATTTATATAACATATGTTAAAAATATATCAAAGAACTTGAATTAAATTATGTGTGTACAAAATGGAAGTAAATGCTCTCTTAGGTACTTGAAATGTTGACAATAGTATAAGGTGAATGACACAAGGGTTGTGCTATAGCCACTAGTACATCCCACATCCAGAGTGATCGTATGACTATCACAAAACTTGCTGAGGATGCTACCATATGGCCCAGCTTTAAGATGTTGAATTTTTAGCAATAAAACATTTGAATGAGCAACGCTCAGGAATTGTTGAAGAAGGTCAGTAACGATTGTGACTTTCTTAAAGGAGTCATAATTGGTGATGGGTAGAGTGTTAGGTCAGGTGAAAAGTTCGTTCGGGTTTTATCTAATAGATGGCGTTATTGTCCACATGTATTAATTTAGTTTATGCGCCCGATACTGTAAGCGAACATGTAGCAAAAAAGTGGTTTGCTAGGCTCCGTTCCGGTAATTTCGATGTCAAAGATGCACCACGCGTCGGGAGGCCTTTCGCCGAAAATTGCGATAAAATCATGGAAATAGTGGAAACAGGCCGTCACGTGAGCACTTATCTAATTGCTGAAGAACTAAAGATAAGCCAGAAAATCGTTTGGAACCATTTGCATAACCTTGGATTCGAAAAGAAGCTCGATGTTTGGATGCCACACGAACTAACGCAAAAAAACATGATCCATCTGCGAATCGCTGCTGAATCGCAACAAAATCGACTCATTTCTGAAGTGTTTGGTGACTGGCGATAAAAAGTGGATCCCTTACGACAACGTCAAGCGAAATGGTCGTGGTCGAAACACGGTGAGCCGACGGCTAGGAAGGTTTTGCTGTGTGTTTGGTGGGATTGGCAAGGAATCATCTACTGCGAGCTGCTTCATTATGGCCAAACGCTCAATTCAGCCCTCTACTGCCAACAACTGGACCGCTTGAAGGCAGCACTCATCCAGAAGAGGCCATCTTTGATCAACAGAGGCCGAGTTGTGTCCCATCAAGACAACGCCAGGCCACACACGTCTTTGGTGACGAGTCAGAAGCTCCAGGAGCTCGGATGGGAGGTCCTAGTGCACGCACCTTATAGTCCGGACCTGGCACCAAGTGATTACCATCTTTTCCTGTCCATGGCGAACGCGCTTAATGGTGAGAAATTGGACTCAAGAGAGGGATATAATGAAGATGGCATCTCATTGGCAACAAGTTTACAAACAAAACGGCGCATATTTGACTTAAATCGGGCAAATGTACACAAAGTTATCGTATTTTGAAAAATCAATAAAAAAAACCGAATGAACTTTTTACTTGACCTAATATAATCCCCACTGTAAAGTGTTTGGTAATCAAATTTTCTGGAAACAACTTCTACAAAGAAGCTGATGCATGCACCTAATCAGTTCCTCACTGCCTTACATTTCGAGCAGACATTCCTCTATATATGTATGTACATAGTGTATGTACTCATATGGGCATTAAATATGTATACTGTAGGGTTGCTATATTATTTAAATGTGTTTTATTTTTATTTTTTTTGTTTCATTTCATTGCAATTTAGTTATAAACATATTTACAAGCGCAGATGTACATATACAATACAATTGAAAAAAAAATTGGCAAGCAATGAAAACCATTGTGACGCAAAAATTTCAAACAAAAGATGCCAACTACCCATTTGACAGTTGCTTTTTTGCTGTAAATGTGCTAGCGTGTGTATATACGTGTATGTATGTATTCGGCAAGTTTTTATTACACCTTCATATTTCTGCTCTTTTGGGTTTGTATGAAAATATTTACATATATATATATGTACATACATTTGACACATTTCAACGGATGCAATAAATGCATTGTCGCGTGATGTACCATATAGGTATTGTATGTAGCAAGCTGAAAACTACACGATTAAAAAAAATGTAATGTCGATTTATCAGTTCACATAGAAAAAAATTTTCTAACTGAACTTAGAAATAATAATTATTTGAGATTAGGCATTTAGTAATTGGTATATTTAAACTTTTAAGAATTACCGCTGTATGGGAGTTGGTTTCGCACATTTACAACACTACCCCCCTTTTGTGGTACACGAGTTGTGTGCCAAAAGTTTCATGAATTTATCTGAATATTACACTCGACTCATTATTTACACAAAGAGACCCACAAACAAACTGACGGAACAGTTCAACATGCAAAATTTTAATTAAATTCCTAAATAATATTTTATTTTTGTTTATCATAGAGCAAAAAAAAAACAAAATATATCAAATAAAACTAGTTATATTCACAAGGCAAATATGAACTTTCCTCCGAACTCAGAATGCATGAGAAATATTTTATAATTATTTCAACATAGGTACACCTCATATGCTAGGCAATGTGAAAAACAATTATTTGGGAAATGCAAATGCACTTGCGCATACGATTATATGTATATATGCAGACGTGAATTTTTAACAGAAATGTTTTTTTTTTTAGCAAAACTGGTTATCGTAAACAAAAAACATAATAATTTTTATAGTTTTGGTATGGAAACTGGTTTCGATTTTAAATATACTTATTTTTAGCTTATGTTACTTCACAATGCGAAAAATCATTTCATATATACGAGGTGCTAAATCCGGCGAATATGGTGTTGGTGGTGTTGTTTCTTTCTGTTTTCCAACAAATTTTTAAAACTTTCGGTAAGCACTATTTTGCAGTTACCATCTGACCCTTTTTCAGTGGAATAGCAGCTATGATTTTAGATCAGGTGAAGTAAACTGGCATCATTAATTTTGCTGCTGATTTTGTTGCTTAGATTTTACGGGTAGGTTTGCTCCTGTTGGACTTCGTCAAATTTGGACTACGAATACCCCAGCCGATGGAACGATGAACTGTATGCGATATCGGCCATATTGGCATAGTTCAACGAATCAAAAAACAGCAGCTGCGCTGGCTAGGTCCCGCTTTGAAAATTTTCGATGCAATACCCGCCAGTGGAAGCAGAGGAAGAACAAGACCTTCACTGCATTGAAAAGACCACTTAGAGAAGGACCTGGCTATACTTGGTATTTCCAATATGCGTCAAAGTGTAAAAAGATGGAATGAATGGCGCACTGTTGTCAAGTCGTCTGTAATCGCGTAAGTGTTATCTACGCCATTAAAGAAGAAGAAGATTACAAACATATTCACACATTCCTAATCCAATTTGTATTTGTTTGCCCTGTAAATTATCTTGCGAGCATACCATTATCGAATACTTAAAGCTCCCCTTCATTGAGTTTCTATTAAGACGTATGCATTGTTTTAACAGGTTTATTTCGACTAACGGTACTTTTATCGATACATTAAGAGCAAACGCAAAATCATTGCTAACAATACATTGTTTACACCCGATTTAAGTATGTCAGTGATGTCAGCAACCATAATTGCTTCATTTTGTTGTAGTTGGCCACTAACGGCTTTTCAACGCAGTTGACCTCATTAAATATCACACTCAATTGATTCATGAAGTCGTTAAACAGTGTTTTTTTTTTTGTTTTTTTTTTTTTTGGTAATGTTCACTTGGACATTGGACACTTGAAAGAACGCATTCTTATGCGGGTGATTACATACATACTTACCGAATTGCGTAAAATTACACCAAATATAGATGTGCATATACACTTACATTATATTTTGTACACCTTAAGCCATTCTTGGCCGAGTTTCTACACCAAAGTGGAGTTGGCGTTCGATAAAGGGCCTTATACTTTTTACCTGTCTCTCAAGGACAATTATTTCCTTTTTTTAAGACTCGTAAATACCATCGGATATCTTAACATTCCCTGCAGAGCTGTGTAGGTATTTGTAAAAAACTATTTAGAGATTTTACTAGCCAGAACTGAAGCCTCTAACCCTCATAATAACGCGCGTTTGGATTCATTTAATATTGGTATTTCACACACATTCAATATATATTTAACGAAACAATGCATCTTCATAAATGTCTCCATGGCAATCTAATAGTAAATCTTTCACTTTTATGGTAGTGACACATTCACATGCACATTTAGCGACTATAACCTTTAGTTGCTTTATCACCTAAATGTGACAATTCAATTCTTTTGCTAGAGATTTTAATGTCTTAATATTATATTTTGTTGATTACGCACAAAGAGAGTAGATGAGAGAGATGAGACTTTTATAGAAGAAATTGCGTAGCTTTGCTGGTAGTTAAATGTCCCAGCATTATGAGTATAGAGTATAGAGTATATAGTATAGAGTATAGAGTATAGAGTATAGAGTATAGAGTATAGAGTATAGAGTATAGAGTTTAGAGTAAAGAGTAAAGAGTATAGAGTATAGAGTATAGAGTTTAGAGTAAAGAGTATAGAGTATAGAATATAGAGTATAGAGTATAGAGTATAGAGTATAGAGTATAGAGTATAGAGTATAGAGTATAGAGTATAGAGTATAGAGTATAGAGTATAGAGTATAGAGTATAGAGTATAGAGTATAGAGTATAGAGTATAGAGTATAGAGTATAGAGTATAGAGTATAGAGTATAGAGTATAGAGTATAGAGTATAGAGTATAGAGTATAGAGTATAGAGTATAGAGTATAGAGTATAGAGTATAGAGTATAGAGTATAGAGTATAGAGTATAGAGTATAGAGTATAGAGTATAGAGTATAGAGTATAGAGTATAGAGTATAGAGTATAGAGTATAGAGTATAGAGTATAGAGTATAGAGTATAGAGTATAGAGTATAGAGTATAGAGTATAGAGTATAGAGTATAGAGTATAGAGTATAGAGTATAGAGTATAGAGTATAGAGTATAGAGTATAGAGTATAGAGTATAGAGTATAGAGTATAGAGTATAGAGTATAGAGTATAGAGTATAGAGTATAGAGTATAGAGTATAGAGTATAGAGTATAGAGTATAGAGTATAGAGTATAGAGTATAGAGTATAGAGTATAGAGTATAGAGTATAGAGTATAGAGTATAGAGTATAGAGTATAGAGTATAGAGTATAGAGTATAGAGTATAGAGTATAGAGTATAGAGTATAGAGTATAGAGTATAGAGTATAGAGTATAGAGTATAGAGTATAGAGTATAGAGTATAGAGTATAGAGTATAGAGTATAGAGTATAGAGTATAGAGTATAGAGTATAGAGTATAGAGTATAGAGTATAGAGTATAGAGTATAGAGTATAGAGTATAGAGTATAGAGTATAGAATATAGAGTATAGAGTATAGAGTATAGAGTATAGAGTATAGAGTATAGAGTATAGAGTATAGAAATGAAAGATTAATAGACGCATAACTCCAGAATGTGGATATTACGAGCATTAACCTCACCTTCGTAACCAAAATAATGAGAAAGGAAATTGCCTACACAATGCATTATCTATCATTCCCATTTCACTCTTATCACCATAATCCATTTTTCTCTGCTGAGACATGCATTGCTTTATGTAGAACTGGCTGACCGATTGGATATCAGATAGACGATAACACATCCACAGAGTTACCAGACACACTACATACGACCAAGCGGCACTGCTTGTCTATAGTATGAAGAACATTTGTACTTCCTCTTTTTCTTTATTGGCATTGTTACCGCTTACGCGTTTATAGCCGAATCAATTACAGCGCGCCATTCCCCTCTTCTTTTCTTTTTTATTGGAACAATATTAGAAAGTCCCTCAAAATTGGAAGAATCTTACAAGAATGGCATTATCACTGGTGTTGAGGATGGATCCAAAACAGAAGAAATTGTTGCTGAACAAACTTAAGATGCTCTGTGCATATTGTACAGGCTCGGATTGGATCTTGTGGTTTGTCTTAAATGCCTTCCATGAAATCTGGTAAACAATTCCTGCAGCTACTATCTTATAAAGCAAAAAATTAAATTGAAATAAAATACAAATAAAGAAACAAACTGTTGACAACCGCAAGAATTTTCGCAACTATTTCATTTAATTTGATTTATGGACAGCAATGAAAAATGGTTAACGCCTTGCTGAATACACTTTCAGATGTGTGTAAACGAAATTTCTTTACAACACTTTTTGCACAAGTCTTTGAGTTTTTAAGTCAATGCGCCTTTCCTTACTATGGTAAAACCCTTACCACTTCCTAGCTCCGTCTCCCTCTCTGTCTCTCTTTCTCTCTCTAGTCATCCCATCTTTTATTTCCTCCTCCATTCTTGCAGGCAATAGTTTTCTTACATGTCGGCACACCGAAGGACACGCCCACTACGGCACGCAAATGATCACGTAAAGAGGAAAAATATTGAATTGTTGCAAAAAATAAAAAAAAGAGAACAAACAACGCAATGAAATTGGCTACGAAAAAATGTGACAGCAATTCATGGTGGCGATGCTACGTTGGCAGCAGTGAGAATAAAAGCTCCACTTCTGCTGGCAGACATGTTGACGTTGGCCATGACGTGTAAGGCGTTGCCAGCGTCCATTCAAGAAAATTTCGCGACCTTGCACCGGATAGTATATACAATAGGTTACCAACATATGCCCACGCATGCACACATACCGCAACATAAATACCTACATATACCATATATATATAGACACACACGAATATATACTCAATTAATTGTACAAACATAGGCGTGCATATGCTCGGGAGCAAATAGCGAAAGATTAAAGTCATAAATTTTGCTTTTGTGCGAAAATTTGGTAATTTTCCATCTTTGCTTTCAGCAGTCTTTTTTTTTGGTTGGCAGTTCAGAGCGTGTGTTTGTAAGAGTGAATACGTATTTACGGTTATGAAATAATATAAATGGAGGTAGACATTTAACGTACATTTAAGAAAATAAAATAAAATAATTTAAATGAAATAAGACGAAATAAAATAAAATAAAATAAAACAAAATTAAATAAACTAAAGAAAATTAAATAAAATAAACTAAAGAAAATAAAATAAAATAATTTAAATGAAATAAGACGAAATAAAATAAAATAAAATAAAATAATAAAATAATAAAATAAAAATAAATAAAATAAAAATAAATAAAATAAAAATAAAATAAAATAAAATAAAATAAAAATAAAATAAAATAAAGTTAAATAAAACAAAATAAAATAATATAAAATGAAATAAAATAACATAAAATTAAATTAAATTAAATTAAATAATATAAAATAAATTGGAAGAACCACAAATAGTACCCGTCCTGTTATACCATATGTGAACTTATTATCTCTGAATTGTGACATCACATATAGGTATACTATAATACATCTGTTTTATTGCAAATATTATGGTTTTAAAGAACCTTCAGTTCTTTGACAACTTAACGTAACATCACTCGAAACTCCTTTTCCATTTCATTTATGAAACATGGCCAATGGAGTTGTTCTTATTGTTTCTCCAGCTCTTTTAGGGTAAATATGTTTTTTTGTAGTTTGTCACACACCTTGACATACTAAAATATCATTAATTGGCGTCATTATTGAAAGCTAATCTCCTTGTTTATTGCTAATTGCTCCAAATTAAAGGCATTTATGCATTGATATACCGTTATTACTAATCATACTTACATAGAATCACCCGTAGCTATATTACGGTATATAAAAGGGATTTATACCTATAAATACTGTAAGTAATGTGTTGTGTACTTACAAAAAGGGTCAGCACGTTGCCGCTATTGGTCAGAGGGGATAAATCTACATGTATGGGTGTGGTAAATAAATACATATATACAAGTATGGTATGTATTTAAATATATGTAGTGAAGTCTTATATATTATGCACTAAACAAAATTAATTCGAGTAAATATTTAATAATTATGCATAGATTTAGCCCTCACTTTACATAATAGTTATAAATAACTATTAAATATTTTAACATTTTATTTTCAAAAATGCCCGACTTACAACTAAAACGAAGCAAGTTGGTATGCCATTTAAGTTTGACGGATGCCACAGCCCTGTATTTTTGAAATCACAAAATATACATATAAACGTATATTTTCCCGGAAATTTAGGTTTTATACTTTACAGGGAAAAATATTTAAATTTTAGCCGCTAACGTTAAGCTAAAATTTCATATAGAAATACGCACAGTCATACTCACTGCATATCGGTCTTCTATACAATGAAGGAGTGATTAAAAGCTTATTGTAACAGCTTTTAAAGCGCTTACATTGATAAGCTTCAAGCTATTAGCGCAGCCATGCTTTACTCTTACTATCAAATTCAATAAAAGCAAAAAAAAAATTTCGCGAATTATGCAGAGCATATGAAGGCTAAAAGACAACACACATTAAGCACTTTGCTCGGATAAAATTTACACGCATGCGTACACAGTATATATGTAAGTAAAAGGAAATAAGTGAAATCATGTGAGTAACTGCATATCAAAAGCCAATAGCTTAATTTCATGGTTTCACCTTCATATACAATACATATATACATACATACATTGTTAAGTTAAAATCTAAATTAAATTTTTCAGAACTTTTCGCGAAGATAGTTATTCACTAGTCTTTTTAATCTATTTATAAATCAACTCAGTTTCAAAAAAAAATTTTTTTTCGCCAATAAAATCAATTTTTCTTTAAATAAATTTCGGAAACCTAAAGTGCATCATAATTCTCTCTGGGCACATTTCATATAGTACTGGATATAATAATAAGAATAAATATTTAAATTTAAATTTACGTTTCACTGTTTACATCAGAGCGAACATTATACGGTTGGGAAATTAGTGGCACCTCTCTAAAAGCCTCAACAAAAAGAAGTAGTCTGTTTTCCAAAGCTTAAATGTAGTCACTGCTATTCATTCGAGACGATATGCCTTGATATAAAAGCCAAACACATCACTACAGAACCTCCTCCAAAATTGCGTTTAAAAAAGCAAAGAATTCTCTGTCGCAAATCTCGCATATAGAGGCACCTACAGTTTATATTAAGCCGCCTCCAAACGGCCGATCGATTTTTATAAGGAGCTTTGACTTTCATGTCAGAAAAACACTCGGCGGTCTTGACATTCCCTGCGGATGGTGACCGCAATTACAAAAATAAATTTCCTATTATTTTATACAGTGGACGAACCGGGACGAACCGAATGTTAGTGCGCAATGCTAATCACTTGGCCACTGCGAAAGTACCAGACGAGTTTGAAAAGTGTTTGCTTGCACTGTGCCTGTATCACTGAAGCATTCACTGCATGTTTATCAATTATTTCGACGAATCAACAATTGACATACATAGAAGTGTGGACGTGTGACGGCAATTAGAAAAATAAATTTTCTATAACTTTGGATATTGATCGAACACCCCGGTTTTCCGAGTGGCAGTACGCAATGCTAAGCACTCGGCTTTTGTGGCCGCCAATGTTCAAAAATAGCAGATCTGTTATGGAAGGGAATAGTCTATTTCTGGACGTTGGTCAACCAGTTTGGGTAGAGCTTAGTCCCTCTTAAAGCCAGCATACCCACTAACTTTTAGTGCTGTTGATTGCTGCCTTAAATTTTCACACCTGAGTACAAGAGGTAATGGAAAGTAACAAGTCCTCTATGTGGGACAAAGTCTTAGTTCAAGTCGAAGTCTACCTAAACGCTTCATTTCTTCCTTCCATAAAGTTTGATATACTCATATACAAGTAGATGTATCTACAATATAATCTATAACGGTTATTTCTAGCTGTGACATACAATTGTAAGCTGAACAAACTTGATAGCCAAGTACAAAAGCTTCCTCTTTTTTCTAGGCGATGCTCATGACAGTCGACATTTGAAAACGACGCTATTGGAATAACGCCGGTAAATAAGCCAATAGATGATTTAAGGAAACAAGCAATAAAAATGAATATTGAACGCATTTAACTTGACTATTCCCTTTTGATGTAATTCACTCAAACATACACGCACACGCACACACACTTTTTCCGGCATTCCACCGAACTACGATAATTTTAAACCAAATACCGAAACAACTTGGTCATCACTCATCCACTCAGCGACAAGCAACCGACGTAACATCAATAGCGCGCTGCTCATCATTAGTAAATGTGTTGTCAACAAAGTGCTGTCGCTGGTACTGACAGACCTACACGCACAGACATACACGAGTATACACGTACTCGTATATATGTAGGTACATGGTATAGCTGCGCGAGCAGAAAAACTACTCAAAGTATCAACTGTGTTGTCATCAAGTGACATCAACCAAATCATCAACGGCAGCAGCAGCAGCAGCAGCAGCAGCAGGAGCAGCGACGGTGGCAGCAACGATGATGGTCGCATCATTGTAATCGCATTTACTGTCATCGCTTTTTGCCACACTATTTGACATTCGGCCATTGTCTAATGGCGTTTGTTGTTTGTTAGCAACGGAGTAGAAAGCACGACAAGCGACGCAAACAAAAACCCCGCTGATGAGGCCAACAATTGAGCGTGTATATTAAGCAACAGCGATAACGACAACTCAACACAATCCAATGTTAAGCACCATAAATCCACAACGCAGCGGGACAAAAGATGATAGGGAAATGGAGTGCACAAAATAAAATGGAGGAGTTTCATACTCCTTCATATCAAAATTTAATTCTATAAAGAATTTGATGAAATATGGTACATAAAAAACATTGAAATATCACAAAAGGCCTCAGACTAGAGACGCCGCTTTCGAAGAGGTGCGTATATACCTGACATATCTTGTCTATTAAAGGAGCGAAAATTAGGTGTTGCCGTTGCCATCCTGGCACTCAACCCGGTGGATGAACGTCTAACCACAATTCGCGTCAATTCGTAGTTCTTCAATATATCGTGTTTGATGATTTCAATGCCAAGGTGAACAAAGAAAGTAAATTCGGCATAACTGTAGCATACCCAAACAAGCGCCGGCCGATCGACTTCGACGTGGCATAAACGGTCTTTGGCTTTCATCCTGTCCTCTGGGAATACGCATCAGTAACTCTACCATAAATAAGGGAACTTTGGAACGTCAAACTACCGTGTAGATATCAAGCTAAACTTGTAATCGATGCCCAGCCCATACTGAATTAATGGAAAGGACACTGCTAAATTACAGTGAAA
This sequence comes from Ceratitis rosa, assembly GCA_037013455.1. NCBI lineage: Eukaryota > Metazoa > Arthropoda > Insecta > Diptera > Tephritidae > Ceratitis > Ceratitis rosa. Next base: position 7,835,157 of record JAWMAG010000039.1, read on the forward strand.
GAGCAACTACCGGAGCTGCTGAACCCGAAAACCTAACGATGAGGATAGCATAGACGTTCCTATAACCGGCTATGAAGTGGATGGCTCCTGCTTCTTTGCAAGGTATAGTCACATGAAGGCTTACCCGATGACTGGGTACTATCCCAACCATAAAAAAGAGACTGAAGTACCTGCGCAATTTACCGTGAGATAAATTTTCTCAATATCGCATATAAGGTCTTGTTATTATTGTTAAACGCCTCCAATTATGCTACCAGGCAGAAATGGCCATAGAATAATATTATCTGCGTTTGTCAGTCACATTTGTTTACCACCATAGAGGAACTAACAAGTCCATTGTCCAATAACAATAGCAACAACAAGACTTGCTTAGGGCAAAATGAAAATCTTAACTTTGTGGTAAATAAATATATTTACTAAGTGATTTATAAATAAAGTGTACTTGAAACAACAGACGTCAAAAGGCTCAGAGGTGAATACGTCACCGGATAATTGAATGAGTTAATGAATAGTTGAATGAGTTTATGGTAAAATGAAATGCGCATAAAACTTAAGAGGATAGTCGTAGATAGTATGCATTCGACTTACTTAGTGGATATTGGGGTGTAAATCTGCATCTAGGTATGCAGCTGAGCAGTGAACAACTCTTGTGCGAGATATGGACAATTGGATCCCAGCTAAAAGACGTTTAGGACCACGGCAAACGTAAAAAGGATTACTTGAAATATCCGGTCCTTGTTTGGGAAAATCTCGCTGATGAGGATAATGACGGATAATCAAGCCAACACCACCAAACTAGATGGCTCTTGCCGCCAATGAGAGTATTAGATTTAACCATTGACGAAGGCTGCTTATCTCACAACATTTCGAGCGAGCACAAGGCGAGATTCGTTGTTGGCTAGATAGCGAGAGTTAAAATGTGAAGCGTGACACAATCTCAGCCAAAAAAAAACATAAAGATGCCGTTGCAATGTGTCTGTAAGAAGAAGCTGGAGAAGCTGGTTAAAAGGTGTAATGATGGAAAATTTTATCTAAGATCTGAGCATCATATATGAACCACAGAGCTAATCTGGTGACTAGAGCGCACAAGTTTAAGGTGTGAGACCTTCACCAGTCAATTTCTCTGAAAGATAATGTTTCTTCAATTATAAGTCTCAGCAAGAGTTCCAAAAATTATTTAAGTAAGATAATTAAGGAGTGACTCATTTTTGAAAATTGTGGGAACATGGGAAAGGATTAAAATTTCTATTTAACCATTTCATTGACCATATATATATTGAAGTATAAGAAAATACTCTTTATTTATTAGTTGGTTATAAAATGACGGCGATAAAGTCCATTATTTAAACTGTGTTTTCTTAAAGGTGTCCACGGGAGAACCAATTTCTCCTAAAGGATGAGATCTAAAAGAGAAAAGCAAAAAGTTTTATGATGGTTTTTTATGAGGAGCTTTTTAATAAAAATATGCACTTATTTAAATGTTATATATTTAATGCAAATACAACACTTTTTTACTTTTTTTATTTATTTTTTTTTTTTTTTTTTTTTGGAATATAATAATTGATTTATTATTATCCCCTTCCGTTATTTATTATCAGGTTAACTTACACACTTATTTACATATTTAACTTTATTTTTTGTATATGTTTGTGTCAGCTCTTTACTTTTGTTTATTTTTAATTTCAAGCTTTTTATTACTTTATCGCAATTTTTTTCGGTAAATTCGCACAAAGTTGTTTTCCGCATATTCATTAAATTTAAGCGGATATGTCACGTTAAGTTTGTAAATGTTATTTTTTAATAGAATAAGCATACAAAGCGTAGTGCGATACAATTATTTATGTAAATATGTATTGTGAACTAACTACCATAAATGTTAACTTAACCAGTATACATATGTATGTAAGAGAGAATGAACAAAAGTTCAGTTAGTTGGTGACTCAATATGTGTTTTTTTTTAATATAAAAATATCAAATCCTTTGCAATTACTTTATTAGACTTGCTTTCAAATTTTCGAACAATCTGAGAAATGCAGACGAGAAAACGCAAGATAGCTGAGGAGGAAATTCCAGCACCAACGCAAACAGATATTCGCCATGTGATTCCCGTTGAGTTTCGGCTTAATTTACAGCCAATACAATTTTTCTTTAAAGGCAATTTCTAAGTGGTTCCAAAGATTCCACACCGAACATTTTACCCTAGAGGAGGAGCCCCCAGTAGGTCGACCAAAATATTCCACTGCTGACGTCACTGTAGCTCTGGTGAAGTCCAAAACTGACAAACACCCACGATTGACACAAAAAATGATTGCTAATGAATTTGGCTTGTATGCCATAGCTGTATCGCGAATATTAAGTAATCATTTGGGATATACGTAGAAATCTGCTCGATGGGTACCACGAATTATAAATGAGGCCCAAAAAGAGGTTCGAGTGCATTTTGCTTCATTTTTTTACCAAAAGTTTCCTTCAAATAAATATATTGATTGTTTCATTAATCCCGGCTCTATAGTGTTCACCATTATGACCGGCTTCGTTGCTGAAACAATATAGACCAATGATTTTCTCTGCCCATAGAGCACACCATATGGTGACTTTTTTGTTGATGTATCGGCATCTCAACGAACGCATGTTGATTATCATCACTCCATATGCGACATTTTTATTTATTAATTAGGCCATTCAACCAAAATTGAGGTTCATCGCAGAAAAAAATTTTCTTGTGGAAACCGGGATTGGTGGTCATCTTGTTTAGAACTCATTCATCGTACGTACGAAGGGCTTGATGATCGTTCGGATATTCTTGTTGAACGAGCTGAAATTTGTGAGAAGCCGCCAGCAAATCAAGAGATTTCCGCAAAATCATTCATAAAATGAATGAAAAAACAGATGAAATGTGTTGGCGCAAGGCTAAATCTAAGATACAGCAAAAACGCTCAAATGAAACAACCAGAAAATAATGCATAATTAAATTTTTTATTAAAAAAAATTCACAAATTTTTTTAATTTTAAATATTAATATTTAAAATATTAATATTGAATTTATGTAGTGAGAAAAGTTCTCAAACGAGTTTTTTACAAACGTTACGTTACTTTAACAAACTGACAGTCATAACAACAACAACGAAAAAAGTTTTATAATTTTTTTTAATATTATAATATTATCATGATATTCCGACAACCGAACAAATGTTTATTTGTTTATACTCGCTACAAAGCAATTCATGTACAAACAATATTTTTTTGTAGACAGATATGATTAACAGTTCCGCAAAAATCGTATACAAAGTACAATAATTAACAAACTCTGAATAAAACTCTATAACTTTTAGAATTAATTTTCGCTGTGCCTGACATATTTTATTTCAAGCAAAAATTGAAAAAATTTAAAGTAGTTTTATAGAAGATTTTTTTTTTTCAAATACTCTCTGAGTGCTTACATAATTATGAATGGTTATGCTGGTTCCTAGATAGATGAAATCGTCTACAACCTCAAATTTATGACTGTAACCCACGATGTGGAGGCCAAGACGTGAATGTGCTGACTATTCACTATCAGACCCGTTCGCTTCGTTTCCTCATCCATTATAGAGAAAGCAGTTAATATCGTAGCTTTCGCCAGTATATCGTCCCAATTCTAATAGAACTATTGACTGATCACTATTTGATGTTCATATAGTCGTGTGATGGAGCGTTTATACCACCATCATCGATTCAATATACAATGTCCGTCAAGCTCCTGAAATCTTTTGAAAGAAATATCGCATATTAATTTGGTCGGCCATCTCTTTAAGTTTTTTATACTCCCACATTTCAGCCTCTCTTTTGCGTTTCGTTGCTCTCTCTCTATTTTTCTTTCCACTGCGATGCGTTTATCGTCATTATTTCTATTGACTTTATCGAAAACCAAAACCTACAGCTTGCCACTGCAAGTAAGCAGCTGGAAATGTTCCCTTATACCGAGTTGTTGATGAGTTCTCTTAAAAAACACGAATGCAAGTCCAGTAGGAAACTGATTGGCTGTCTGTTTTGATTGCAGCCTCAAACCGTTCTTGTGTTTATTAAGACGTATTCTTGGCTATACGGAGAGGATACGTATCATAGCTGCAACAAGACAGTGGTCCGAGTCGTTGTTAGAACCGTGAAAAGTAGGCACATCTAGAACACTGAAGACGTATCTTCCGTCTATCACAACATCCTAGACAACTAAGTAGCTAAATGGACTTTTTTGCTTTGGAATCTGGTATTCCAGATATTTCTGTCCCAGCAAAGTCTCAACCCATTTAGAGATGTCTCCTTGTGGAACTTCTCTTTAAATATGAGTTGGCTCGAGTGTTCTTTTTAATTTTAATTGGTTATTTGGCTAAAAGGGGAGGTTAAGGACCTGACAGCGGGCAGCCGCAGTTTAGCCATTGAGTAGGCTCATTGTGCTCCCTTGGTTATCGTAGTTATGCTTATGCGAATAGTTCGCTTTTTAAAATAAATTGGCTGGAGCTCGGAGCACAGGTTCTGCACTCTACCGATTCTACCAAAACTAACTTTGTATAAGTACGCATTAAATATATGTTTGTAGATTTCATCGTTAATAAATATGAACGAGAAGCTTTGAATTTCTTGCCTTCTTTGGTATTTCCCCCTGCAAGTTAGCCCAGAAGAAAGTAAATATAAATGCAAAAACGTTTGTAGCGAGAGGAAAATAGCATTTTAATATTTAAACAAATATTTTTTTTTAATTGATTTATTTTTACAACCTTCCGTTAATTTATTATCTGGTGAACTTGTTAATTAACTACCCAGCAAACATAAAACTCAGAAATGCTATGAAATTTTCATCAATATTTTAAGAGGGTATCAAGATAACTGACCAAATGGACGCATCGTGAATTACATTGTTCGTCCTCCCAATTACGAATGCGAATTACCCCATTCACACGCAGGCACCTTGACAGTTTTCTGTTTCGCTTGTTTGTTCCATTAAGTATGTACTCGTATTAAGCATATATTTGGAGTGTGAATTCCTTTCGAGAGAGCGAAACACGTAATTGAGCTGTCGTGCAAATGTCGTATAACACCTTGTTAGCTAACCGACAGACCCAACTTAGCCTTATTTAGTGCACGTTCAGCCGGAAATATCAACTAACTTGACCTTTCTTTGTTTCTTGAACTGATATGTACTCGTAGGATCCATGTTTCCTGTGAGCTATCGAAACGGTGTAAAATTTCGTTCCGATTGCAGGCGAAGCATCGCCAAAACACTCCGTTGAAATTGTCACGCGATTGAGATTATGCTATATTAGGAATAGTACCAAAACCAAATGTGAGAAGCTGAATTGTCTTTAGTCTCAGACATTTTGAGCATTTTCTTTATTCAATCAGTGTCCAGTATAATTCCTTAAATAGTATCGCCAATTTTTGAGCGACGAGGTTTATTACAAGAACCACATTCGCTTCAAAATCAAGGCGAGTAGTTTATGTTTAATGGGTTACTTTGTGCAAGCATTTTATTTATTTATTTATATATATGCATGTACATATACATTTTTGTATATAATAAGCCTGTTTCTCATGTTTGTTTATAGTTTTGTAATACTTTATCGTATATTGTTTTCTTTTTTTTGTGAAGTCGCACAAGCCGCTTTCCGCATATTCATTAAATTTAAGCGGATGTGTCGTATAAAGTCTATAATCGTTGTAAATCTACATATTTTCAATGAAAATATGAAAACAATATAAACGGAAAAACACAGAAAAAACGAATTTCAAATTCATTTACATAAATATTGAGATTTAAACTTTATTTAATTTAACCAAAGTGTCAACATGCATACAGAAGTACAAACTAAATGATTTAAAAGCTTATATTTTCCGGCTTGATGACATGGCAATTTTTTCGCTCATATTTTGTTTTTTTTTTTTTTGTACCTTTTATGCACATAAAATGGTATATTAACTTTTGTCCGAAGGACACATATAACTATTAGAAGGAGAAAGAATAGACCCATCAAAACTTGTACCGATCAAGTCAGAATGACGAGTTGAGTTGATTTTGTCATGTCCGTCAGACCGTCTGTTTTTACGCTTGGTCCCTAGTTTTTAGGATATTTTTAACCAAACTTGGTATACAGATGCAACAAGATATTTTAGCTGTGATTTGTTAGATTTTTGTTCATAGGAGCGTGAAACGGCCGTGGTAGAGGGACAGCGAGCCGGACCAATGGTCTCCAAGCCAGGCTTGACGGCCAAGAAGTTTTTTTTTTTGTTTGTTTGGTGACCCCACGGCCAAGCTATTTATTCGTACCCGTACCGTCAGCAGTTGAATCATCTGAAGGAAACAATCATCCAGAAGTGGGCAGCTTTGGCCAACAGTAGTGGAACTGTGTCTTATCAGGACAACACATCGAAAGTGACTCACCAGAATCTCTCATAGCTTGCATGGGAGGTTCTTATACATCCACCTTACAGTCCGGACCTAGCACCAAGTGATTACCATCTGTTCCTGTATATGTCGAATGATTTGACTGGTAACGAATTGGCCTCAAGAGAAGCCAGTGAAAATCGACTGTCTCAATAGTTTGCCAATAGGGGTAAGGGTTTCTATGAAAGAGACGTAATGGTATTAGCTTCCAAATGGTCAAATTGTTGGCAAAAATGGAACTGTTGGGACAAATTGATGTGAAGAGTAAAACACGTGCATGTCACTCAAGAACAACTGAAAATATTGCTGCTGTAGCAATAGCTGAATGTTGACAAACGACATTAAACCGAATTTCGCTTGAAGGCTTGGGTTTTAAGGCTTCAAAAGTTCAATTAATACAAGAACTATAGCCAGCCGAAGCAAAATTTCATAAAAAGGATACGGTGCTGAAAGAATAGCTACGATGGCCAATTAGTTGATGTTATTTTCCATTATTAATCGCATATTTACCCTTTTACATTAAAATAATCATTTGATCATTCATCTCAAAAAATGTAATTTTTCTTTAAATATAAAAAAACACCTCTTATTGGAAAACCCTGTATAAAAACGTGAAATATTAAAATCAAAACAGATTTTATCTTGAAATTTCTTTGTGCATTATTTACTTTTGTATACTTTTTTCATTTCTGTTTTGTTGCTTTCAATAGTACGGTATATTTAAATAAGCTGCATATCTTCTATTGCAAGGATGAGATCGCAAAAAAAATATAATTTAAGAATTTTTATGCAAAAAAAAACAAAAAAAGATTTGTAATTATTTTCAATATTTTTTTGATACTACGGCAAAAAAATGAGTAACATTAAAATTTAGGTATTTTGCCAAAAAGAAAAAGGCAGCTAAAAAAATAGTACTTGCAAATTTCAACTTCACTTACCTTTTATACGCAAACGCGAAATTGAACTAAAATTCTTAAATAAAACACCAATACCGCATAAACAATAATACACAGAAACTACAAACATAAAAACAAACACTTAGAAAAAGGCTATACCAAATTCTGAAACAACTTTTATAAACTGAAATACACAAATATGCATATGTATGGTATAGTAAAGTATATACTACTTGTATAATATATTCGCCTGTAGTTATATTAGTAAATATATATCTAAATACGCATATATTTCCTTAACTATTCAAGCGAAAAGTTGTGCAAAGTTAGTTGAGCTGCAATTGAAATGAGTGTGCCAACAGCTAACAAGGCAAGCGACTAAACCAGACACTCAGCCAAGCAAATATTTTTAAGCGGCAAACTAAGCGGGCAATCGGCGAACTATCCGAAACTTCAGCAAAGCAGAATTTTTACTATTTTTTATTAAATTTAGCTTAGCTGAATATTGCGTGTTTTTTTTTTTTTTAAATTAAACTCTTTATACATTAAGACCAAAAAGTTTCCGGAAATTGTTTTTTTTTCGATATTCGCGGTTTGGTTCATTATGACGTTTTGAAACATTTGCGTGAAAACATACGTCGTAGCTGAGTCGTTCAATACCATCGACTCGATTGAGGCCATGAAAGGAAATTCACAGAGGGAACTAAAGTCGATTGATTTCAACAGCTGCTGCAAACAAACTAGTTGACAGATCACGCTCATTTTTGGCATAATAATTAAGGACAGTGCTACCAACTTAACAAAAAAAAGTGCTGAAAAATATTAAGCGCAGGCAATTTAAATGATAATTTCGGGAAAGTTTCTGGTCTTAATGTTTATATCTATGAAGAGTGCAATCGTTTTTGCTTACGGTATGAACACTCGTGCAACTTCGACTGGACCACATTCGAAAAAACGAAGTCAAGCAGTGCCAAAATCGAATACATAACTCATTGGATATGAAATATGTATTCATATTTAATATACATTTATTTCGAAATGGAAGCCAAAATATTTTACATGCATGCAAATCTCTTAAATACCCGTTAAATTTATATGAAAAGCAACAATTCTGCTGCATCAACCGCTGCGCTTAGGCTGGACCTAATGGTAAATGCAATGAAACGTTTTTTTTTATATAAATGTAAATATATAATTATTTTTTAATATCAAAATGAGAAGGTTAAGAAAAAGTCAGCATTTTGGTAAATTTTTTAATTCAAAGATTTTCATATCTCAACAGCTCTAAATAATAAATGGCTATCATTATTTAAAATCTAAACAACGCAGGCGAAATTCTTGCCCATCCTAATATTCATATAAACAATACATACATACATTTAAATAAATATATGCAAATAATTGGCAGCAAAACTGCAAATGACTGCAACTAAGCGTTGAATTATAGCCGATTTCGAAAGTTTTGAATGCCATCGGAAAAGAATTCTACCAAAATATGATATTTGTGCGAATGAGTTTGTGTGTATGTGTTGTTTCATACTGAATATGTGCCACGGCTAAATTAAATACGCTTGCCAGTTGAATTCCCAACACAACGACACATATCCATTTCCAGCTCAAAATTCAAAACTTTATAAAATTATCTACGAGAAATGAGCGCTGAACCTTATGTGTCTCCCGAATCAATTCGTCTCGTTTTAAACGAATGCTTAAACACGAAGCACGCCACCGTTCGATTATTTCGAATGATCTGAATTTTCTTGAAAAACTCAATCGCATAAAACTCGTTAAAGACTAAGGAGTAAATTACAGATTTTAAGGTAGAAAAATCGTCGACAAATCATGCTTTAAGATGAGATAATGGTACACATAATCGTCCCACTGACGGTTTTAGATATTGTAAAGCCTGTCCATAATAGTTTTGCTCGTTCCACCTCAAATTTCGCTACTTTAGCCGAAAGTATAACCAAAGACCCGAATATGTATATTTCTAGAAGTTCTCAAAAGCTGGGACTTTCTTACGGCTCACTATGGCATATTTTGCACTCGGACTTATACCAACATCTATATAAAGTCCAGCTCACACAACAACTGAAATCAGCTAATCATTCGCAACGGAGTACATAGATCAATTGGGACGGCGATGGGTGACGACGATTTGTCGAACAAAATTTTCTTCAGTGGAGAGACTCATTTCTGACTATGTAATTATGTAAATAAACAAAACTGCCGCAATTGGGGTTCCGAGAATCTTCAAATAATTTAAAAGCGGTCATTATACTCAAAAAAAAAAAACTTACTGTCTGGTGTGCTTTTCAGTCCAGAGTTGTGATTGTGCCTTACTTCTTTGAAAACGACGACGGCGAGACAGTCATTGTCGATTCGAAGCATTATGGTCATATGAGAACCGACTATTTTTGGTCTGCAAAGTTATTTATTCATCTAATATGCATCACCAGAGAATCGAAGATCTGTTTTTATTTTGTATCCGAGCAGATACTGGCTAGCGTTTTATGGCCCAGGTATTACAAATTTGAGCTATTGTACGAAACAACGTGTACGAGTAAGGAAGAAAGTATCCATTACTGACCTAATTTGGTTTTGCAAGTCTGCACATCTGCCCAACCTATTTCAATCTAGCTTAGAATTATTTTCATAAAAAAATTAGGAAAGTAAGTAATTTCAACCAGTTTCATTCTTTAAATGCTATTTTACTGAAATAAAATGAATAAATGATAAGTTACAGAAAGACAGTTAGTCAAGACTTGAAATACATTATAAGCTGAAAGGAAAGGCATACTCGTACATTTCTTATCATTTCGATATTTCATTACACGCACATATATGTAAATGTATGTATATTTACTGCATTATACCACCATGTATATATATCTATGTATATAATAAATAATAATGTAGAGAGACATACATATAGGTATGTGTAAGTTCTCGGTATGCTCAAAAACTTGTACAGAGATTGGAAAAACGAACAATGGGCCCATCAGTATATACACTGCATACATAAATATATACATACATACGTGTGCTTGAAATAAACTAAAAGCACCCATTCAACTACCAGGAACCGCAAGAATGATTGTTATTTACGCAATGGCAATAATAATCTGTATTTATAAGAGTTAAAACACACCTACATACAATAAAATATGAATCGTGCTGTTGGCGAACAGACGTAGGCACGCGCCCAGGCATTCTCAATAGCATACCAAAGTGCATGGAAGCACATTCGCATATTTTTTATATATTCATGGTATTCATGTGTGAATATATCCATACAAATATGTCCACAATACATACGTAGAAAATTGAATTTTTATTCAAAATTCCAATATCTCACAATCAGTTGGATTATTTTTGTTTTTTTTTTTTCTTATTTTATCTTTAGCTGATTCCTCTTTCGAGCTTTTTATTTCACTCCCGTTTACATTGTTCGACATATTAAAGGATGGGTTTCTTCTTACAAAATCAATAAATTCTAATAAAGTAAAATAATAATAAATAGTAACAAAAAAATTTTGTAAATTAAAATAAACGAATACCAATTATAATAAAATAAAATAAAACCAAATAAATAAATTAAATTAAATTAAATAAACTAATATTAAGTAAACTAAATTAAATTATATTAAATTATAGTGATAAAATAAAATAATATAAAAATTTTATAAAAAATCAACTATAACTCAATTTAAATAAATTTAATTAAACACAATTATATTAAACTAATTATAATAGTGTTAAATAAGAAAATATAAAATAAAATAGTATAAAAACTAAACTAAAATAAATTGAATTAAATAAAAGCAAATAAAATAAAATAAAATAAATAAAAGAAAATAAAATAAAATAAGACCAAATAAATAAAAAAAAACAAACAAAAAAAATAAAATAACATAAAAAATAAAGTAAAATAAAATAAAATAAATAAAAGCAAAATAAATTAAAATAAAATAAAATAAATAAAAACAAAATAAATTAAAATCAAATCAATTCAAATAAAATAAAATAAAATAAATAATATAAAATAAAATGAAATAAATAATATAAAATAAAATAAAATAAATGAATTAAAACAAAATAAAATAATATAACATAAAAAATTAAATAAAATAAATAAAAACAAAATAAATTAAAATAAAATAAAATAAATAGAAACAAAATAAATTAAAATCAAATAAAATTAAATTAAATAAAATAAATAACATAAAATAAAATAAAACCAAATAAATGAATTAAAACAAAATAAAATAATGTAACATAAAAAATTAAATAAAATAAATAAAAACAAAATAAATTAGAATCAAATAAAACAGAATCAAATAAAATCAAGTCAAATCAAATTAAATTAAAAAAAGGAGATAATTAAGATAAAATGAAGTCATGAAACAAAATAAAATTAAACAAATTTTAAATGATATTAAATAAAATTAAATTACTATAAAATGTTACCAATAAAGTAAATTGTATTGTTTTACTGTTTATGAAATAAGTTAAGTTAACAACAAATAAAAATTAATACAATAAAATGAAGAATAATTAAAATATTAAGATTAAAAAATAAACTATACATATTAAAATAAAATTAAATAAAATTAAAATAAAATAAATAAATTAAAATATTTGTTGGTAAATTATTCGCAAAAACAATTACATCGCATCAAGTTTACAGCTACAGAATATCTGAGCACTTGATCGTGGATATGTAGGTAAAAGGAAAAAAGTGAAAAACAACAATATGTGAAAGCGGCACACATGTAGCTTAATGGGATAACCATTGGCTCGTGCTGTGGGCATCCCAAGTTCGAATTCCATTCGAACAAAAGGTGTCTGGAAAAAGAAGTCTGATGAGGAAACGTGGTGGTTTCCGAAATAGCAGCTATAACTTCTACCGTCCAAAACTATTGTTGTAATTCTTTCACCATTTCCAAAAATATATGGTCTGAAATAGTTCCATTTAAATGGAAACCCTAAAATAAAATAATTTTAAGAAAAATGTAAATTAAGGAACAAACAAACAAACAAACATGGAAATGAAATTTAGTTGAAATATAATAACATAAAGGATTTATTTAATTTAGTTGTATTTAATGACAATAATTAATCTAAATTAAGCTGAATAAAATAAAATAAAACAGCATTAAATTAAATAATTTCAATAGAACTAAATTAAGTTTAATTAGTTTAAGTAAAGTAAAATAAACCAAAAAGAATAAAAATTAAATAATTTAAATTAAGCTAATTAAATAACTTAAACTAAATTAAAATAAAATAATATAAAACATGGTAAACCGAAAAAATAATCTTTTTATTCGAGATTGCTGCCCACAAAAATTGCATATATAAAGTCAGCACTTCCGAAATTTGCAATTTGTAAAAATTTAATAATGGTTTAAGGGCAACTTGAAGATATTAATGCTCACAGTTACTTTTCTTTAGGTGTTTTATGGATTTTTAGCATAGATTTTAATGCAAAATATAACAGTATTAATGGCATGTTTGAATAATTATGTATATTTTTTTATGTATTCGCATAGCAATAGCAAATTCATAGCAGGCATTAACAAGACTCTTTTATTTATTTGCCAATTTAATTTTGAGTAAAATTTCAATATCTAAATTAACAAATATTGCTCATATATTTCGTTTGTTTATGTTCCGGTTATAATTTAAGCTTCCTTTCCTTCAGTCAACACATACACGTAGATAATGCACAAATTGATAGACAAAAATAGCAACTGCATGTAGTGTATAGTAGAAACTTGTCGAATTTATTCATGTGTGATTATTAGTCAACTCGAGTAGCAATCAATTGTATCTGCGAGTACAAATACTAATGAAGTATTTTGCATTCAACTATCAAATAAATTTATTGCAAGGCTTATTTCTATACATTTCAAATACTTGTAAATGAAAAGTTGTATCTTTTGAGAAAATTAGTCACTTTCTTTAATTTACCTTTTATTTACATATGTTCTTTTACTTGTAGTTGTCGCTATGCTTGAATGCAAGCAGATCGTTCTTTCATTTAAATTAACTTAAATATTTATTTGCCATTCTCTTACGTTACATCTATCAAAATTTCAAAGTGGCTGAAAGATATCTTCGATGAAATAATGCAAATAAATATATTCATTTATATACATACACTTATGTATGTTTGTAAGAGTAAAAGAATTCATTTATTCTTTTTATTACTTAACTGCAGAACAAATTTGTCACTTTTGAGATTTTTATTAAGATATTTTAAGCATGAACGCAGATGAATATATAAATTTGTCAAAGATTTTTCAAAAGTCTAATGAATACTCTTCTTTAAAAATTTGCATATGGTTTTCGCATACATACAATACTGTACAATATTTGCATAAAATATACATATTTACTCATTGATAAAAGGCTGTCCATGAATTAATTTAGAAATAGACCTAAGGTTTGAAGGAGAAATATAATATATACGATATATGCATACATATATATCAATTCATATGTCATACGTTTTACTGCGAGAGCACTAACAGTAGCAGGAAGAAAAGAATTCAAACTTTACAATTCATATAATTGCTGAAGTTGGGTTTGTGGCTTATACTAAATAAGAAAAAATAAATTGTTTATTAAATTCAAATATTTAAAAAAATATATTATAGCAAACAATTAAATAAAATACTGCGCATCGAACCAAGAAAAAATTTTAAAATTTAAATGGACTTTTAACCAAAATAAAGCATGTTTGGTTTGGCAGTTAAGTTTGACATATGTCAAGATACAGCGCTGTACTTTTGAAACCACGAAATGAATACCCCAATACTTACAAACAAACCAAAAACTAAGATAAGTAACAATCTTTCACTGTATAGTGCACGTTGCTTGTGTGGCAAGTAAATCATTAATCATCTCTCGATAGCGCAATCCTCATTTTCGAAAAAGTATGGTCCAATGACCCCACCGGACCATAACCACACCGAACAGCAGGAGAGGCTGTTTTGTTGGGTTTTTCGTGCCCCATCGGTCAAGTTGATTTTTCGATAAATTTTTATATATCGAATTTTAATAATTTCAATGCGTTGTTGAAGTGTATATCGTTTTATTTTTATTACTGGCGTAGTTTCAACTTGTCTAATGTCAAAGTTACAGTGACATATATCTACGGGAAAAGCAGGTCATTCAAAATAACACCTCTTACTGGAGCATACACTGAAATATATATATGTATGTACATAAATTTATGCTTTAAAATGTATAAACAAACTTTAGATGCGACATAAATTAAATCTTATAGCCAAATATGAAATGTAAATATTTGTATATACTTTTGCAATAATTGCTGCATTTCTCCAGCTTATCGTTTGTCTTAATGCTTGCAATAATAGCAGATAAGAAAATTTCATTAATTTCGACCATATCATGTTGTTTTTTAGATAATTTCATGCAAATAGTATTTTGTGTCATTATAGAAATAATATTTATATTACTGTCAACAATTAAACTTTAATGTCATTGGAATCATGGTCTAAAAATATAATTGGAAGATTAAACCAAAAAAAAAAAATTTAGTACATATTTACACAATATTTCAAAGAATATATTTTAAAAAATGTATGCAATTAAATAAAAAAATTTTAAAATTTAACGAGTTAGAAAAATAAAGTTTTTGTTTGTATTCTTTTTGAATCAAGGCCTTTTTGAGCTTTGACATCTTCGATGACATTCCCGATGTGAAGAAATTTATTCTTGAAAGAAGTTGGGAAACATTGAAAAGTTACTTCCAAAATGATGAGTCCTCAGTCGAAAAAGCAGGAAAAATACGCAGGTAATTCTGGGGCAAATTGTTGACTAACTTGTCTTCGAGTTCGGTCTCGGATAAAAAGGTAGAAAATATTTCTGCTGCAGCTCAAAATGTGCCAGAACAGCCATCAATATCAACGCGGCACCATTTTATCGAAAATCATAAAAAGCAGAGCTATTGACTATATCAAAAACCATAATCAGTCTTCAAAAACTAAGTGAAGATTCGAGTTCAGAGTCATAAATTACACTGGCACACAAATAATTCACCATTAAAATTTAAACAATCTATAGTTTATAATTACTATGGAGTTAATTCAAAGTCAAATCAATCAAATATAAACGAGAAGTACAAAACTCCACGTCACACTGTTAGGACGTAAATAAATTGCCCCCTGAAGACGATTACCGAGGATAATCGAAATATATCGGGAAAAAACAATAACTACAATATGTTTTTACTATTTTTCTTGACCTCAAGCCAGCAAACTTTTTCAAATTAAAATAAAAGAAAGGTCGCTAAAATCATTAATATATATATAATATATTTCCACCCCGTCGACCAAATGTTGCTCATACGACATGGCGAACCTTTTACTTTTAAATTATGATTATTATATATTTATTATTTTTAAATTTTATTATATATTTATTATATTTAAGTTTTATTATATATATATTATATAATTATTAAATATTAAATATAAAAAAATAATAATATCTAACATTTTATTACAACTGGAATACAAATGACACTATTTATTGCATGTACAATGTGCACTTATGGTATATACATATATGATATGTATGTATGAATAGTATATGGTATGTATTTATATCCGCTTCACATATCAACTCGGCTTTGCGGTCTCCAAAGTTTACAGTGCTAATGGACAGTTGCAGTTTCCACGACAAATTTCAAACATTGAAGTATTTTCGAAAAAGAAAAGGATTTCATTCTTTTCCAAACTAAGGGGGGCTTATATAGTTCTACGTTTAGACACATGTGGAAAAAGTTAAGTGCATGTGCGTTTTGTTGATGGGATTTTCCAATTTTTCAAAAGCACAACACAAACTTTCCCAACCACAATCTTACTAACTTCAGCTCAGGTGATGGCCTTTGAAACTTTGAAAAATACATTGTCGATAAAAAAAAAAGTAAACAAACACCACAAATGCATACAACAACCAAAGAAACAGCAAACAAATAAAAAATAAAAACTGCATGCAGCAACACAAAACCTCATTTAAGCGTTGGTGCGACGCTTTGGCAGCTAAATCTTCGAAAATGAGAAATGACAAGGCATGCTTTGGTACACATACAGACACATGCGCAGGCTAAGTTTGGTATAGTGCGACCGCATATAGGTGAAGGCAAACCTTTTCAGTTGTCCCATGTTTGTATGTATTTGTTGCAGATGCAACAAGGGAGTGAAAACTGAACAATGAGCAGCGAAGTTCCAAAAAAAAAAAAAAGAGGGAAAGGTTTCAACAAAAGCACTGTCATCAAAGTCAAATACTCGTAGTGCAACATACATATATACTTACACACAACAACGCCTGAAGCCCGCATGTTGCATGCAACAAGAGGATAAGTATGCACGTGCTTTGTACTTTGTCTTTTGCAATTTCCCCTTTTTTTATTTTACTAATCCCACACTGATCGCATGCTGCTTTGCCACTCAAGCGGTATCACATACTGCTGCGTATACGCTGCAGGTGTATAAGCCAATAGAGCGCGTGTGTGTGTGTGTGTGTGTCAGTGTGTGCTAACATCAAAAGCATTTTAGCTGGTTAAATGCCGCAAACTTTGACTTCGATTGACAACAATCGCTTTCTGCCTTCGAATATGGAATATAAAATGGCACACAACAACAACAAGCAATACCTGCTATATAAGTTTTTATTATACGCTTGTCACAAATTGCTCAAGACGCAACACAGCTGAGACCCCTTTAGTAGAGTTGCAAACTGAAAACAGCAACACATACATGTACACACCCAGAGATGCACTCATTGGGACTCACATACGTGTACACTTCACTGTCATTATTAGTGCAATATAAAGTTAGCAGAGCACTAGTTACTTCCCACTGTGTCTTGAGTACAAGTTTTCTTCCCAACGCACTCACAAACACACACGCATATATACACACAAATCTTTGGGGAAATCCTTGAAAGTGTTGTTCGTGTTGTAGTGGCATTTTCATGTTGTTATTGAGTGAAGCAGTAGCTGTCTGAGGTCAAGCATGGATTGATGCTTAAGAGCATTGAAGAAGATTTAATAAATGAGGTAAGATTGAGTGCGTGCAACAACAGAACAACAGGTAGTGGGAGAATATAAAAGTGCTGTAAGGGGAGGGATTAGAGCTGTGAAAGGTGTGACAAATAACACAAGCCAAAATGTACTGTAGATATTTTATATATATAATCGTACATGGCGGTCTGTAACCGCTGAAGAGATTTTCGGCTAAGCTCCTGCTTCAATTTGTGGTTTTGCGTCTTGTTTGTTTTTCCCACAAATGGACCTACAGCTTATGCTAAGCTGCCTTCGAGCAGTTGTTGGTTTTTTATCTGAGGATCATGTATTTTATGACATTAACTGCCTAGAGGTGACCGCATTTAATTTAACTCTTGAGCACTTGAAATCAACATTCGTCAAGGCTGATATAACTTTCGAATATGTGCCAAAAAAATAGTTGAAAATTACCTCGAACGGATCGAAACTATGTGAGGTGGTTATTTGAATGTCTCATATATATTGCGAAGGTTTACATTTCGTATTATTTTAAAAACATTTTTCTCGAAACCGCAAAATGAATAATCCCATATTTTGCTTAGGAGTTCTTGTTTGAAAAATATCTGTCAATTTAAAAGTTGCATTCAACTTCAAAGCATACCAGTCATACCATACACTCTAACCTCTAACCCTAACTACTAAAAGCATAGTTGGACTGAGTTTGAAATAATTTAATTGTATAGTTAATATGTATACAATAACTACAGTGAAGCATGTCTTCACTGACAGCCTCCAGCCAACACCTGCTGCTTATCAACATGCCACCTGTCTACGAACTCAACTATCTCTAGACATACACTATACGCCTACATATATATTATTATACATATAGCATTTTTGAATATATGTACATATGCATTTACATATGTAGGTACATAGGTATGTATGCGAACATACCAAATCTACGTAAACATGATTTTGCAATTATACTACTCTACTTAGGCTATGTATATTAGCATCAAATCAAATCTGAGGTACGTAAACGTATGTGCGTAAGTGTGCATGTATTCGAAGTGCGAATGCTGAAGTGATGACACACTTATAAGGACTTTGAAATACAAAACCAGTTGTCTGATAATTGGATGATGCAGATATAAATTCAAACCATACATTCAGGAGCACATACCATGCCTCTAGTGATTATTATATAAATTTACTACAATCTGAAATTTCTTCTCTCTTCTTCTCTATAGCTTTATTACTAAATATGGGTTACATTTATTTGGCATGCAATCCCTAATACAGAATTTCATACATCACAAGTAGATGTACACACGAGGCGAGTTCAGTAGAAGTAGATATTCGAAGTAAATTCTATTCTCGGCTATGCTACATACCTTTCTCTTGAATTTTAAAATTAAAATCACTTATTTTTCTTTTAGCCATTAAACATGCAACAAGCTACTGTGCTGTTACCGGATCGAAATACACGAAACACGTCTCTCTTTTGGGGGCCTAAGATCGACTTGTACAACTATCCTGTTGCAGCCACAATATGCATCTGCCTCTAAGCAGCCTAAAACGCCCTACAAGCGAATAGAGGAAAGGTTCAAAATCGAAAAGCTGTAATCGCAACAGAGAGCCAATCAGTTTTCTACTCGACTCGCAATCCAGCTCTCTGAGAACACTCATCAATAGCATAGTATAAAGTATATGCAGGACGACATTTCAAACTCCCCCTAGTGGCTTTTGAAAGGAGGCAAAAGAACAGCTGGTACAATGTGGGTTAAAGACAAAAACTACACTGTGAATGATGCGGGAAAGGTAACGGGAATTAAAGAAAGGAGAGGAGATAGCCAACAGAGAAAATTCTTCAAAATTCTATGAAAAAATTAGGCTTCTTAAAGAAAGTTTCGAGGTCGGAGCTTCATCCTGCAAGAACAAATTGAGTTAATTGAGGAAATATTTCTCCAACCTACTTAATGAAATTGAAAAGCCCTGAGATGGCGAATTTCTAATTGACTATTGGACCTCATCAGTGCCTCTTCAGACCTGTTAAATCGATCACTGGCTCACCTGGCGTCAAATTTTCAACGTCTTCATCGATTTTTATGCAGTTTTTCTTTGCATATATGAAAATGAGCTCCCTTTTTGCCACTAGGGCTTTGTTTGGTATTCTCGCAAAACATTTACGGATATGCTAACTGACGCTAGGCAACACCCACAGTTTGCGATATGGTATTGTCACAGTGTAAAGATATGATGACAGATTGGCTTTAATGATTACAAAAAGTTCTATTTGGAAGACAATGCAGTGGTCTACTAGTCTCCTACTCATATTTATTGAGAGTATCGAGTAGTGGATTCAACAGCACACTTTGTCATCGTAAAAATCTCTTTGATCAAAGGTGTTTGTGTTTTCGTTTTTGTTTGGGATTCCTGTGAAAAATATATTGTCGAAACATATACTCATACTGGAGATGGTCTAATCCAGGAAGGATGTTAAGGAGAGTTAGCGCTGCTTTTGAGGGAGTCGATAGTAGAGCTCCTGTTACTAGGATACCTATTAATCGTTGATCTCTCTCTAGTATGCTCCTGAAGCACATACTATTTGGTTCTAGTTCCTACCCTTCTCCAATGCCTCTTTGTAAATATAGAGTGCAGTTATAGCTTTTCTGCGCAAATGATACTGTTTCTAGGGATTTACAATCTTCACTACAGGCTATTTGAAGTCCATTTCTTAAAAAGTCACTATTACGCATTCAGGAAGAATGTTGTAGGAAAGCCCTTTTTCAATGCACTCAACTAAATCGGCTAGTATTGTATCGTCTAACTGGCCTTTAGAGTAGGCGTGTTGCTTCCAGAGATTATTCGGCGATAAACTAATGCGTAAATTTTTCAGAGAAATGTCCTCTGGACTAACCTGATTGCATCTGCCTTTTCTCCTTTTAGGATAAATATTACTTTAGCTTTAGTTATATATAAAGGTTTTTAATGACTTTACCGCCCACTCCACCGTCGTGTGACATACAATGCTGCTGATGTCAGAGAGAGACTCGCTATCCCTAGGTGGGAGTTGGTTGTAGTCTGTAGACCCGCTGAAAATGGGTGTTCATAAGGATATCCACCAATGTAGTTCAAGATAGCGAAGTTTTTGGAGAGAACTTTTCTAAGCCTTTTTCCTTATGCGCTTCCATCAATGTCACTGCAAATTCCCTTTTTGATTCTCTTGCTGTTTTGAAAGATTGTTTTTTTTTTTTCTTGTAAGATTACCAAGGGCCCATCCTTTTGGCTTCGTTACAGAGTTTTCGGCTACCTTTCGTTAGCTCAGAGATTTCGTTATTGCATCATTTTCGGTATTACAGACTTTGGTGGACAACTATACCATCACTTCAGCAATTTTCGATGATTAGTCAAGCTCATCGAAAGAAACACACCTTGTGCTACATGCCATCGCTTCATCAGTTCTTGACAATAAACGGGGCTTAGCGTGAGACACATTTTGTGCGAAGCATGCTGCTCTCAGTGTTTTTCTAAAGATTGTAAGTAAGTCAGTATACTTCCAATTTCTATACGCAGCGATTGACTTTGTACTTATGGTGATGCCAAGAGATATGTAGAAATCAGTTTCTGAACTGGGCATTAAATAGTTTGAAGCTAATTAGATGTATAAAAGCACCTGTCAAGAAAGATTATTATTGTATTGAAAAACAGAATACACAAATATGGTTATCAAAAGAGGGACTTTTCAAAAGGTTTTTACAGAGGAACAAAAAATTGCTCAGTGAAATGCAATTTTGATATGAAAATTTTAATTTACGATTTAGTGAAATAATTGCAAATTCATATTTGTGGCTGCCAAATTACAGTTGATAAAACTGCTAGAATGGAACTAGTTGTTTGGGGATTAAAAAATCGTTCAGGGAAACTGAGAGAGGTTTTAGTAGAAGTGTTCAACTATACGGGAATACACTGATATTATAATCAATTTCGTGCTTTCAAAAATGCAAGGCTATATTTTGACATCTTTCAAACTTAACTGTCAAACCAAACATGTTTTGTTTTAGTAAAAATTCAATTCAATTCAATTCAAAATGCAGGCATTTAAAATTGTTGATACTATTAAGAAAATTGTGATTCCAAGGTGACCACGTTTCGTGCTTTAAAAGGAGATTATGTTGCACAAACCCGTCAAACTGGCTAGGCGATAGGTAAATTTTTAAACAAAAATATGAAGAGATTGGATCAGTTATAGATATTGTAAGGCCTGCGCATCAGCGCTACTGTGTGTGTAAGTGTACCTTAAGACCCAAATGTATTCACTTCTCGACGTTTTTCTCTTTGTTTAATTGTCGAATTTGGGCTTATTCTTAACGGAGGAGGTACCAAAAGCCATCCAGAAAAATTTACTATCTAGTGCACTCTTTAATTATGTGAAAGACCGTGTTTATGTAGACAAACCTTCAACTTTTGAGCGCTTGAAAACCGATATTTCACAAGTGAAGGCTGAAATACCACCGAATATAGGCCAAAAATTGGTCGAAATTACCTCAAACAGATCGGAGTTTGTTAAAATTGTCTTGTTGTTGTTATATTTCACATACTAAAAAATAATGCCCAGGCACACACTTTATAATAAAAGAAGAATTTCCTGAAAAAATTGCATATTTATGTATTTATATAACGGTGTAAATGTAATAAATTAATAAAGTTTATGAGTATAAATTTAACAATCTTGGCTAATTTGTACAAATAACCCAAAAAACACATACTCGTACATAAATTTGCCAGTTATCACGCACACCGGAATACTTCAGCCATTGGGTATATTTAGGAAATCATAAAACACATGTATGTATGTAAATATTTGCTACTTTTTTTTCTGTGTTATAAAATTAATGTTTTACGCTACCACCAACTATCCACTTAAAATACTACAAATACTTGGAAAATTCGTAGCAAATTTGCCAAAAAAAAACAAAAAAAAAATGGAAAAACAGACTAAACCAAAAGCACGACTTAGTGACAAAAAAGGAGTAGAAAATATGTGTACATACATACATATGTATGTATATTTATAACATACAAGTACCGCTCCCAAGGCAGGTATGCATTTATACTACTAAGTGCTTAGAGTATATACAAATATGTACATATTCATATATATATACATATGTACAACTGTAACACATGCAACACACTTGTATGAGCTTACCACTCCATATGCATACTTGTATGTATAGGAGAACATGGCGGTAACAAATGTCAGGAGGTTACTTAGCATCGGTTTATCTAAATATGTTTATGCTCGGGCCCGAAATTGCTTTGGTAAACAAGCGCTTGGTGTGCCTTTTTTCCACAGCCGCTCGATTGTGGCTTGTAATCGTTTTTTGGCGTCTTTATTTTTTTTTTTTAGACCAACTCCATCTTTGGCTAGTGTACTATGCATATATATACATATTTATGTATAGTATGTATGTATGTAGGTAGTGAACTATGTGTTATGTCGCGCTTTTTGACTTTTTGCTATTTCGAAAAATGAATTTGAAAGGCATTTTATCGTTTTTGTTATTGTTGGCGCTTGTCTTTGCACCGAAAGGTCTCTTAAGGCCACCTCCAATGCCTTATCCCGACTTACATACATACATACTTAATACACTCACATGAATTCCACATGCCGTCGTTGCCAATCCTTCTGACACGCTAAAACGCTCCCGAATGTGCGGCAAATATGTAACAAAATCATTTTGTTTTTATTTTTCACCAAAATGTTGTACAACATAATGTTGTTGAAATTATTGTAAAATGTCTCCTTTGCCGTCCTTTGTACCCTTTTTTTTTTTGTGCTGTTTTTATGCCCGGAAAGAAAGAAGACTCGTGTAGAAATGCTAGTTTTGGCGAAGTGTGCAAAGAAATATGTTACAGTTACATAAAGGGAAATGCGGTGGAAATTTACTAAATAAAATTAGTGTTAATTGACATTCAAAAAATAAATATATTTCTATGTGGTTTTTATCAAACCGCTATCCATTCCTCATAAAGCGAGTTTTTCGAAAAATTTTTAATTGGAAAAATTGTCGAAAAAATAAATAAATTTAAATTGCTTTAGCTACAATACATATGTATGTATATGTTTGATGTTTGATTTTTTTATTGTATGTAAAAAAAACATTGTCAGATCATATTTTGAAAGGAGCGTGACGCTGCTGAGTGCCAAAAGTGCTTCGATAATTGGTTTAAACGCATACAAAAGTATACAGATTTTAATGGAGTAAATATTTAAAACCAATAAAACGATTTTCGATGATTAATATTTGTCTTTGTTTTTCTATCTTCAAATTTACTAGGCATCTCTCATAATCATTAGAGGATAAAGAGCATTTCGTAACAGGTCTTCTGAATGAAAAATTATGCGACTTAATTTTTTTCACCCTGCGTGTCTAAATGAATATGAACTCAAAAGTTTTTATGTGAATATATATAGGTATATGAAATCTATATATTTATTTAAACAGAGCTTCGAGCGAGTATCATGTAGCTTCTTCTCTTTTTCCTTCGCTTACCATAGACTTCCTTTAGAGTGCTCCAATTTAGCGCACTCTTCAGGCCTTCGCTTGCTGGCTAAGGAATTGCACTCAGGTCTGATCATATGTAAGCCAGTAATACTTCTTGAAGCTATCTTAACGAAGACACATTCAATGAAGTCTAAATACTAATTTTAAGTCGCAAGATCAACACAGTGATGGAAACTGATGACTTACCAGCTAAACTATGCCATTAAGGAGGCAAAAAGTTATTGTTTCTATGGAAGATTTGGTCGGGCCAGGACATGCGTGATGATTGTCACACTCCTATAAATTGTATTGTACGGAATTTCAAAGCCCAAAGTCAGCCAAACTGATCGAAACTTATCAATGCGAACTCAGACCCAGTTGATCCATCATTGATCAAATATTAACCATGTGTCAAATCTATCTCTACGGCGGCTTTCATGCAGCCTTCGACTACATGTTCAGGAGCCAGCTGATCTGAATTTGCATCTTCCATCAGAAAGGAAAAGTGACTAATCCATCTATTCGATATAAACGGTGTTTCAGAATGAGTCTTTATAGTGGAAATTCTTTAGTGATCTCACATTTATAAGATTGGCCTGAATAACCACGACGTTTTTTCTGCCTTCTCCGGACGGGGCAAAAAGCGAAATGAGTGAGAAGCGACATACCTACTGTTCTTATACAGATCGTACACTCAGATCTTGTCTCGTCTCTGACGACCATTACAAATTTCTAATCCTGAAGAAGTTCATCTATTTGGGAACCGGCATGAATACCAATAATGATATCAGACTAGAAATAAAACGCAGAATTATTCTTACTTTGGATAGAGTAGGCAATGGAAATTTACATCTTCCGATGAGTCGGCTCAAGGAGTTTTCGAAAGAAAGAGTCTGCAGAATGACCGATAAATCGATATGATATACACGACGATTCTGAGAGGTGGATTGCTGAAATTCACACAGGGTCTACCTGAAAATGATGGCTAAGAAAAAGTGGGATGCGAAGTTCTCTTCGCGATCCCCTGAGGCTGAGGTTGGTAGGCCCTATAGCTCTACACTATATGTAGGCGCCAGTGTGGTATACCTATTAGATTACCAGAAAATCTTTTCTATACTATTGTCTGCCTTTATCGCTGCTATTGTGGAAAGACCTCTGCGTTATTATGTTAACTAGATACTGGTTTCGATGCCTTGCCATCGTCGGCAACAATCTTTGGCAAAATCCAAACTCAAAGAAACAAGAAAAATCTAAAGATGAGGCTGAGTTGCTACAACCACAACAAAGATATGATAAAACCAGCCCTCAAGACTCATCTCTCCCATTATAATTATTTTCTCTTAACGAATATGTCTCTAGAGATAGTTATAGTATAGAGAATTACTAATCAACAGTGTTTGAGGAAGATAATGGTGTAGGTACATTTAAACCAAGTAAACTAATTTCCCGTATAACTGAAATTAAAGAGTACATATTTTCTTAAATAAGGCTCTTAACTAACCTTATATCATTTTGAAAGCAAATTGTCTACGAAATCACGAAGATCGCGTTTGCTCTTTCAATTTTTAAAGTTAATTGTTGGCGTGATTGTGTCTGTGTCCATTTTCCACTCTTACAAAATGCATGAAAATCTTTTGTTATTAATTTTATTATAAGGTTGTAACGGGTGGGCCACAAACAGTTGTCATTTTATAATTCTTATAAATAAAAACTGGATAAATATCTTTCACTGATAATCTATATATTGAAATGCCACAGTATTGCGGTTATTTATGGAACTCCACTTCATCCATACCGCTGCCTTACAGTAACCCAATCAGTTCTGTCTTTCCACCCAACTCATTTTAGATATTTGTCTACAGTGGCGACTTATGAATCATCTCTGAATGGGTTGGCCCAGCACTTATCCTTAATGACTCTGGGTGATCCGCCGACGTCAAAGTCACAGATCCAATGAAGTTCAATAGAGAAATAAAATGGCTGGATCATGAAGCCTAATGGTCCAGCTTTTGTGGCATCACAATGGCGTTGAGTAAGGTCTGAGTGAATTCGATATCGTAGATCAGTAGCCATCACAACCTAATCTAACCTTATATGCAGTTGCGTTAGAAGACTCACCATTTTACAAGTAATTTTTCAATTCAGCGCAATTTTCTTCAGGCGTACACTTTAACTATTTCATAAAACGCAAACCTTGCACTGAATATTTGACACATCGGGGATATCGTTCAAGATGTCAAAGCTCAAATAAGCCATGGTTCAAAAAGCTAACGTTAGATGGCGCACCCTTTACTTACAAACATACAATGCTTTCATTGCTGGCGCCTATAAAAAATTCTCTTGGAATTTTATGAGCGTCACTTGCGCTTGCTAGTCTCATAGATCTTCTCATATCAGTTATTTTCGTTTTTTTTTTTTCTTCTCATCTGACACACAACAACAACGCAGAACAAAGAAGAAAAGGTAAGCATACCGATACTTATAACAAATGAAAGGTATACATTTGGGCGCTTGAGCACTTAAATGCTGTCTATTGTGTAGACGTATGTGTGTATGTATGTATAAACTCCATTCAATGGATTTCTTTTACGCAATGGTATGCATATATATACATACGTGTATAAACAAGTCTACCTTCTGACGTAAATAAATCTGGATTGTGGTGTAGCTTTATTTTGTTATTTTACTGTTGTTACTGCCACTTGTTTTTCTATTTAACTGTTGCACGTACATATGTACATATACCCTTCACATATGTATGTATGTATTGGTATATTTATTATCGTTCGCTACCAATATTTTTGAACTTTGCTTACTTTATTTTTTATTTTTACCAATTGCCTTTTAGTCTTCTGCTTCTCCTACCGCCCCCTCTTTTCCCTCCTTTTCCCCTCTCTTTCTCTCTCTCTCTCTCTCCCTCTGGCTTACTGTATTCGTTTTAATTTTGTTTTTATTGTACTACCATTGTCAGCTTCTTTGGTAGTTTAACCAAGTTTATAAATGGACACACGTTCTCATGTATGTAACTACACGTATGTATGTATGTATATGTGTAAATATACTCTTTCGCTCGAACACTTACTGCAAGTTGCAACCTTTAACTCTGCTGTCTACACTCCACATTTACTCCTGGATTTTATTGTATTAACTTTTTTCTTTGACCATTTTTTACCTTAAATAATTTATTAAGTGCTCCGAGCAGACATTAAACTGTGGTCATACGCTCTTGGCCATACTTTACATCCTTTGAGCATTTTGCCAACCTTTAAATGCCACACAAGTGCATATGTACATACATATGTATGTATGTATATGTGTGATACTGCTTTTTCTGAGTATTTTATGTACAATATAAAGCCTTTAAAATTGAGTACGAGATTTTTGGTAAATTGGCGCAATTTAAGGTACTTGATTAAATATTTCATTTTCTTGTATTTCTTTTCATCTCACAACATAGCAAATACATTAAATCATAATTAAGTAGTTAAAAGGATATAAAATTAAATTCTTTAGATTTGTCAAAAGTATGTAAATTTTTGAAGTAGGAGTGAAATATCCGCATACTCTTTGTCATGCTTTGTTGCTATAGAAATTTACAGAGCTTGGTAGGGAAGTATTTATGCACCCAACATATAATCCGGAGCTTGCGTCATCTCACAAACATTTTCTTCCGACTCTCTTGATGGTAAAAAAACAAATTTATCGACAGAGAAGTCGCTAAAAATCATTTGGCCAAGATCTCAAATAAAAACGTAAATAAAAAGCAATTAAAATAATTTTTTCATGAAATTTATTTTTTATCATAAAGTTTTAAACTCGGCATTATACAAGTATGTAAAACACAACATCATTCAAAGATCGTCTCGCGAATTTTTGCAAACTTTGATACATTTGAAGTAAATTTCGATCAAATTTTGGCACATGTTGACTTGAGTTTTGGAAACAAAAAAAAAAAAATACGCAAGGAGACAAATCCTTTGAATACTTGATCGATGGTATTGAACGAATTTATTGGCCGTCTGTGCCGTTGGAATAAATTCATGATGAACCAAACCGCAAATATCAAAAAAAAAATAATAATTTTCGAAAACTTTCTGTAAGTACGAGTGCAAAATAAGCCATAATGGGTGGTAAGAAAGTCCCAGCTTCTTGAGAAGTTCGATAAATAGACACATTCATGTATTCGGCTACACTTTCGCTGACTGTAGAGATATTTGAGTTGGAAAGAGCAAAATGATGATGCCACAAACCTTGGTTGGTTGGTTGAATGAAGTGGTTGTTGGGCCCCAAACAGGACCATTCTGTAACTACTGAAGATCTTAATGACCCCCACCCGCTAATCAAACCGGAATGTGGAGTTTGCAAAGCTGAGCAGTCGCCGCATCTTGGGATCTGCTATCTCACTCTCTAAGGTTGCTGTCTCATCATACCTAGCCCAAATATGCTTCGTTATCTTGCATTTGGTTACAAATTTGGTTATAAATATCCATTTGTTCTAAGATATTTGTTCTAATTGTGTGTACAGCTCTTTCTTGTTCATTCTTAGCGATCAAGAATTTAACACCGCCTAAGCTTCGTCTAGAGGGATTGATGTTCGTTACGGAAAATGTTCCTGTTACCGGGAACCGAGATTATGGATAACACAGTGCAATATTTTTCGGATCATCAAATTCGACAAGACTTTCATGATCAGAAGTTGAAAGTATATGCAAATTACAAGGCGACTGAAACTCAAAAAAAAAAAACTACCATAGACGCAGTAGAACGCGCCTCCGATTACTGAAAATTCATCTGAGGAATTGATTGGGACTCCAATAGTCTAAGTGATGCACCACAACCGCTTGTGGCTAAAATGTGTTTATTGCAAGGGGAAGGGAAATTTTTGACCACATTTTTGCACAGTAAAAACCTCACACCAGTAATTGTATACTCTTAACGATGAAAACACCTTCTCTTGCTGCACTGATATCCCAGGTTTGGTACGTAAAGTGGGAATGGAATACAACACCAATGAATGGCGATTATTCATTGCTGTTGTACAGTACGAACAAAAAACCATTCATTCCAATTGGACTCGGCATTAAGATTGACGAGATATCGATTATCGAAATATTAAGAAAATGCTGAAAATCCCATTTTGCGCAAAAAACGAGAATGCAAAACGCATGATACGGAATTTCCAGATTTGACGTCTACATTCAACTTCTGATCACAATTGAAAAGTCTTGTCGGAAATTTAGTTTTGTATAGTATAAGCGAAGTTGACCTGCCAGTGAGTGAGGTTAAAGCTTCTCCAGCAAAATTTTGACTATGGCGGTATTAATTATCGGCATCGACAAAGCCAGCAATGTGGCCTGGATATTTGTGATCATGATTGCTTTCAGTGTTCTCTCGTACTTATTCAAAAGAGCATCACAATCCTTCTGTATGCCTAGTGATTTCGCTTGAATGATGGTAGGCGAATAAAGAGAATGGCAGAGAAACAGAGAGAGATAGAGAGAGAGATGTCAAGATCCTCATATCCCTGTCCCAACTCATTTTGGACCCACCGATTTAGAATGAGATATTACCCAACTCCCCTAATAAACCTCTACTCCATTCATGTTTTGAGGGTATCTTCATCAAGAAGCAACTTGGGAAGATATAATCTGATTTATTTAAATTTGTTACAGAATTGGCTATATTTTCAATAATTTTGTATGAAATTCATAAAAATTTTAAATATTTAATATTATATTTACTTTGCGTCTTCCATCTACAATTGCAACTGCAGTAAACAATTCTTGTGAGAATTGAATTTATTTCTATTTATAATTTGCTCGTATATGCAAATAAACAAACATACATATAGGTAGGTATATACATATGCATGCATATGACCTTATGTCACCGGTGTAAGAAATAGCAATGAGTGCCTGCGACTTATCGTTAGGTATT